>JARHVA010006199.1:130000-730000 GCA_037957365.1 Torreya grandis | reverse complement strand
CTGTTTGTAGTTGGCATATGAGCTGAACGAAGGCATGTTGGCTGCGTGGAAGTATTTAAGGCAGTTTTCTGATTCATTGAATACCTGTCAAAAGATGTGTTACTGCTTGAAGAAGGTGTTTCAATGACCACAGAGAAATTTCAGCTGATTCTTTGCTTTCTTTGGACTGTGTACTGCATATTCTGACCGTGTTGGAGCTGTATTCCACTTTCTCTGACTGCATTTAGTTAGCAAGAGAGGCGTTTTGCCTGAATCTGACATGTTTGACCTGCTGAAATCACGTTTTTTTAACGTTATTTAACATGTTTTTTAATTCCCAGGAATTAAATTGCAATTTCCAACGAATTTTTAGCAACAGTTTGGTGTTCGGTGAATTTCAAATTTCTAGCATTAAAATCGGCGAATGCAGTGACTAAGTTTAGAATTGCTACGTCGACAATGGTGCATTGTTCTGCTGCGTTCCAAGGCATATCTAGTGCATGGCAATAGGTGAAGGCTGAAGCTATTCTCTTTGCTCAAATAAAGGTGTTTTGTTTCATATTGGTTGTTTTTCTCTGTTCTGGCTGCTATATGGCATGGTAATCAGCTGAAAATTGCAATTTGGAAGGCGTTTGGGCTGTTATGTGGCTGCGCCACATTCATAACTGCTCCATATTCCTTCAATTGATTGTTCCAAGTTGCTTTTGGCTGCATTTCAACCACTCTCTCTCATCCAAAGCCCACCAAGAAAGATATAAGTCTGTTTTTCATTAAAATTTATGCCTTTAATTTCATTGAAGGCCAATTTTTTTAATGGAGACCATTCCCATAAGGGGAAAAATAGCATTTTTTTTTTTTTTCATTTTTTTAACTTATCAAAAGCAAATTTAATCATTTGTTTTTTTCAAAATCAAGCAAATTTTGAAAACAAATCAAATTGTGCAAACGAAAAAAAATTGCAACATTCGGCATCAACAAGGCCTTTGGTTCACGTTTATGAATCAAGCTGTCACAATCAAACTATTGGACTTATAGCATAACATAGCTGCAACAACGGCATATGTGGTTTCATCCCTATAAATCCTCATAGTAATAAGAAAAAACTTTCATTTTCCCTTCCTCCATTACCCATTTGCAATTATCACTAGACGTAAATCCCAAAATTGAGAAGAGCAATCCGATTATATAGGGTTTTCACGTCCACGTACAATGATTTCTCTTTAAACGAGTGTCGTAAATAGAGCAAATCATTTTCACGTATTACCTAGGTACCACGTACCATTTTGCTCTTACATGCTTTAACGTCTCTTTTACGTACCGCCAAATATTAAATAAATGATAAGCTTCTTCCACGTGCTAACAAGTATATATGAAGGGCGACCATATAAAGAGGTTTGGTATATCATTCTAATGGTATATCAAAAAGGGGACCTTTTTAAAGTTATAAAGAATCTTTCCATCTCCTTTCCTTTGCACACATGCATTCTATTAAATCAATTGTTAGCAAAACCCTAACAGACAAAGAAAGCCTAGTTAGAATGGTTTAGACAAGTGGAGAACACACTAATCTTCAAAGACTTGTGGTTCAACATTTGTGATGGCAATGATCAACCCATCGAACCAAAGGGATGCAAAGGAGATTCCATCATGGAAACAAAAAAACTCTAAAGCAATGGCCTTAATGAGGGCCTCAATTGATGCAGAAGTGTTTTGTCACATTCAGAGGTACAACACTCCATAAAAAGTTTTTAATTGAACTATATGATTCACACTCAAAATTGGAGTTCATACAGCTATAGTTGAAACTATTCAATCTAGAGTTGAAAAATAGGGATGTCATGAGTTTGGCTTTTGAAATCCGTGCAATCAAACATGATGTTGATGTCGTTGAAAAAAAATTGATGTCCATATGACCACCTTCATAAAGGCACTGCTTCCTACCTACTCAACCTATCTGGAGTCATGCACTGCTTCCTACCTACTCAACCTATCTGGAGTGATGCACTACTTCCTACCTACTCAACCTATCTGGAGTCATTGCAAGCAAACAATTTGTTAAAAGACTCACATTTGATAAGTTGGTTGAGAAAATGACCAAAAGAGAAAAAACCTTTGCAAGAAAAACAAAGTTCACGGAAGAAAGCATTTGTTACACAAATCGAAACGGCAATTTTTCCAAGAATACAAGAAATGAAAAGGGCAAAGGGAAGAACAAAGGGCGAGGCGACAAATCAGGTAAAAAACAATCAAGAAAAATCAAATTACAAACAACACTTGCATTGCAAATGCTACGATAGAAAAGGTAGACATGAGATCCATGAATGCAAGACGCCATGGGAGAAAATCGAAGCCTACAGAAAACAAAAAGTAAAAAAAGAGAAAATATACTCAAAATCCAATTCAGCTCAATTCACTTGTGATTGTGTGTTTTCCATCTCTGACAAAACGAATAATACCTCAAAGAGTTCAGCCTGGGATGATGTTTGGGTTTTAGACATTGGTTCCACTCAACACATGACTTTCTAAAGGGACATCTTTGAGGAGTTTCATGAAAAAATTTGTGGCCCAATATATTTAGCTAACAAAAGATGTTTGCAACCTCAAGGCGACGATACAATTCGATTCAAGTCACTAGGACATCAAGATTTCATTCTCCAAAATGTACTATACCTTCTTCAACTCAAAATAAACTTGTTGTCTCTTGTGCTAATTAGACAACAAGGCCAATCAATACCACTTGAAGACAGAGAAGTGAAATTCACAAGAAAATGTGAAATGCAGTCAATCTGACTGAATACAAGGAAAGAAAATTGTTGAAACTAAGGGGTGAGTGCTTAGTGCCGAGAAACTCTGCTCATCTCGCAAAAGAAAGAATGCCAGCTAGTCTTCTCTAGCATGCCAGATTTGGCCACACACTCTTCGACAACATCTGCATTATGCAAAAAAATGGTGTTGTAGTATTGTCGAATTTGCCCAAGAACATTGAAAAGTGTGACCCCTGCATTTTGGCGAAACACGAAAGAGAACCCTTTCAAAATTCAAAATGAAAAGCCAACAAGAAGTTGCAACTAGTTCACTCTGATTTGTGTGCTCTCCCAATCCTCTCCACTGGTGGTCATAAATACTTCATGTTCATTGATCACTACAACGAGATGACATGGATATATTTCTTGAAGAACAAATCAGAAGCCTTTGAGACAATTCAAAAAATTTCGAATCATTGTTGAAAATGAAGCCCAATCCAAAATTGGCACTCTTAGAACTGGGAATGGTAGTGAGTTCACTTAACAGGATTTTTAAACATATCTCAAACATAACGGAATCAATCATCATCTCCCAATCCCTTACACTCTGCAACAAAATAGAATTGTTGGGCGGATGAACCAAACTATCATGAATATGGTTTGGGCTATGTTGTTCTTCAAAGGGGTAAATATGCACTTCTAGGCAGAATCACAACAAACAATCATATACCTCAGCGACAGGTCACCATCAACAGCTCTACAAATGAAAACTCCATATGAAGTCTGGTGTGGTCATCTCCCATTAGTGTGACGTCTTCAAATTTTTGGATCCACATGCTATGCATTGATTCCAAAGGAGAAAAGAAACATATTGGAACACAGGGGTTACAAATGCACACTTTTGGGATACTCTAAATCTTCAAAAGCATATAGCCTATATGATGAGAACAAGAAATTTCTCATCACAAGCAATGTCATTTGTGAAACTATAAAAAACAACTCAAGCATCAGTCGACAATTGAATCAACTGGAAAAATATGCCAAATTCAATGATTTCAAAGAGGTTGATATAGAGGTTCCAGACATGCAAGGAGACCCTGTAATTGGGAAACACTTGACTATCTATCGACACCCAAAATTTAAAATGAAACTCCACCTACAGAAGATAGTGAAACTTCATCAAAGGATGGTCCGATAGCAGAAAATGCAGGAACTTCAAATTCAAAAATTGAGGCACCTATGATTCATCAAGCTACACAGAGAAAAATTTCAAAATAGGCCAAATAGACATTGAAAAATGTCAAACCTGATGAGGTTGGGAATGAAAGAAAAATAACAATGCACAAAATAATACAATGAAACAAGACAAGAACAAATACACACCAAATTTACTTTAAAAAATCTTAGAAATATACTAGGGAAAAACCATAGGGTCATACTTTATTGATAGCAAAATCAGAATTACAATTATATGTCTGACCTCAAAGGGTCATGGTTATTTTAGAGAGGCCAAATAAGGATCCAAAAACCAAGTCGTATGACTTATAAAAGAGTTGTACCGCATCATACAATTTAGAAGCAATGTACCATGTTGTACAATCATACGGGATATGAGATTGCCATATACCACACCACAATGCTAAAGATCTAAATATTAACATCATCTCCTAACAGAGAAAACATGCACAAGTGCACACACAGTTGCACAACAATCACAAGAGTTCCTTGATGAAATTCAAGATAAGATAGAAAAAATTACCTCGGAAGACCCTCTTGAAGAATGTGTCAATGTTGCATTTAACTCTGAACCCACTTCTTTCAAACAAGCTGAAAAGCTTGAGGGATGGAGAAATGCCATGAGAAGTGAGTATGATGCACTGGTCAAGAACGGAACTTGGAAATTGGTTGAACCTCCATTCGGTTGTAAACCAATTGACTGCAAGTGGGTCTTTCACAACAAGTACAAAGCAGACAACTCACTTGACAAGCACAAAGCAAGGCTTGTCGCAAAGGGATTTGCACAAAAAGAAGGAATTGACTCCAATAAAAGCTTTGTACCTACAATAAAATGGCCTACCAATCGAACTATGTTGGCTCTCCAACTCACTACGGATGGAAAGTTCACCAAATGGACGTCAAAACTGCATTTATGAATGGTGACCTCAAGGAGCCAGTGTACGTGACACAACTTAGAGATTTTGCAATAAATGGCCAAGAGCAAAAAAATCTGCAAACTTGAAAAATCACTCTATGGTTTGAAACAAGCCCCATGAGCATGGTATGACAAACTCGCTCAGCACCCCTTGAATGTGAACTTCAAACATTTTGGGTTTGAAGTTGCAACTCTGTCACAAAATTGACAAAATGGTTGTATTTGTAGTGGTATACAATGATAATCTACTCATCATGGAAAACAATGAAAGATACACTGCAATATTCAAATCAGAGTTGATGAAAGGCTCTGAAATAATAGATCTAGATTATCTTCATTACTATTTGGGTATTAAAGTAATTCAAAAACCAAAGTATATCTTCATCACTCAACAGAAATACGTTGGTGAAATTTTGAGCAAGTTCAGAATGACATATTGCAAGCCTCTCAATACGCCCATAGAACAAAATCTAAAATTGATATTAGAAGATACCGCATATTCAGTGGATGCTACTAAATACAAATAGCTCATTGGAAGTCTGATCTATGCGACTACAACTACACTAGAAATTTATTTCATTGTTGTTCTTTCTCAATTCATGTAACAACCTAGATAAAGTCACTGAGTAGCAACCAAGATAATCCTTCAATATCTCAAAGGAACACATAATTTTGGGCTGAAATACTTCAAGGCAGGGGACTTCAAACTACTCGGATACTCAATTGACTATGTTGGTGATTTTGAAGATAAAAAATCTACTTTAGGTTTTCTGATGAATCTGAGAACAATTGTCAACTGAAAGTCAAAGAATCAATTAGTGCTGACAAATTCTTCAACAGGAAACAAATTACATGGCAGCTTCAGAGGCAACTATAGAGATTTTGTGGCTCAGAAGGTTCTTTCAGATTTGCAAGAACATATTTGTCAACACTTCTCAGGGTTGACAGCACTTCTACAAATCAAATGGCAAAGATCCAATCTTTCATGACCGAACCAAATATATCAATACCCTATTTCATTTGATTCGGCACTATGTAAAAGATGGCAGTGTAAAGTTGCATCATTACCCTACAGCAAAGCACCCAGTAGACAACTTGAAAAAAGCGCTAAGACAAGAAAATTTTGAAAAAGCTCAGAGAAATGCTTGGTCTCAATATGACCCCTGCAAATTAAGGGCGGAGGGGGGGGGAGGGTAACATTATTGTAATATATGTTATTAATCCTAGGTGTCATAGGCTTTTGTCTTTATGTTATAGATGACGAGTCATCCCTAGGAATAGGAAGAATCACCTTGGAAGATGAAATAAACAGCCAAATATTAGTTTTATATGTTCTAATGTTCTTTTCAATTTGAATGTGAACAAAATTTTGGCTTGCACCAAATGTTGTTAATGTCACTCCATTAATACCTAGCCTAAAAACAAAAATATATAAATAAAAACTATGAAAGAATGGACATTTAACCAACCAAAATTGGAATTTGACATAGAAATTCTAAGTAGCTACTAATCTAACCTACTTGTACCACTGAGCTTCATGAAAATAAAATAAATTACCCTCTCCAATGGAAGTGAGCATGTAAGAGATGATGGTTATTCTACTATACATTGAACCATAGTCACAAGGTTCGGAAATCCGAATCCGTTTGGGAGGCCAAAAAAATGCGGAATCCAAAATAATTGAAAAGGTTCGAAAAAAATCCAAAAAAACCCGGTTCAAAATATATATATATACACACAAAATATGCATAAAAAAATAAAAATATTAAAAATATAAAATATACATTAAAATTTAAATGTAAATACAATTATATTATAAGTTACAATATATATATATATATATATATATATATATATATATATATATATATATAATAATTTCAAATATTTTAGTTTATATTTTATAATATAAATAACTTTACACTTAATACATCTAGCCTACTTGTACCACTGAGCTTCATGAAAATAAAATAAATTACCCTCTCCAATGGAAGTGAGCGTGTAAGAAATGATGGTTATTCTACCATACATTGAACCATAGTCACAAGGTTCAAAAATCCGAATCCGTTCGGGAGGCCAAAAAAGTGCGGAATCCAGAATTCTTGAAAAGGTTCGAAAAAAATCCGGAAAAATCCGATTCAAAATATAAATATATATATATATATATATCAATCTAAAATATACATAAAAATATAAAAATATTAAAAATATAAAATATACATTAAAATTTAAATTTAAATACAATTAGATTATAAGTTACAATTATATATATATATACATTTCAATCTAAAATATACATAAAAATATTAAAAATATAAAATATACATTAAAATTTAAATGTAAATACAATTATATTGTAAGTTACAATTATATATATAAAAAAAATAGTTAATAATTTCAAATATTTATATATATATATATATAGAGAGAGAGAGAGAGAGAGAGATATTTCAATCTAAAATATACATAAACAAATAAAAAATTTAAAAAGTATAAAATATACATTAAAATTTAAATGTAAATACAATTATGATCGAGATCGAGGATGGCTGCGAACAGGAGTATGGAGCCGAGCTAGGGCAGCCGTGCCCTAGCTCGTTTTTTGCTTTGATTGAGTCTGCGTTGGAAGGGAAGGGAGGCGTTTAGCTTGCTGGGGGTAGGAGCCGCAGCCTTGGCTGTGTTTTTTCCCTTTTTTTTTCAAACTGTGTTCTATCCTTCGTGCTGCGAGCTGCATGCTGCGCGCACTTACAGGGCAGTGCACAGTTTCTGTCCTTTGTGCTGCGAGTTGTGTGCTGCGCGCACTTACAGGGCAGGGCACTATGCTGGGGCGGGTGGGGCTGTCTGAAGAGCGCCCTTAGCTGGGGAGCACTTTTTGAAGGCGTGGTTAGGAAGGGGCGCGACGCTAGGGTTGAAGGAAGAATTGCAAGCAAGGATGGACAGGAGTTTCAATGAGGTGGTTGGAAGAAACAGGGAGAGACTGGAATCCAAGATGAAGGAAACCACTGATCTTAGCCAAAATCCAGGGTTGTTTGACTTTCAATCAGCGGGGGGCTCAAGAATCACAAAGGTGAACGGATGCCTGGAGCGTTGTAAGGAGAGACCGAAGCTAATAATCCCGTTTGATATGATAGCTGAAGATGTGGAATATTTTTCCAAGCACTCTCTCTACTGCAAATTTCTAGGATTACGAGTCTCCCTGCCTTTTCTGGAGAATTGGGCTCGATGGGTATGGGAGCCAAAAGGAGAGATGGAGGTTACACTGCTGGCTAATAATTTTTTCATGATCACTTTTGTTTGCCTGGCTGATAGAAACAGGGTGTTTGAAGGAGGTCCCTATTTCTATAACCAGGTCGGGCTTTTTGTGAAACCGTGGCACGCTGGTTTTAACCCGACTGAGGAATTACCAAATAAAGTCCCAGTGTGGGTTAGGCTGCCCAGAATGCCTATAGAATGTTGCAGAGAGGATGTTCTACAGATGATTGCCTCTATGCTAGGAAAACCGGTGGGGTCTTCCACCCAAACTTTAGGTAAGAAAATCATGACCTTTGCAAGAATCTGTGTGGAAATTGACTTAAGTAGGCCTTTACCGGATGCGGTTGAGATGTCAGCGGGTGATTACTCATGGGTCCAGCAACTGGACTATGAGACACTTCCATTCAGATGTTGCCTGTGTCACGAGTATGGTCACTTGGTACGTAAATGCCCGAAGGCAAAAGCAGGCGATCAGCAGCCTTCTAACCCACCCCCACCGATTAGTGTCACTGGTGTGGACAAAGGGAAAAAGATTGGAATGGAAGCAGGGAAGGAGTCAGAAGGTTTTGTGTAGGTTAAGGGCGTGGCAGAAATAAAGGACACAAGAGGTCCTTGTTGGAGCGTCAGGAGGAGGATTCAATTAACAGGTTTGAGGTGCTGGATGCATTAGGCCAACAGGAGATTTTCCCAAGCCTAATTGGTGTAGTGCAGGTGGTTGGGGGGTCCGAGACGGAGGGAATTTCTCCCATGGATCAAGCAACGTTGCCTGTGGAAGCAACTTTACCCATGATTTTGGATGGGCCGGTTGGGGATCACAAATCCGCTGAACCAATTACTGATATGGTTCAGGTTGTGGAGGAGGGGGTTTCTCCAATACAGGCAGGGGCAATAGACGCAAAGAAGAAAGGCAAAGGCCATCCTCACCTGGGAATTCTTCAGAGGGCTGGAAAGAAGGGGGTTGGTGAAAAAAGTGTTAAGCCAGGGCGGAAGAAGGATATGGAAAGGATAAAGCTGATTGGGGAAAATTTAGTTGAGTCAGGGTCGGTTAAGACCCTTGATTCCCACTTCTTGTCTCCACCAAAATGATTGTTCTTTTTTGGAATGTGAGGGGCTTGAACAATGGCCCCAGACAAAATGTTGTTCGGGATTTGGTTAGGAGTCACAGTCCGGATATCCTATTTCGACAAGAAACTAAGGTCTCAGTAGAGTATATGATGAGAATAGCGCCTCAGATTTGGAGGCAAAGCTCCTGTCAATGCATTGGGGTGCAGAGATCAGTTGGTGGAGTGGCTTGTCTATGGAATCCTCGCAAGGTCCAGCGCGTGTCCTAGATTGCCTTCAGGTCTTCACTATCTTTGGTCTCCTTATGCGTCGAGTCGGGGGAGTATGTTCTTTTTACAAACATTTACGCCCCCACCAATTTCCAAGGTAAGCTTTTGGTTTGGGATAATATACAGTTGGTTCGTAGAGATTTTCCTTATTTGCCATGGATTATGGCGGGGGATTTTAATGCTATTATGGATTTTACCAAAAAAAGGGGAGGTACGGCTAGATTGGAACCTTCTTCCTTTTTGCTTCGTGACAAGATTTCGGAACTCAACCTGGTGGGCATTAAACCATGCAATGGACGGTTCACATGGAATAACAGGAGAGTGGGTGACAGCTGTATTGCTGAGCGCATTGACAGGGTCCTGACCTCTTGTTACTGGGTGGGCGGATTATGGACATTAAAGTTCGTGATCCTTGACTGGAGAGGATCGGACCACTGGCCAATCAAGCTGCACATTTCTTCTAATTGCATACACAGAACGCCACCGTTTAAGTTTCAACTCATGTGGCTCAGGGATCCTAATTTGTTTGACAGAGTGGCTGATTGGTGGCGATCAGGGAGGCCTGCTGCTGGTACGGCAATGTACATCTTTGCCAAGCTTCTGCAATTCGTGAAATATCAGCTCAAAAGGTGGAACAAGATGAGCTTTGGAAACATCTTTCAGGAAAAGAAAGAGGCGCAAAGGGAGTTGAATAACATTACCAGAATAATTAGAGAGGAGGGGTTGTCTGAAATCTTACTGAAGGAAGAGGCAAGGGCTGTTCGGGAAGTGGAGGAAAGGGAGTTGAGGGAAGAGATCTTTTGGAAGCAGAAAGCAAGGATTGAGTGGCTGCAGGAGGGGGATAAGAATACTGCATTCTTCTTCAACTCGGTCAAAGCCAGGCAGCATGGGAACACGATATCCACTCTGGTCTTGGACAACGGAGAGATCATCTCATCCACCAGGGAGATATGTAATGAAGCAGCTCAGTATTTCAATGCTCTTTTCAAGGAGGAAGGGAGGAGGGAAGTGGATGTCGAGGAGCAAATACTGTCTTGTATTCCCACTCTGGTTTCTCGAGAGATGAAGGAGCAACTCATGCGTCCAATTTATATGGAAGAACTCCAGCGGGTTGTGTTCACTATGAAAAAAGGTAAGGCGCCAAGCCCTGATGGTTTTCCGATTGAATTTTTTCAGGAATTTTGGGAAATTATCAAAGAGGATTTGCTCGCTGTTGTTCAAGAATCCCAGAGTAGCAGGGAAATGCTTAGAGCCCTAAATTCAAATTTTCTGGCTCTCATTCCTAAGGGGGAAGGGGCTGATTGACTAAATCAGTTTCGACCCATTTCCTTATGCAACGTGGTCTACAAAATTATATCTAAGCTGATTGCGGATAGGCTGAAGAAGTCGCTGAGTATGTTGATCTCAAAGGAACAAAGCGGCTTCGTGGAGGGGCGTCAGATTCTGGATGGTATTGTTGTGGCAACTGCGGCTATCCACTCCATGTCCAAATCCCGGGAGAAGGCTATGTTTATGAAATTGGACATGTCTAAGGCATATGACAGGGTTCGATGGTCCTTTCTTCAGAAGATTCTGGAAGCCTTTGGATTTGAGGAGGTTTGGATCAGGTGGGTTATGAGCTGTGTAAACTCGACTTCATTTTCTGTCTTGGTTAATGGGGAGCACTCTCACCTCTTTGGGGCCACGCGGGGATTGCGGCAAGGGGATCCCTTGTCTCTTTACCTATTTCTGCTTATGGCCGAAGGTTTGGGGCGACTGATCAAGAAGAAAACCTCGGAAGGTGATATTCAGGGTTGGAGGTGGGGAGGTGACCTTCCGGTTCTCTCTCATCTACAGTTTGTGGACGATATGGCTCTGATGGGCAAGGCTAATACGAGGGAGGCCGCCAATATTCGCAGTGGATTGGACGCTTACCTGGCTGCCACGGGATAGGTAATTAACGAGGATAAGTCTTCCATTTTCTTTTTTAACACTCCTCTGGCCATCCAGCATAGAGTGGCTGATATTCTTCGGTTTCAAATTGGTAGCCTCCCAATTCTTTATTTAGGGATCCCTATAACGGCTGTGAGACAGGCTAAGGAATCGTGGCAGGGAATTCTGGACAAGTTCAGGGGTAAGGTGAATCATTGGACCAACAGGTGGGTGTCCTTTGTTGGTCGGGTTCCAATTTACAGATGCATGCTTCAGGTGGCCCCAGTGAGCTTTGTCAAGGAACATGATTCCTTGGCAAGACAGTTTCTTTGGGCAGGTAACCTGGCCTCGACGAAGTGGACCCTGATTAGATGGGAGGTGGTGTGCAGCCCGAAAAGGCTCGAGGGCCTGGGATTGCGGCAGTTTGTTCTGGCAGGGACGGCCCTGGCTGCAAAATTGTATTGGAGATGGTGCAAGGAACAGGACCGTGTGTGGGCCAAGATTTTATCCCATAAGTATTTTTTTGGGGTCCTTGGGAAGGATATTCCTAGATACAGCTTGGATGGAGTTGGGTCGGTGATCTGGACCACTCTAAAGAAGGGCGCAGCATTGGTTAAGAGAGGCCTTTTCTGGATTTGCAGAGGAGGGACTGAGGTGCAATTCTGGTATGATTTGTGGGACGGCTTTCCCCCTCTAGTTGCTCAATATCCTCATTTGAGTGATCTGGCGCAGAGATTTAGTGAGGCTGGGTGGAACAGGGTGTGTAACTACAAAATTTTGTTCCTTAGGGGCCAGTTGACGAAAGCGAGATGGATTGTACCAGAGGAGTGGCCGATTAATGGTATGGCTGATGAGTGCGCTGAGCTAAATCACATCCTGGCTGGGCGTAGCTTCTGTGCACTTAGGGAGCGCGACATGCTGGCCTGGTCCCCCCATCCCAAAGGGAAATACACGGTTGCGGCGGGGTATCAGGAATTGATTGCGCAGCAATGGGAGAGAAGAGGGGAAGTTTCATGGTGGAAAAGGGTCTGGAGCAATTTCTCCTGGCCGAAATGTAATTGTTTTACCTGAACGTTGGCCTGGAATCGTTGTCTGTCTTGGGAGAACATCAGGAAGAGGGGATTTGCTGGGCCTTCGCGCTGCGTCCTATGTTTGGAGGCAGAGGAGTCGACACATTTATTTTTCAGTTGCCCTTTTACTCTTCACTTGTGGCACGCTTGGTGGGACGCATGGAGGTGTCGTTGCTTGCATGCCTCCTCCCTGGTTGATTTCTGGTCTAGATTGGGCAGACCGCCCTCTGATGCTCATTTCCTGCAAGAGGCGTGGTATGCTAGACCAATCTTTTTATTGTGGCAAGTATGGCTGGAGACAAATCGAAGAATTTTTAAGGACAAAAAATTGGCGCTCCAACAGGTTTGGGGCAGAATAATGGGTATGGTCCAGGAGACGGTGGCAGCTAAGAGTGAAATCATTTTGCCTCTGGAGAAGGGTGATGCAGAGGTGGTTGAGAGACTAGGCTTACAAGATATATCTCCGGCCTCTGCTTGCGTCAGATGAGGCCGGAGCGGGAAGCAAAAAATTCATAGGCAAAGGAAGTGGACGCCACCCACCACAGGCTTTTTAAAAATTAATACTGATGGATCTTCTAGAGGTAATCCTGGCCCAGCCGGAATTGGGGGAGTTGGTCGGGACTCATCCGGATCTGTTGTTTTTATTTTTTCAGTCCATATGGGAGAGCAGACGGTTAACAGGATGGAGGGACTTGTTATTTTGTATGCCTTGAGGAGAGCTTATGAGTTAGGCTAGCGAAAGGTACAATGCGAAGCCAACTCGCAAATTTTGATCAATATGCTCCTGGAAAGGAGGATTACTGATGTGAACTAGCAACTATCCCTAATAGTGCAACATATATTTCAAGTTAGTGCGCTTATGGAGTCCGTGTCTTTTGCGCACGTTCCCAGGGAATGGAACAGAGCGGCAAATTGCCTGGCGAAATGGGCTTCGGAGGGAAATGATGGGACGAAGGTGGACGAGTGGGCATTGCTGCCCAATGAGGTGTGTCGGAGGTTGGAGCGGATTCTTAGAGAGGACAGCGATGGGGATGGAGAGTGACGGTTGTTGTTGGTATGTTTTGTAGTTTTTCTTGTTTTTCTCTGTTTTTGGTGGCTTTTGGTGGAATTGTTGTGTTGTAAATTGGCTTTTTCTGATTAATAAAGTTTTTACCCCTTCTTTAAAATTAAAAAAAATGTAAATACAATTATATTATAAGTTACAATTATATATATATAATAGTTAATAATTTCAAAAAAAATATTTATATTTTATAATATAAATATCTTTAAACTTAAGACAAATTAAAAAATATAAATCTAATAATAAAATTAAATTAATAAACCTAAATATAAATTAAACACTAAACCTTTATTAAAAAAATTAAATGGGAAAAAATGAATGGAAACCACCTCGCTCTACCTATGTCGCCCGTTGATGGTGTTCACTCTCACTATCCATTCAGCTCTCTACCTAGTGTTTGCCAAGGTTCTTCTCTACGGTGAGTGCATGCTTGCGTTGTTTACCTTTGCTCTAAGTCACAAAGTTCGAGTTCGAGTTCAACGAGGATAAATTTCGTTTCAAGTTTGTCAATTGATAGAATTTCAAAAAAAAATTGTCATTAAATTCGAACCATAGAAAAACATAAAATTTTATAAATAAAATGAATTTTTAAAATAAAAAATAACAAATTAATATAATTTAATATAAACTAAAATAAAATAAAGATTAAACGAGAAATTTTATAAAAAAAAAGGAAATAAAACCTTAAAAAATAAATAATCTTTTAAAAAATACAAATAAAATATTAATAAATATAATGCATTAATTAAAAAATAAATAAAACAAAAACGTAAGATTTAAAAAAATATATATATAATTATAAAAATAAAAATAATATGCATATTGTATTAAAAATAAAATAAAATACAAATTAAAAACATATAATGTAAACTTCAAAATTTAAAAGAAAACAAAAGGTATAAAAAATAATTGAAGTCACCGAAACTGTTTAGCGGCACAGCTGCTCCTAATTCCTCAACGGCAAACAACAAACGTTAATGGAACAAAAGGCTTCAACAGAGCATGCGGCCCAGTCAACTCCTCCACGAGGTTACTCAACGCCGACACCATTCCAGACGCAGGCAAAATCCCTTCCAAGCTTCTCGCAGTCGTCGCATCTTTATTTTTGAGCGTATGAATCAATCTCTTGCCTGTTGCTGCCAAGTTCACCGTGAATCTCTTACCATTCACCGCTGTTTTTTTTTTAGGTTTTATTTTTGGGGGTTTCTAACTTTTTAGATTTTTATATAAAAAGAAGTCTGAACCACACGGATTAATCCGGAAGATGAAAAAAATGCGCATCTTTCCGGATTGGGGGGAGATGTGGCCAAACCTTGTGACGATGCATTGAACTCTATACTACTAATATCTTACTTAAGGAAATACTCATATGAGAGAAGATATTGTCTATTTCTAACCTTGGATCCACTCACTTCTAGTCCCAAGAGAAAGGCAAAGTCAATGTGTTGAACCCTCAATTCCCGTTGTGGTAAGGTCGCCTAGGCTTAATAAGAATTTCTCCATACAAATGCATGAAAGCAGAAAATATGAAAAAAAATTGGAGTCCCATACAACTCAAATGGTTTCATTTCTAAAACTTCAGCCTTCACTTCAAGCAACTCCTCCTTTGACCCAAGTTCCAAACAAGAAGTGAATCTTATCCATGCTGGCATCCATGAATTATAATTGAACAGAGCTTATCCAGTGGTCCATGGTCTAGCAGTAAGGCAAAGTAACAAACACTACAATGACCTAAGTTAAAGCATCACTATGCATGCTCCTTGTGTTAAAGTGGTACTGCTAATGCAGACCAATTACAGAAAAGAAATTGTCAATTTAAATGCAAACGAAAATATTAAAAGATTAGCCAAAAAAAACAGTTCTTCTCCTACTTTCCTTTTATTTTCAATTAGTCATGCTTGATTTCAATTGCATCAACTTCACGTAATTTTTTTAATTGCATACAAATTTGATAGAAAAACATTTGAATTGAGCAATGTGTAAAGTGGCACATCTGAACAGCATAAACAGAGAAGGTTAAAATGTATGTTACAAAATTTTCAGCCAATACAGTTTTAACTAATACCTATTATAAATGGTTATAAAACATCAAAGGTTTACACCGTAATGGTAATGTGAGGGCACAGATGAGAGCCTTACCTGGGTTCATATACCCACCCCCCAATAAATTAAGGCAAACTCATAACTCCAACATACATATAGCAAGGCTGTGGTGTAAATATTATGCGAACATAATAAATCTTAAGAATATGATTCAATGTAACGAGTTTGTGGTGTAAGAATTCTGGGGTACATTACAGATCCTACAAATGTGGTCCAAGAATACCTTGCACTAGGTTAAAGGCTGTTGCATATAATGACAGTTGAATTAAATGATGAATAAAAGAAACGGAAAAAAAGAAAAAAAACACAGGGGAAACAAATTATATATATCCAATTAAATTCATTAATAACTAGGGGAAAAGGTTCTACTCCAAAATTGTGTTTTGTTCGTAGGGCAAATATAATTCATATACAATTTAATTCTGGGAAAATGAAATTTAATTCATATACAATCTAATTTCTATCCAATTGAATTAATATCTGATTAAATTCTTTAAAAACACAAGGCAAATGTGAATTACGGCCCAAAATCAAGTTCTCTGTTCATGGGGCAAATAATTGCTCTGGAAGAGTCCATTAACATTCAATTTCCCTGAGATAACAAAACAAGGGATGAGGTCGGGTGTACGCCCTGAGCTACTTTGGTAGAATAGATACTCGTAGAGTACATTGGCATTAAGTCAAAAAAGACCAACATACAAAACGGGTTGGTTTGTTCCCCAATTAAAAAAAAATGTACCCCTAAATTTTAACTTCGTGATTAACGTGAATCGAACCTTAATTCAATTCATATACAATTTAATTCTGTGAAAAGCCAAACAAAGACCAAAAAAATAAAAATTCCAAGACAAAAACAATCCGAAAAGCCAAAAAAGACAAAAATAAAAATTCCAAGACAAAAACAATCCGAAAAGAAAAAAAGACAAAAATAAATAATTCCAATACGAAATTCAAAGCTTTACAGTAAATCATACCTTGTTCATCCACCCAGGATAAGAATAATATAATTCCTATACAATTTAATTCTGTGAAAAGTAAAGAAAAAATCTATCAGATCAATTACTCAAACCCTAATAAAAAAGGGCAAGGGAAAATTGAAACTTACATATTAAAGGCAGTATAGAAACACCCATCAACAGTCCCGGAGTTGCAGTAATATAAAGAGTGAGAGGCGAATAGAGAACCACAGTTGCAGCAACTCCTACCGTAAGAATTAATTGCATGCTCAGAATGGAATAAACTTTTCTTATAAAACTCCATCGCAATTCATTGTCGTCGAGAGTGAGGCCTGGATAAAGCGTTCCTCCTCCGCTTTCCAGATCTGGGTCATCCAGTTTGCTAAATCCATAAGTTCTCGACATTTTTGGCAGTCGAAATGTGTTTAAAACACAACAGATCTGTGATATTTTTTCTTTTGGATTGAAGATGTGTGAAAATCAAAGGCAGAGGGTTTGAATTCTGAATGCTGTGGACTTATATATATTGTGTATATCTTCGCCCTCTTGTGCGAAGGAGAGAGGAGGATGCTAGGATTGGCTTGGAGTTTGTCTTCGCGAATTTTCTAATGCATCCGAAGAGTATATTACAATGTTCAAAGGTAAAATCGAAGTGTTGTTGTTTGGGCGGGTCCCCTAGATAGATTTGCTTGGAGTTGAAGGCTTTAAAAGTTCTCAAGTCGCCTAATTAGTAATGGTACACATTAAAATTAGTGTCATGATAATGTCGAAAGGAATGTCCATAAATTGTAATTTTATAGATTTTAAAATTTTAAAAAATATATATATTGGAATTATTTATTATTTTAATTTGTGTAGAAATTGTAATATTGACAATTTTATAGTTTTAAAAATAATCTAAAAACAAAAGCTTATGTACTTTTTTAAAAACTCTAGGTGTCCAACTACATGCTATATGTAATTCAAGTGGGCGAATGGGGGTACTCTTTAATATACAAGTTTTAAAGTCTTAAGAATTTTGTTTTGTAATAAGGAATTTAGATGTTTCTAAAAAAAGATTATATAGATTGTTAAACATATAATAAGAGGAAAAGGTATAGGTGGATGGTATATAAGATAAAGTCTTTTGTCATAATTCTTTATATTTATTTTATTTGAGAGTTCCAGTATGTGAAGTCTTTCGTTTTTTGATAGACGTTTGTGGGTAAATTACAGGTAGTCTTAATCCAGCGGATTTTGTGTGTGAAGGAGGCACACATGTTATATTTGAAGATGAATTGATTTAAAGATAATGCAGGACCCATAATAATACTCTTGATTGAAGGTGTACCTTGTAGGTGGCATGAGTGCTCGATCATCTAATAGGCGCCATCAAAACGACCCATTGGTTTTATTTCTTTCCACGTTTTTTGACCAAGTTTATTTTGTTCCATGGCCACTACGTTGGAGGAGGAGACTTTGGTTGCCTACCTCTTTTCTTAATTGAGTGTTGAGGGTGCGCTACACCAAGCCATTTGACCATTCTAGCTTCCAAGACGTCTATTATGTCTAAAATTTGTTGAATAGACAACCCTTCCAACAACACTTTGTATTTTTTATTTGGTTTTACCTTGAGCTTCAGACTTCTTTCCAAATCTTCCCTCAACCATTTCAAATCACTTAGAATGATACTTTGATCAATTTTGGGGGGACGATGCAAACCCCATATTTGCTTTAGAATGTCCACTTCATAGGGATTTTTAATAGGATAAAGTTGCTTGAAAAATGTACTAGAATGTAGAGAAGGCTAGCAAGATAAGAGCAAGGGTGGATATAATGTCATCACATAAGCCTTCGACAGAGAAGGGAGGGCTGGCAGTTTTACCAGTGATCGATAAAGCTAGCCAAATAAGTTGTGAAAGGGGGTCATCACAACAAAAGTAATTGAGTATATCCTCGAGAGTTAAAAGAGGACGAGAGGAAGAGGGCATGTCTTGTGCCATCACAAGGCTGCATATATCAACACAAAGTAGGGGTGCAAGAGAGAGTAAGGGAAAGGTGAGAGAGATGATGGAGAAGGAATGAAGTAGGATGATAATAAATGCAAGTCGAGTAGGATGAAGCGTGCGAGTAATTATAGATACTAAAATCTAATTTTATATGAGAAACTAGTTTTGTACACTTGACAAATATCACTCATGGCTCAACCCTTCAATTTAGGACCTTCCCGCTATCGAAAGGCTCACATTCACCATCTTATTGTGCCTAAGTGTTTATCCTATAGTCCAACCCATATATTCTGATTACGTATATCATTTATAGCCCACAATCGACATGAACCCTGATTAATATCCTACTCTGGTAGTTATAAATCTTTGGCAACTTTCTATCCTCCTAGACATTATCATCCAGACTAGGACACTAATGTTGTCATTAGTGTCCCAAATCTGATGCTAGTGTTTGAACCTTACAAATGGTCAAATTTACAAACATTTTAACATGTATGGGTCAATTGATTTGTCTTAATTAACCTTATCATGATAAAATGTCAAAAAGGTGTGGTATAAATACAAGTAAAATATATTTCATTATCATCAAGTACAAATAAAACACACATCTATCTTAAACCAAGCAAAATCATCACTTAAGCTTACAAAATTGCTCTATTCTTCCCTATTTATAAATCAATCATAGGAGCAATATTCTTACAAATCTGAAGCATTCAAAGAGTAGCCCATGAGCAATATTTCTTAAATTACAAGCTAGATCACTACATGCACTCACATATAGCATATTGCACATTTATTCACATACAAACCCACATAGGAGGATGACTACATTGATTTGAGGCCCTCTTCAGAGTATTGGCTATATAGGAAGTGTTCACTGACATATGGTCTTTGAGGTTAGCTCGAATTCACTTGAGCCCACTAAGCCATGTTTTGTAAGGTGTAATACCTTAATTGGAGGACTTTGGGTTTTGAGCTACATACTAATATCTAGAACATGTGTACGTGATTCGAACAAAGAATCTACAAGGTGATAATGAACCTTAACAGGCATAGGTGTTTGTTTTAGAAAAGGACATATATTTTGTACATGATAATAGTGTCTAGATCTTGATAGTAGTGTCCAAACTAATAAAGCGCTAAATTCTAGAATCTGACGAATCAAAGCAAAACATCATACTATCTTATCCTACATCTGCACTTTTCATATATTCTTGTACAATAGTAAATAAGATAAGTATTATTTCTCCTTCATATTGTAATTTTTAGAATATTGTTTTGACACTGTACTTTTTATATTTAGCATTCTTTCATAATTTAGCATTGTATCATAATATTGTGAGTTTGAATTATTTAATTGGCCAACGTTTTAGAATAACTTATCCATTTACTTGATTAGGCTATTCTCTTTTAACTCTTTCCAAAAAGGGTTAAACATTTGGTGAACTTGACCTCTAAGTTTTCTTGCACAACCATAACTTGCTCAAGGGTTTTCAGCCTTCTAAAATTTTAGATTGTTATGATTGTTTTTCAAATTTGAATTTCTCTTTTACTATTGGCATCTTCATTTTCATTTATAAAGAATGGAAAATGTTAATAACAAATATCATTTTGAAATTGGAGATAAAGAAGCATTAGTTCATCATCTAAATAAAAATTATGAATTGCTTGATGTATTTTTGTATGTCACACGTGATGAAATCAGTAAACATGATAAGGCTAATGCACACACTTCTTATAATGATGAATCTTTAAATGGTACTACTACCGATTCACTTCCATTGCCCTCCCCTTGAGTACATCATTTATTCCTACTTTTAGTAGGGGTATGGGATATGTCTTCAAGCCATTGTTCCTTGAATACCAAACAAATTGTGTTACAACCTTCATGGGAACAATCAATGCTATAACTTAATTACCGATTTCAATACCTGTATCAACACAAGTGTTGATGGGTCTTTTAACACGCCAACTTAGGCATGGGTTGTTGATCCCTATCTCTCCTGAAAGGAGTTCATGCAAACAAACCTCCCCAAGGTCTTGGTTATTAGGTTTTGGTATGCAGGGAAACTCAGTTGGCTCATTACAACCATTCCATTTCAAGGGCCATTTTTAACAAACTAAATATCTATGTTATAGCTAACTTAGTCATTAAGGAAGAAGCAAGAAGTTCCCTGGACAATGCTCATAGGGCCTAGCCTCAAATGGAAATCATCATTTCTTAATACAAGCACAATAAATAAATAATTACTTTTCAAGTAGATTTATCACATGCATATATTCAATAATGCTTAAATAGTGACAAACGTAATTAATCAACCAATATTAGCATGTATATTCATATTGCTATCAACCTAGATTAACTCATCATCATAAATAAAATACAAAAGAGAAGGGATAAAGAGATAAAAATCATGTTAATATTAAAGATGTTCTTATAACATCTAATGGAGCACACCCACTAAAAATAATCCTTGGTTGAGCTAGACTTAACACAACTTCAACCCAAGGATGGTGCAAGAGTCTGGGAAGCTAACTACATAAGAGGAAAAGAAATGACCACCATATACATCTGTAGGAGATGGATTTGAACTCTCAACATCCTTTCAAATGTCAAAATATGTATTTTGATTAATCACATTGAGTGATTACAATCATTGAAGTGTAAGAAACAACTCTGTAACGATAAGACTAAAATAGGATAAAGGGAGAGATTATCCCAAAAAATAGTAAAATACATGAAAATATGTTTAGTTCTATATGTCTTGATTACAATGCATGAAGATCCGGCTAGGTACAACATCTTCTGATCCTAAAAAATGCCATCCCTAAGAAAGGCTCTCAAAAAATAACACATACATGAAGGGATCAACCCTTCCCTCAACTAACAACTCAGCCCACTAACAAGGTAATTACAAACATTCATTGTTGATTGAATAAATGTAGTTGAGGGTCTTGGTGTTCTGACATATATGAAGGTGTGTCCATTCTTTGTAGTTAGAGGTCACGCCATGATCTTTAATCATCAGTCGATTGCTTTGGGATCCACCATCCCATTCATTGTTGGTCATCTATTATTTTCTCATAAATTTGGAGTTGTCTTATTTATCTTCTTTGTTATCACATGCAGACTTTGACTCACCTGATTTTGCCTTATGCTTTATGATTCATAAATGGTCTTCTACATTGTACTAATTTAGGTTTGTCTTTTTTACGTTATGGTTCGATTGAGGGTCAGGGTTCCCTAATGAGGACATGCATCCAAATCAATGACTTAGATTGACAGATGAACCTTATAAGATCAAACCAAATGTTCAATCGTAACTCCATTGAAGGAATCATAAGACAAAAGCATTAAAATGATTGAATCAAAATAAAGAAGCCATAACCAATTTAGATCAAATGCCAAAAATAAATGAAAGATTTTGTTATTTAGACATGGACATTTGCATGAATCAGCTTTCAATTCAAACATAAGACTTTCTATATGTAAAAATTACATAGAGATCCATCATAAATTTAGACCAAGCCTTCTAAAATAAAATAATGTCATCATGAAGCCCACTAAGGCAATGAAAATTTAGCATTTAATCGACCAATTCATTCTTTAAGCCTTTTACAATTTTGATGTTCAAGATGGTCATCAAATTAAAGCTCATTAAATGCCACATGGCACATATTTATTGGCCCAAAGGCCCATGGTTTATGGTTTGGTAATAGGCAAACACCCATCAAACTTAAGTTTGAGGAAAAAGCTGACATCATTGGGTACCATATGGTAGTCCCTCATCAAGCTAGGCCTTTGGTCTCAGCATGCGGGATGATACCATGTGGAATCTTCTTGGTGAGATGGACCTTTGATCTTATTGCTTTAATTGATTAAGTCTATGTGGTCTTAGGCTCCCAGGAAGTTGCCACATGGAAACCTCTCAAAACCTCAGGGCCACAGGACTATTAGTACATTACTTGATTTTTCTATTGACATGAGTTCTCGAGCTCCTAGGAATTTGCCACATGGTGAATTATTGGGCCTTCAGGGCTCAAAGCCTTTAGAATATTACATAAGTTTTTAAGGTCTTGGGCTCCTGATATGTCACTGCATGGTGACTTCTCAGGCCCTCAGGGCCTTGAAAGTATTAAAGTTTTGATTAATTCCTTGGCAACCTAGGTTATCAGGATCGTGTCAAGTGACGTGATCTCGGGGACCAATGGAGAAACTTTAACTTAGTAATTTTTTGGACATAGAAATTTTATAGACTAGCCCAAAACTTTAAAAAGATTTGATAACGACACGTGGAAATGTCTAGGGGAATCAGAAGACTCAAGGCCTAGAATTGGAATAAAGAAAAATGGCTAAGGCATCGAGCTTAGATTAAAATATGTGGTTGACTCAACTTGATTAGCTTGGACTCAACTAATTTTGAGCTTGCTCAAATTGATTCGACAGACTAGGAGCTCGAGCAACTTACGTGACTTGGGCTTAAGGGACTCAAACTCAACAGATAAGGGCTTGGCTAAGCAAAGCTTAGGACAACTAGAAATCAAGTCCACCCTAAAAAGCTAAAGATAGATGGGCTATTCAAATGATAAAATAAATTAAGACCTAGCATATAGAAATCAATTAGCCTAAGCTTGTAATTTAAAAACTCTTAACTCAAGATTTAGCCATTCACAAAGATGCAAAAGCCCCACTCCCTGCAAATCCTCAAACATGAAAGGTTCTTTAGACCAAATGTGGAAACATTCAGATTAGTCAAGAAAAAGAGGGTCCCCATTTTCAGATTAAAAATGGGGTGTGGTGTGTAAGCAACAATAAATGGTGACTCCTATTAGGAGATAATCTTAAGTATCTCAAGAATTCAAAATCTCAAAATTCTCATTCAAACACAAACATTATCTACAAGCAATCATTCAAGGCAAAACCAAAACATAAAAGCACAAAATTTTGCTTCAAAACATGACATACTAAGCTACAATTATGCCTAAAGACCATCAGTGTGTGTGTGATATGTGATTATTTCAATTATTTTTATGGCACACATAATAAATCATATTTTCCCTAGTGATAAGAACTTTTAAAAAGGGATAAATTTTGTAATTTGGCTTAAGGGGGGAATGGCATGGGTATTGATATGTTGCCATCCAGGAATTCATAGCTTTGACAAAAATACCTTTGGTCTTGTCCAAAGGCCTTGGTCAACTACCAACCAAGCTGGAAAGCCTATGGTGGAGGTTGCCAAGAACACCTTTTTGAAGATAATTTTCAATCTTTTACATTCTAGTTCAGCTCCTTTTGAAAGAGATTTTACTTTTCCATCTATGGAAGCTTAGGGACCAAGCCATGGGTTTAAGGGAAAATCAGAAATCTCGTGACAAATAAGACAAATCAAAATTAAAGTAGTGTTGCATTCTTCCTTTATATATTTCATTTATTGCATTTGATGGCCTTTAAAAAAGAAAAAAGGCCTTTCTAAATCTATATGTTCCATTTTAAATCATTGGCCTTCAACATTCTAAAAATACAAAAATTTATGGAAGTCATTTAGACAAGGATCTTCACATTAATGCATCATAGGTGTTGCTTACATACAATCCACTCATCTATCAAACGTTGACAAATCAGGGGAACCCTGAGGCCAAAACAACAAGTTTAACTCAAAAACTAATACCATACAATTGAACCAAACACTGAAAAATAAAGCAAACAAACATAAAGCAATGAAAGTAAACCTACATTAAAATAAGGGACAATATGAAGACCAAACAATAAAGCAAAAAGAAACAAGAAAGTATTTATAGGGGGTTCCAAGTCCATTCAAGCCTAGAAGTAGAGTTTGAGAAATTGTCCATTGGTAAGCAATGAGACATCCTCACCAATTAGACACCTTAGGTGAAAAACATTCTCACCTAAGATTTCAATTATCAAATAGGGACCTAACCATAAGGCATCAATTTTTTTATGTTATCCCTTTTGTTCACGAGCCTTGTCCCACATAAGGATAATTTCTAAAACATAAAATGTTTTTGATTTGGATCATTTGTCAAACCAATGTGTGACAATCCCTCAGTATTTATTGAAGTACAATAAGGTCGGATCACGTTTTCAATCCAAGTGGATAATATTAAAGAGGTGGGCCTCTACCTATTCATTGGTTTCCAAATAATTATTCATGAATTGTAAGGTGGGAATCCTTAAGTTAACTAGAAAAAAAAGGTGTTGGCCATTAATTAAGTGGTAAGGAGAAGTGCCTAAAATTGTTTTAGTTCTAGTCCTATCAACCCACAATGTAAATTTTAAGATATTATGCCAACTCTTAGGATTATTTTACAGTGTCCTATTAATTGTGTTTTTCAAATTCTTATTAGTGGACTTAGCTAGTCCGTTTCCTTGTGGATAATAATTAAAAGAACATTTTAGAATTACTTGGTGATCGTATGCCCATTTCAGGAATTGTAAAGAGGAGAATGCGGGTCATGTTGACAATTTTGACCTCACATGTCAAAATGTCACCTCTATAACTTGAAAATTTACTTGTCATGTTATTTTCCCTATTGGTTATTATGTTGTTCTTGTAATGTCTTTGAAATGGTCATCTAAAACCTTGATTAACAAAGTTTAAGGTAAATTTGATGATTTTAAAGTTGTGTTCATCATAGCTTTGTGCTTGGTTAATCATCTTTTGACTTATTTCAAGTTATTTTAAGATATGAAAAGAGTCTATAACATCTTGATAGGCCTTATGGATTGTGTCAATCTCATGTCATGCTTTACAATTAATCAAACTGGTTGGTGATATGCTTGACTAACTTCATAACCCAGTTGATTGCATTTTGGATCACTTTATGGATTTTGTATGAGGTTTTTCATAATGATGGTGGTCCAATATTAGAATCAGGTCATGATGAAAAGGTCTAATGAATACTCTTGCATCAATTTCATTAGGTTTTTCAAGTGGTAATAGTAGTTTTAATGCCAAAAAGGATAATTTTAAGGTTGTTTGTATAGTTTTTCATAGTAAAATTGACCTAAAGGAATCTTATGGACATCGTTTGTTCATTTTAAGGTCAAATCCATATTTTGGAAGGAGTTTTAGGTGTCAAAATACCAAAAACTAATTTATCTCTCCTATCAACTTCCTTGGTAGCTGTAAGAAGCCCATCAATTTTTGCTCAGTACGATTAGGAGAGAGAGAGAGTCAGGTCCAAATCTCTTGGGAAATGATATGGACCCTAATTAAATTTAAGTTAGTGGTATTGGTTGTTATATTCATCCCCCCATCTTTATGAATAATCGTTAAGAGTGTAAGGGGGTCATTATGTCTTAGTCATCTAGATAGGGTCCAAGTTTGTCTCTGTTTCTTCACTTTAGAACTCGATGGAGAAAAATGGTTATAGTGGGATGATTTAAAGGTCAAATATGACCTTTTTAATGTTTGATTCATCACATAATTTGTCTTTATAAAGTGTCTTTTGGTAGGAAACTGGTTGCCTATGTTGATTGTTAAGGTTAGCAGTTTTCAAGCATGTTTGATATATAAACTGAATGTATTTAGATTTAGGGGTTATTAAGTTCACATTTTAGTTATAGTAAACCTATTACATTCAAACAAAAGTTTTATGTACCTTCATCTTGAAGAGGGTATTCCTTGAGATATCTTGAGTGAGATGGTGTCTTTCACAAGGTATGGTTGCAAGTCTATTGAAACTTTAATGTATGAGAGTATCTTATTAAGGTCAGCATGATCTTAGAGCATTTACAAAGGTGAGAAAGTATTTATTTACCTTGGGAAGACAATACATATGACATCCTAAGACCATGCTCTCTTAAAGCTCAAAAGGAACACTTGTAGGTCCAATGATCAGGTTAGAAGAACATCATGGCAGGTGACAGGAATTGAAAGGAGTCATGAAGATAAAGAAGTTTGTTTTGAGGGCATGAAGTTGTTTCTTAGTGATAATAAGGTCTGCAAGGTGAATATTACCATCCAAGAAGGTGTTAGGATCTAATTAGGCCTTATATGCCTAAAAGCTACACTCAAGTATGTGTATTACTGTATTCCCAACTGTTAAGAGTAAAAAAGGACTATGTACTCTCAAGGATGTGTTATGAAGGTGAAAAATGAATATTCAGGATGCTCTAAGCCCCTTGAAGGGATTAAAATACAATTTGAGATGCCAAAAAGGTACAAGCAAAGCATGAAATAAGACCTTCAAATACAATTTAACAAAGATGAAGGTTTTTTAGCAGTTTTTAAGGTAAAATCATGTTTTGGTTTCCATATTAGTCAAGCTCTTTGAATGCTTCTTTAAGTTGGGAAGGTGAGTTAGAATCAGTAAGTTTTTTGGCATCATGTTTTTCATATCACCAACCTTGTCACATGATTTTCCTCTGTCCGTACATAGGCCAAAAAAGGGCAAAATGTGCACCTACAACAGTCAATTTTTAGGGCTATTTGAAGTAAGCATCATGTTATAATCATGGAGGTAAATGGTTTTCATTAAGAGTTATAAATGATATAAATGTCAAGATTTTTATATATTGGGATAATAAGGTAAGTTGAGTAGAAATTTACATCTATAGTCCACTAAACACCAAAATGTGTACCTACAACCATGCTATTTTGGCTTACTCAGTTAGGTTATTATGCAACATTAACTTGTGTGAAGGTCAAGAAGATGGATGAGATGGATATGATGGATGAGTAGTGTATAGATAATGACTTGAAAATTATCCATTGAGTATAAAAATGATATTATTTACCAAGATAAATGTAAATTGGCTTTTAAAGTCTACAATCACAGTCAATTAAGGTGGCCTATATGTGATCACGTGAGAACATGAGTAGGCAAGAGAAAGAAGAATAAGTATAACATTTTCATAAGGTGTCATGAGGTAAAGTAGGTCTATGTAGACCTATTCAAAGACTTAATACTATTTTTATTCTCCATTCAATTCTCTTAAACTTCAAATCATCACCTACAAGTCAGCTTAACTGAGCCTAACTGAGCTCCAAGGAGAATAAGATGAAAGAGTACAATGATGAAATTGAAATTTGGATGAACAAAATTTTATTGGAGTGTGAAGTTGGATGTAAGGTCATAAAAAATATTTAAAAGCAATTAGTTATCTCAAAAGGTTACTCACAAGCCTAGTGAAGTTAGAGTCAAACAAGGTAGAGCACAGTTAAGCAAAGTGAAGTTACAATCAGGTCTATACTATAGTGCATGAAAAAGTTTGTGTGAGAGGGAAAAGTGAGGGGTTTAGATTTTTTTCAATGTGATAAGGAGTTTTGGATGGTTTCATAGACCTATTCATGGTCTTCTTATAGTCACGTCCTCCATATAATCCAAGGAAATAGTGAATGCACACCTATAGCCATAACACCTACAACCAATACAACTGACCAACATGAAGTCTTTTTTTTGGAGTAAGCATGTGGAGAGAGGTCACACTTGTGAAATTATAATTAGTATTATAATGAATTTGGAGGATATATATAATAAAGTGTTTAAGGTACTTATGTCTATTATAAATACTAGAAAGTTAGACTCAATGAAAAGTTGCAGACCTAAGTTGACTCAGTCAGGAAACATAGTCCATTAAAGACCTACAAGCTCACTCACATGCAAAGTCAATAGAGAATATTTATCACTATAATTGAATGTATGATGGTCAAAAGGGATGTAAATGACCTTATAAAAGACCCTCATTAAGATTTCATCCAATAATGAGGAGAGAAACCCAAGGAATAGACCTCTAGGGTCAACAAACATAATTTGCATAAAAACCTTGAGTAGGGAAGAATAAGGTTTTTGACATTTTGGAAGGTTAGTATTTATGGAGGATCATGTTGAATCATTTCATGGATCATTGAAATCCTAATTAGAGTTTTATTTTCTATTAAAGTGTGTTTTTAGGTCTTAAGACCCAAAATGACCTTTCTCAGCCTTCATACACAGTCACCCTAGCTTAAGAGGCAAGTTTACAGAGGTTAGAAATTATCCCAAGAATCATCTAACATTGGTTCAGTTCTTGGGTCCTAAAACTGTATGAACTATCAACAATAAGACTAAAAACCTTGTTTTGCATGATAAATAGCTCAAGTGGGTCATATTTATGCTCAAAACTTTCATGAGGTTTTGCATGGGAACTCAAGCCCATAGAGGATGTTATAGGGGTCCCCTTGATATAAATTCCTAGCATTGGTTTTTGGAATAGACCCATGTCTTTTATGAATCATTATTAAGACCATAAGCCTCTTTAAACACTTCTTAAGCCCTACAACTAACCCAATGAAGAAGATGTGTTTCTTAACACCCTAAAATGCCATGATATGACCTCCAAATGATCTTATTGTCATTCAAAACTCTCCTGATCTCCACTTCAAGGTGTTGATTCACATGTGCATGTCCAATACCATATGGTATAGGACTAAATATGTAGTTTAAGGCTTGTTTGTGAGGGTATAATTCATGGAATGATCTATAAACCATTTGAATAAGCTTACAAGGTATTTATAGAAGTTCCAAAATCATCCAAACTCTTATACAAGTCTCTCAATTTGTTATATCATTCCTGCAAGTTTGCCACTTGGTCAAAAGATGAGAAAAACCCTGTTTTGCAAGCCAAGAAGCCTAGATGAAGGCTTATAAGTTCAATAAGAGACTTAAATCTCAGGGAATGAGTTGTATAAAGGTGTTATAGGTCTCAAAAATTCATTTTCAAGCACCAAAACCTGCAAGTTTCATGAAAAACATCTCAAACTACCCCTCAAGCATACACAAGCATCTAGGCTTGCTAGTGACCATTTCATTATTTGCCCATCTACACAAGGCCCAAAAACTTGAGATTTGACATGGAGCATGGTCTTAGTCTAGGTAAAGTTAATCAAACACTTTTGTTAGGTTTCACATGTGTGGGTGTTCATTTGGGCCAAATCTCTATTTTAGGGCCTAGGAGGCCTAATTAGGCCTAATTAGAGAGATAAATGGAATAAAAGAGACACATATACTCATATTTGGATCCTAAAACCTTGTATGGAGTTTTAAGGGGATATAGGGTCCTTAAAAATGTGTTTTTTTTCTATTACATTCCATACACTCTTCTGCACAAGGAGCTTTACTTGTTTTTGGGGCTATAATGAAAGGGTATAAAAGCAAGCAGATGGAACAAAATTGCATCTTTTAGAGGGTTTGATGGCTCTAAGGCCTTGTTTTAGGTCTAAAATTATGTTGAGAATCCATCCATGGAGGAAATTTTCTTGATCTAAAGCAAATCCAAGTTTTCTCTTTCCTATGCCACTTTGCTTAAGGAGGAGTTCAAGTAAATAATCAACTAAGTCAATTCATAGAAGTTATTAAGGAGGTTATACAAGATTGATTGCATCTTATACACCACTTTGAGGTCATTAATAAGTTAATTTTAGTTGTGATAAACATTCAAAGGGGTTGAAAGAGTCTCTAATTCTCTTAACAAGCCCTTCTTTCCTTCCTTTGCCTAGTAAGTTGAAAGTGTAAACGATGCATCAATGAGCCTTATAGCAGACCAAGTAAGGTGGAGAGACATCATGAATGGCTTAGGAGAATATTTAAATGGAGGGAGTAATCAATGATGAAGACCTATTTTCAAGGAGGTGACTTATTCTTCAAAGAGGACACATGAGCTAGTATATAAGGTGTGCAAGCAAGGATTTAGGCACCTTCAAAGTGGTCAAGCTTGACCAATCAATGATGAAGACATTTTAAAGTTTCCCTAAAAAATGATACTCCACCTCTATGTAAATTTTGGGAAATATTAAAAAGAGAGATTATAGGAAACACTATGTAGCAATTTGAGGGGTTTGAAGATAAAGCTAGTCATCCCTATTTTGGGGTTGCTTTGTCTCTCATATCCTATTATTTTATATTTATACGCTCTTTTCCATAATTATCTTATCACTCTTTTTCTTTGGATATGTTGAAAGGCTGCCAAATTTTTGTACTCACTGCTTGAATAAATAAGAAGCTTTTTTCCTCCATTTTCAAGTTTTGTGTGAAGTGTATGGTGATTGCTATTGATAGAACATTGTGAATTAGTAGTTTTCCTATGTTATTGCCTCATTTTTGTACCTTCATATAATATATTTGAGTTTCTATAGGTCATATTAAGTGTCTAAATCAATTTTAGTCTAAGTTTGGATGATAATTCAATAACCTTTCATTCCTTCCATGTAAAGAGTGAGTTTTCCAAGTCCTTTGTATGAAACACTATTGTAGAAGTCATATACTTGAAGTGAAGAAAATATGTGCAGGCTCCTTCACTTCTTGAGAGTGTCAATTTCAAGAAAGAGTGGTCAAAAACATTGGTGCATCACCTTATTCCAAGTTTTCATTTCAATTCTAGTGCAAGCAGTATCCTTTCACCCTTTTCATATTCATAAATCATTAGTTAGTAGGTTTAGGATAAGATTTAGTGAGTGCATCAAGGGAACCAACCCTCTATCTAGATATTCTCTCCCTTTCAAATTCACCCACACTTAGGAGATATTCCATTATTTTATTAGGAGTGGGAAGTAATACACATTCTCACAAGGGTAGCACTCCTGATTGACAACAATTTTTGACATGCCTCGTAGGACTCATACTCTTTGGCATAGCTGAAGTTTAGAGATGGATAAAAGCATTTGTAGTAGTAGTGGACACTCATCATCATTTGAACTAGAAAATTACTTGAAGTCATAGGATTATTAACAACATACTAGCACAAGTTTCATGCCAAAGGTTACTACAAGATCATCAAGCAAAGGTATTTTTTTTGAATTCACTAAGTTGCCTTCTCATTAATATAAAAGGAAAAGATTTATAAAGAGAAACCCTTATCTTATAAAGTTGTTTCAATATCCTAATCATCCCATTATACTAGACAACTCAATTCTCATTATCCAGATGGCTTTACCTAAGAATCAGGTGTTTATCTCATTCAATAGAGGAAGCCCACTGAATCTTGCCCAATATGATGATATACCAGCTTCATCTCTTAAGAGAAATCCTTTATTCTTAGGGGAAGACCAAACTATGCCTTTTGAGTACATAAAAGATGTATCCAACCTTTGTTTTATCCACAATGTTGTCCAAGAGAACATAGCTATCGGATTGCTTGTTGCATCCTTCAAAGGAAAATCACTGTAAAGGTATAGAAACCTTCCTATGAATTTTATTGCTTTCGAGGATGACTTAGGTGCAACCTTTATATGTATTTTGAAGACAAATATGACCACCTATCCCTGGTTGAATAACTCATAACCACAAAGAGGGCTCCCATGAGTTTATGACAGACTTTAACCTTATATTCCAAAAGACATGGACTAGGATACCTCTTATGATTAGGCCATTTCCAAAGTATGCCTTTTTATATTATTTAAGAGCTCTAAATTTAGACATGAGTGTCATGATTTAGTCTATGGGTGGCATTGCACTTATAGATGCTTATGAAGTGGCTATTAGAGCAAAGAAATTTTTTATTTAGGCTAGAAAATTGGCATCTAGACCTCATATGCCTTTTTTCCTAGAAACATAGCCAATTCCAGCCCCTCAAGATCCTCATATGGCTCCTATTCCAGCCTCCCAAGCACAAGTTTCATCCCTTCCTAGTCAATCAACTGAGATTAGTGAACTCAAGGGGATGTTGCAGTCTTTTATGAATGAAACTATTCAACTGAAAAGGCAACAAAACCAAGCTAATAGGCCTTACCAAGCACCTAATCGGCCTACCTATCAATGTTTCAGAGATAATAGATCTCCCTATCAAGGCTTCAGAGAACAAAGACCTTCATATTGAGCTCAAGGAGCTATCACATAGGCCAAGCCTTATGCATTATTTGATATTAATGCTCCTTCTCCATCTAAATTTATTGTTCCTGTGCCAACTCAAAACTATATGATGCCAAATTTAAGTTGCCAGCCATCTAATTTGAATGACATACAGAATCAGGCCTTAGTCAATCAATCTATGGTGATGCCTCAGATGACTCAGGAAGAGGTTTCTCTTCAATAAGGTCATGCAGTGAGGGTATGGCACAACAAGATAAGGTGAATCATGGACAAGGGCAACTATATTTAACCTTTTTGAATTGGAAACTTGATGACCATGTAGCCTTAAGTCAGGATGGTGAAACAATGTGGTTACATCTGTAACTATAGCACATAAAAGAGAAATTGAAGAGACTAAGGAGGTGGGTCATGTCCCAAGCATACATCCTATTATTCATAAAGGTGTTAATTATCAATTTTTTGTCCCAACATCACAAAAAAATTAGAACATGGAAGTTGGCAAATCTCATCAAGTACCACAAGTGCAAGATCAACCAATTATGTAAAAGGTGTAGCCAAAGGTGAGTGGAAATCCTTTCAGCATTATTGATCATATGAAGAGGTATAATATCAACATGAGAATGTGGGATTAATTAGAAATCCTAAGGCAAAAGGACATGTTAATTCAGGAGTTTTTAGCCTCAAGTTGTCACCAAAACTAGTTGATAAAGAGAACATAGTTTGGGCAAATTCAAATCAGTTAATGAGATAACAAGTGAAATAAGTACATAATAAGATAAAAGTGGGTAAAGATGAGGTAAAATAGAATAAAACACCTCCCTTTTATCTCTCTTTAATTGTTGGCAATACCTTAGTCCATAATTGTATGGTAGACATTAGAGCTAGTAGTATTGTTATGCCTAAGTACATTGCAAACAAACTTGGTTTGGTGTATGAACCAAACACCAAAGGTGTATTTTAGATATATTAATCACCAATAAATATTATTTGCATGATCAAAGACCTGAAATTAACATTGCATGCCTATCTAAATGTGACCATTCAGTAGGATGTAGTGGTGGTCAACTTGCCTCCATATTTCGCTATGTGTTTGTCTATAGATTTCACATCAAAGATTGGAAGTTACTTATTAGCTGATTGAAATTAGTTGATGTTAAAAACAAGATATGGGACCAAGGTCACTATTCATTTTGAGCCTCTTACATGCTTTCATTTGGAGCCTCACATGCCAAGTGTTGTGAACACAAACTATGTCATTTCGGATGAGGTGGAACAAGCTAGTGAAGTAGAAGATAACTCACCTATTGAAGGAGTTCCTAATCTATTTATTGATGAATGTGCCTTAAAATTGCATGAACATGATCTCTATAAAATTATTGAAGAGGAGGGACTTGGTGTCTATTGTCTTCATGAAAATGATGTACAAATTTTAGCCATGGTGAAGTAAGATGAGTCAAAAGATGGTCTTTGACAACTCTACTTTGATGGGTCAAAGAACAAGCATGGTACTAGGGTTGGAATGATGATTATATCACCTACCAAATAAAGGTATTTTTCTACTATTAAGTTTTATTTTGGCTATTCTAATAATGTATTAGAGTATGAGGCCCTAGTCCACGGTTTGTAGTGGGTTAGGAAGATGGGAATGAATGTTTTATAGGCATTTGATGATAGTGAACTTGTAGTTCACCAAGTGAAAGGGATAAATGTATTTAACGATGTCTTTTTATTATCTTACAAACATATGTTTTGGGACCTCTTTTAATATTTTGATGTTTTTGATATTCAAGCAGTGCCAAGAGAAAGCAACAAACATGGAGATAGATTGACTACCATAGGAGCTTAGTTTAGTATTCCAGCTGATGTGAGGAATGAGAAAAATCAGTCACATATCAAGATTGTGGTGAGGCCTTCTATTCATGATAATCATGAGAACTATAAATTTTTTGAAGATGACAATCATATTATTCACTTCTTACAAGAGGAGGTTGAATTCTCTTCTAAGAATTAGTTAAAGCTCTTACAACAATATGGGGATCAGATTGCTCAACTTAAGTCCAATAAGCTGCCCAAATTATTGTCACTCTTGAAAGCATCTTAAATAGAGATGATGAGGTGAGGAGAGATAAGTCTTCATTGTCAAACAAGGAAGAATAATATGCTAATGTTGATATAACAGCTAGAAAGAATCTCAAACTAGGTAAAGTATGTACTCCATCTCAAAAGGAATCATTTATTGATTTATGTAAGGAGTTTACTGATGTCTTTCCATGGAAATATAGTGAATTGAAGGGATTTGATCCAAGTTTACCTCAACACACCATTGAGATAGAGGCTAAAATAAAACTGATTAGAAAAAGGCAAAGACCAATCAATCCAAAACTTGAGCCTTTGATGAGAAATGAACTTCATAAGCTCATTGAATCATCCATCATTTTCCCAATCAAGCATTCTACTTGGGTGGCAAACCTTATTCCAGTAAAGAAAAAAAATGATGAAATCATACTTTGTGTAGAGTTTCATGATTACAATAAGGCTTTTCTCAAACATCCTTACACATTGTTATCCATAGATCAAATATTGAAGTTGGTAATAAGTTCAGAGAGGTTCTCATTATTGGATGGTTATAATGGATATGACTAGATTCTTATTAAGGAGGAAGATCAGTTTAAAATAGCCTTCACTACCAATTGGGGGACTTTTGCCTACAATAAAATGCCATTTGATGTGTCTAATACTAGAGCAACCTTTTAGAGAGCCATGTTTATGACATTCCAAGGTCTAATGAATAGGTTTGTTCTTGTATAATTAGATGACATTACTATACTTTCAAAGAGTTCAAGGGAACACATAGTTCATATAAAAGAAGTGTTTGAGAAATGTAGACAATTTAGGGTATCTCTCAAACCCAAGAAATGTGTCTTTTTAGTACATGAAGGTAAGATTCTTAGACATGTGGTTTCCAAGCATTATTTAAGCATTGATCTTGAGAGGATAGACTCCATACTTATTTTATCTTTGCCTAAACATAAGAAGGCATTACAAAGTTTCCTAGGCAAGATCAATTTTATAAGGAGATATATTTTTGATTTTGAAACTTTGTCAAAGCCACTTATAGCCTATTAGGTTGTGGAGCTAAAAGCTTCACTGATGCAAATAGAGGAGGAGGTTTCAGGAAGGTTGCTGAGTGTTACAGTCACCGGCGTCGGTCAAGCCAATCGACATCGACAGGGTACAGATAGGAAGCAATCGACGTCGGTTAGGGATCGGTCGGCATCAGTACCTCCAGGCAGATAGGGACCGACGTCGGTCACTTGTGTGGTTCGAAACTACGAGTGTTACGGACAGTTTCTTAATGAACTAAGTGTTTGCATGTTGAGAGCCAATTTTAGACTAGAAGCTGCGGATCTAATTATTGTAATTAGGTGTCTAATTATTATTTGGATGAGATCTATTTAAGAGACTCATGGATTGTATTGTAAGGTGTTCTAGTTTGAGTTGAGCAAAGTTTGCTTCTTCTATGTGTGAGGTGAGCAAGGGTGTTCCTCCTAGTTCCACAGCAGTACCAAGTGTGGGTGTTGGTTTTGGAGAGTCAGCAAGATTCTTCAGGGGTGTAGGATCTTGGTCAGTAGGTGTGCATGGCTACTTTAGGAGATCTACATGGTAATTAAGATCATTGATCTGCAGGTGTATGTGTGTGCATGATCCAAGTTTGCAAGTGTGCAGAACTAGATTGATTTACAGGTGTGCAAGATCAGAGAGGACAGCAACACAACAGGGAGCAGGGTCAGGCAGGATCTACTTGGAGTACAGTGTGTACTCAGAAAGAGAGCAGAGAGGAAGGCAAGGTAGTTCCTTCCATAAGTAAGATCAGATTAGGTTGTAGGTTATTGCAGTTCAGGGGAGATCTACTTGAAGTATGATTGTGTACTTGTGGAGTGCGTGGAGCACTTGTGGAGTGCGTGGAGCACTGGAGTACTGGCAGTAGTGGATACTGGTTGGTTGGAGGTGAACACCAACTCTGTGTTTGAGTTGTGTGTTGTGACCGTAAGAGAGAGAGAGCTTTGAGGGAAGATTTACTGTTTATGCCCTAGAGGTGTGTAAGGAAGAAGAACTGTGGCAGCCTTCTTTGTTGTATTTCCTTTTGAAAGAGTTTTAATACAAGTTGTGTATTGTCTCTCATATTTTGTGTTATTTCTAAATTCTAGTTACTTGTTGATTCTGGTTAATTCCGCATGTAAGTTGCTTGTATTTGGTAATCAATTGTGTGCTTCCGTTATTTCCCAACATAGCCATGCTTAAGAAGAATCAAATCTTCAGTTGGATTAAGGAGGGTGTGAAGAGTTTTGAATAGATAAAATAAACAATAGTTAATTATCCTACCCTCATTAGTCTTGATTTTTCAAGAGATTTCATCTTGTATACATATACTAATGTGGACACAATTTCAAGTATACTCATGCAACAAAATCAACAAGCTTTGGAGTAGCCAATGACTTTCTTCAATCAAGGCTTGGAAGAATATGAGACAAGGTACAGCTATGTAGAAAAACACGTCCTTTCAATAATCAGATATCTTAGGAAGTTTAGACACTTGTTATCTAACAACAAAATATATCTTATGGTTGCTCATCCAGGTATTAAGGAGTTCTTATTAAATAAGGACATAAGTGAGAAGAGGGCAGGTTGGATAACACAAGTGATGGAGTATGACATTGAAATAAAGGTCACTAAATTGATTAGAGGCAAAATACTATGTTAACGCCTAGCCCAAGACTTAGAAGAAACTAAGGAGGTAGTTTTAGTGCCACATGATGAAGAAGTTGTAGTTAATCATACATCATCTTCAAGCTAGTTTCAAGACTTGGTAAGATATCTCCAAGATGGTTTTTATCCTCCTAACTTAAGTGCATCAAGGGCAAGGTATTTTAGATTGTAGTTCATTCTTTTTCTCCTTATTGATGATGTGATTTTCAAGAAGGACATCAATGGTATGTTGTTAAGGTACATATAGCCAATCCAAATAGAAAGGTTGTTTGAAGAATTCCATGATGGACATGGTAGAGACCATTTCTCAACAAGAACTATAACCCTTAAGATCATAAAAAGTGCGTACTATTGGCCAAGTATATTAAGAGATTATCATGCTTGGGTGAGGAAATGCAAGCAATGTGCCATGTTTATAGGAAAAGAAAGACTTGTTGCCTTATCTCTCCAACCAATTTTAGTGGATCAAACTTTTATCCAATGGGGTTTGGACTTCATTGGCCTCGTTAATCCACCTTGAAGCTTGGGTCATAAGTGGATCCTTACTGCCATAGATTACTTCACCAGATGGACAAAGGTAATAGCTTTGAAAGAAGCAAATGAATCTAGTGTGTTATATTTTTATGAAGGTTTGATTACGAGATTTGGTGTTCCTTCCACCATCATTTTAGACAATGCCATGGTTTTTATGGGAGCTAAGATCAATCAATGAGCTGTTCAACATGTTGTATACCTCAACACTTCATCAAACTACTACCCACAAGGCAATGGCCTTGTTGAGTCCACCAACAAGAACTTGTTGAAGATCATAAGAATGACTATTGAAGATAATCATATAACATGACATTTGAAGCTTAATTCATCTCTATGAGCTGATAGGATCACTTACAAAAGTTTTATAGTCAATTCACCATACAAGCTAGTTTATGAAAAGGAAACAAGGTTTCTAATTTCACTTGAGTTTCCTGCCATAAAACTAATGCATCAACTGGAGTTATTAGAGAATGAACCAATAGAGTTAAGGTATGCTAAGCTTATGGAGCTGGAAGCAATTAGAAATCAATCCATGTTAGCTATGGAAATTCATCAATCATAGGTTAAGAGAACCTTTGACAAAAGAACATCTTCAAGGAGTTTCAAATAGGAAGACTTGTTTCTCAAGTGGGATGAGGATAGAGATAAACTAGGAAGGCACACCAAGTTTGACTCCCTTTGGAGTGGACCAACCACAATTTCTAGCTACAAATCCCACTATGATTTTCAACTTGCTAAGATGGATGGCAAGGAGCTTCTAATCCCAATCAATGGGATACATATGAAACATTACTATTGATAGATAAGTTCTTTTGGACATAGTTAATTTGTTTGTTTTCCTCCAAAAGTTGTCCTTGCACATTAGTTTGCTTATGCTTTATTTCAAATAAGTGTTTAGCTTGCACATGTGTCTTGTTAGTTGGTTTTCCTTGTTGTATGTGTTTTCTTTCCTTATTTTTAGAGAAAAAGCAGTTATCTTGTAGTCATTGGTCAGATATGTTAGTGTTCATTTCAAAATTTAAGAGAGATCTCATGAGTCCAAAAGAGCTGTCAATTGTCTGGTTCATAAGCATAGCAAGCATGATTCCCAGCTGAGTCACCAAAATTTTGACAATTTTGACCTCACAAGTCAAAATTTCACCCCTATAACTTGAAATTTTGATTTTCATGGTTTTTTACCTATTGGTTATTATGTTTTTCTTATAATATATTTTAAATGATCATTTGAAACCTTGATTAGAAAATTTTAAGGTAAATTTGATGAGTTTAAGGTTGTGTTCATCATAACTTTGGGCTTATTTAATCATATCTTGACATATTTCAAGTTGTCTCAAGTTATGAAAATATTCTAGAGCATCTTGATAGGCCTCATGGATTGTGGCAAGGTCATTTCATGTTTTACAATTGATCAAACTAGTTGGTGATATTCTCGACTAACTTCATAACCCAATTGATTGCATTTTGGATCACTTTGTGGCTTATGGAGTAGGTCTTGCATGATAATAGTGGCCTAATATTATAATAAGGTCATGATGTACTTTTTTAGACATGAAAATATCCAATGAATAATTTTTCAATAGTTTCATTAGGTTTCTCAAGTGGTTATAACAATTTTAATGCCAAAAAGGCTTATTTTGAGGTTGTCTATATAGTTATTCAAAGTAATATTAACCTAAAAGAATATTCAAGACCTTATTTATTCATTTAAATGTCAAATCCATGGTTTGGAAATATTTTTAGTTATCAAAATGCAAAAAACTAATTTATCTCTCCTATTGACTTCCTTGACAGCTCTAAGAAGGCCATCAATTTTTGTTCAGTACAATCAAGAGCGAGAGAGTTAGGTCTAAATATCTTGGTAAATGATATATAACCTAATTAAATACAAGTTAATGGTATTATTTGTTATATTCATCCCCCCATCTTTATGAACAATCATTAAAAGTGTAAAGGGGTCATTATGTCTTAGTCATCTAGATAGGGTCCAAGTTTGTCTCCGTTTATTCACTTCAGAACTCAATGGATAAAAATGGTTATAGTGGTATAATTTTAGGATAAAACATGAACTTTTTAATGTTTGAATCATCATGTACTTTGTCCTGATAATGGGTCTTTTAGTAGGAAACTGGTTGCATATGTTTATTGTTAAGGTTAGTAGTTTTCAAGCATGTTTGATATATCAACTTGGTGTATTAATATTTAAGGGTTATTAAGTTCACATTTTAGTTATATTACACCTATTAAATTCAAAAAAAATGTTCATATACCTTCATATTGAATAGGGTATTCCTTGAGGTAGCTTGAGTGAGATGGTGTCTTTCACAAGGTATAGTTGCAGGGCTAATGAGCCTTTAATGTATGAGAGTATCTTAGTAAGGTCAACATGATATTAGAGGGTTTAAAAATGTGAGAGATTATTTATTTACCTTGGGAAGACAATAAGTATGACATCCTAATACCATGCTCTCTTAAAGCTCAAAAGGAACAGTTGTAGGTCTAATGAGTAGGTTAGAAGAACATCATGGCAGGTGACAGGAACCGAGAGGAGTCATGAAGATATAAAAGTTTGTTTTGAGGGCATGAAGTTGTTTCTCAGTGATAATAAGGTCTTCAAGGTGACTAGTACCATCCAAGAAGGTTTTAGGATCCAATTAAGCCTTATATGCCTAAAAGATACACTCAAGTCTTTGTATTACTGTATTCCCAACTGTTAAGAGTAAAAAAAGGACTGTGTACTCTCAGGGATGTGTTATAAAGGTGTTAGATGAATATTTAGGATGATCCAAGCCCCTTAAAAGGATGAAAATACAATTTTATATTCCATCAAAGTACAAGTAAAGCATGAAACAAGACCTTAAAACATAGTTTAGCAGAGATTAAGGTTTTTGGCAGTTTTTAAGGTAAAATCATGTTTTGGTTTCCATATTAATCAAGATCTTTGAATACTTCTCTAAATTAGGAAGGTGAGTTAGAATCAATAAGTGTTTTGACATCATGTTTTCCACATAACTAACATTTTCACATGTTTTTCCTCTGTCCATACATTGGCCAAAAAAGGGTAAAATGTGCACCTACAACAGTCATTTTTTAGGGCTATTTGAAGTAAGCATCATGTTATAATCATGGAGGAAAATGGTTTTCATTAAGAGTTATAAATGATATAAATGTTAATAATTTGATATATTTGGATCATAAGGTAAGTTGAGTAGCATTTTGCATCTATAGTCTACCAAACACCAAAATGTGTACCTATAACCATGATATTTTGTCTTAGTCAGTTAGGTTGTTATGTAACATGAACTTGTGTGAAGGTCAAGAAGATGGATGAGATGGATATGATGGATGAGTATTGTATAGATAATGACTTGAAAATTATCCATTGAGTAGAAAAAGGAGATAATTTACCAAGAGAAAGGCAAATTGGCTTTTGAAGTCTACAATCATAGTCAATTAAGGTGGCTTGTATGTGATCACGTGAGGACATGAGTAGGTAAGAGGGAGAAGTATAAATATAAAATTTTCATAAGGTGTCATGAGGTGAAGTAGGTCTATGTAGACCTATTCAAGGTATTAAGGATATTAACCTTCTCTATTAAATTCTCTTACACCTCAAATCACCACCTATAGGTCAGCTTAATTGAGCCTAATTGAGCTATAAGGACAATAAGATGAAAGAGTACAAATGAAGAAATTGAAATTTGGATGAACAACATTTTATTGGAGTGTGAATTTATATATAAGGTCATAAAAAATATTTAAAATCAACTAGTTCTCTCAAAAATTTACTCACAAGCCTAGTGAAGTTAGAGTCAAGCAAGGTAGAGCACCGTTTAAGTAAAGTGAAGTTACAGTCAAGTTTATACTATAGTGCATGAAAAAATTTATGCAAGAGGGAAAAGTGATGGGTTTAGAGATTTTTCAATGTGATAAGGAGTTTTGGATGGTGTCACAGACCTATTCAGGGTCTTCTTATAGTCACTTCCTCCATATAAGCTAAGGAAATAGTGAATGCACACCTGTAGCCATAACACCTACAACCAATACAACTGACCAACATGAAGTCTTTTTTTGGAGTAAGCATGTGGAGAGAGGTCAAACTTATGAAATTATAATTAGTGTTATAATGAAGTTGGAGGAGATCTTAAATAAAGTTTTTAAGGTACCTATGTCTATTGGAAATACTAGAAAGTTAGACTCAATGAAAAGTTGTAGGCCTAAGCTGACTCAGTCAGGAAACATAGTTCATTAAAGACCTACAGGCCCACTCACAAGAAAAGAGAATAAAACATATGTCTCACTATAATAGATTGTGTAATCATAAAAAGGGATGTAGATGACCTTAGAAAAGACCCTTATCAAGTTTTGAGTAGTGAAACCCAAGGAATAAACCTCTAGGGTCAACAAACACAGTTTTCATAAAAACCCTTGAGTAGTGAAGAATAAGGTTTAAAACCTTTTAGAAGGTCATTGTTTATGGAGGATCATGTTGAGTCATTTCATGGATCATTGAAATCCTAATTAGAGTTTTATTTGCTATTAAGTTTGTTTTGAGGTGTTAAGACCCAAAATGACCTTTCTCGACCTTCATACATAGTCACCCCAGCTCAAGAGGCAAGTTTACAGAGGTTATAACTTCTTGAAAAATTCATGTGGTAGCTAGAGGTTACTTAGGTGTTGGATGGGTCCCATCCTTTAAACATCTAAAATTGGTTTGGTCTTTGGGTCCTGTAAGTGTATGAACAATCAAAAGTAGATTGAAAACCCAATTTTGCATGTTGAAGAGCTCAAGTGGGTCATTTTTTTGCTCAAAAATTTCATGAGGTTTTGAATGGGAAATAAATCCCATAGGGGTTGTTATAGGGGTCACCCTACTACAAATTCTTGGCATTGGTTTTTTTAATAGACCCATATCCTTTATAAGTCATTGCTAAGACCATAAGCCTCTCTAAACCCTTCTTGAACCCTACAACTGACCCAATGGAGAAGATGTGTTTCTTAACACCCTCAAATTCCATGATATGACCTCTAAATGATCCTAATGTAATTAAAAACTCTCTTGAGCTCCACTTCAAGGTGTTAGTTCACATGTGTAGGTATAATACCATATAATATAGGACTAAATATGTAGTTTAAGGCTTGTTTGTGAGGGTATGAGTTATGGAATGATATATAAACCATATTTATAGGCTTATAGGGGCTTGACAGAAGTTAAAAAATCATCCAAACTCTTATAAAGGTCTCTCAAGTTGTTATATCATTCCATCAAGTTGGCCACTTGGTCAAAAGGTGAGAAAAGCCCAGTTTTGCAAGCCAAGAAGCCTATATGAAGGTATATGAGTGAAATAAGAGACTTCAATCTCAAGGAATGAGGTGTATAAAGGTGTTAAAAGTCTAAACAATTCATGTTCAAGCACCAAAAGCCTACAAGTTTCATGAAAACATCTCAAACTACCCCTCAAACATACACAAACATTTAGGCTTGCCAATGGCCATTTCATGGTTTGTCCATCTACACAGGGCCCAAAAACTTTAGATTTGACATGGAGTAAGGTCTTAGGCTAGGTAAATTGAATCAAACACTTTTGGAAGGTTTCACATGTGTGGGTGGTCATTTGGGCTAAATCTCTGTTTCATGGCCTAGTAGGTATGATTAGGCCTAATTGGAGAGAGAAATGGTAGAAAAGAGACACTTACACTAAGAGTTGGATCCTAAAACTTGGAATGGAGATGTAACAAGATAGAGGGTCCCAAAAAATTTGTTTAGTTTTCTATTACATTCCATACACTCTTTTATACAAGGAGCGTTACCTGGTTTAAGGGTTACAAGGAATGGGTAGAAGAGCAAGCAAATGGAACAAAATTGCATCTTTTGGAGGGTTTGATGGATATAAATACATTATTATAAGATTGAAATGATGTTGAAAATCCATCCATGGAGGAAATTTTCTTGATACAAAGCAAAGCCAAGTTTTCTCTTTCCTACGCCACTTTGCTTAAGGAGGAGTTCAAGTGAATAATCAACTAAGTCAAGGCATACAATTTATGAAGGAGGTTATATAAGGTTTATTATCTCTTCCATGCCACTTAGAGGTTAGGAATAAGTCATTTTAGTTGCAAAGAACATTCAAAGGTGTTGAAAGAGTCTCTAACACTCTTAACAAGACCCTCTTTCCTTCCTACACCTAGCAAGTTGAAAGGGTTAAAGATGCATCAATGAGCCTTCAAAAACCCACGTAAGGTGGAGATACATCATGAATGGCTTAGGAGAATATTTAAATGAAGGGAGTAATCAATGATGAAGACTTATTTTCAAGGAGGTGACTTATTCTTTAAAGAAGACATATGAGCTAGTATATAGGGTGTGTAAGCAAGGATTTAGGCACCTTCAAAATGGTCAAGCTTGACCAATCAATGATGAAGACCTTTTCAAGTTTCCCTAACAAATTATACTCTACCTCTATGTCAATTTTGGGGAAGAGTGAAAAGAGAGATTGTAGGAACCACTATGTGTTAATTTGAGGAGTTTGAATACAAAGTTAGTCATCCCTATTTTGGAGCTAGTTTGGAGCTATTTTGTCTCCCATATCCTATTATTTTCTATTTGTACTCTCTTTTCCAAAATTATCTTATCGCTCTTTTGCTTTGGCTATGTTGAAATGTTGCCAAATTTTTGTACTCACCTCTTGAATAAATAATAAGTTATTTTTCTCCATATCCAAGTTTTGTGTGAAGTGTATGGTGATTGTCATTGGTATAACATTGTGAATCATTAGTTTTCATATGTTATTATCTAGTTTTTGTACCTTCATACATTATATTTGAGTTTTTATAGGTCATAATAAGTGTCTAGATCATTCTTAGTCTAAGTTTAGTTGAGAATCTAATAACCTTTCATTCCTTCCATGCAAAGAGTGAGTTTTCCAAGTCCTTTGTTTGAAATACTATTGTAGAAGTCATATACTTGAAGTGAACAGAATGTGTGCAGGCTCCTTCGCTTCCTGAGAGTGTTGAGTACAAGCAAGAGTGGTCACAAACATTGGTGCATCACCTTATTCCATGATTTTATTTCAATTCCAATGCAAGTAGTATCCTTTCACCCTTTTCATAGTAAAAAATCAACAATCAGTAGGTTTAGGATAATATTTAGTGAGTGCATCAAGGAAACCAACCCTCTGTCTAGAAATTCTCTGCCTTTCAAAGTCATCCACTCTTATGAGAGATTCAATTATTTTAGCAGGAGTGGGAAGTAGCACACATTCTCACAAGGGTATCATTCTTGATTGATAATAGGTCCATTATCACATATAAGTGCATAAGGCATACCAAACCTTGTGATGATGTGCTCCTATAGAAATTGGATAACTACATTGATCATGCAATTATTGAGTGGTTGCACCTTAGACCAATGAGTGTAGTGGTTTATGGTTGTGATAATGAATTTGTGTCCTATAGATGAGTTCTCATTGATCACTCTCATCAAATCCAGTCCCCACTTTACAAATGGTTGAGCTTCAACTACTAGCAACAAAGGCATTGCTAGGGTACGTTCTCTATGTGCAACTATTTGACTTGTATGGTAGTTTTAGACATGTAAGTGTGCATATTTAAAGATATGTAACCAATAATAACATGATTTCAATAGTTTGTAGGTTGTGGTATCACCCAAACCATGACCAATCCCATATTTTCCATGAAAATCACTGAGCATGCCGGTTGTTTTGTCTTTATTAAGACACCCCAAAAAAATGCCTTGGTGGTTCTTTTTATAAATTACATTGTCTTTGATCATAAATTGGTTGTTCTTCAAGCACAATGCCCTTCTTTGTGTAAATTTCAAACAAATGGGGCACTTATTTTTAAGCAAATAATGTACATCCTTATACCAATCATCTTTAGTGATATCTTAATCCTATATTGTTGGTAACTGATTTACATATTCAATTGTTCCATAGTTTTGATAAGTCCTTGTCCTCTCACAATAGTCATTGATTGAAGATCAAGGTCAAACTCTTGAATATTAGTCATCCACTTGCCTCTTCACTCACCTAATTCATTCTACATCAACATGGTTTTGACTATTGGGTTAGGCACAATAGCCAAGACTTTATTGCACAATATATAATGAAATAATTTCTTGATAACCTTGATTAACACAAAGTCTTGTTTATCCATCATAGTGCATCTCAAATTTGCATTTCTTAAAGGGATGCTTGATATAACAATTTTAGGAATAATGGAGATCTATTCCTATTTTAATTAAGGGTTTGGATTAATAAATCAGTAAATAATATTGCAATAATTACAGTCTTGATTTGTATATTTTATTTTGCCTTTGGTACGTTTCTAAAAATAGTAATAAATTAAGATAAATATAACTTAGCTTAAAACAGGTTGAAATGATTATTACAGGGTCTTAAACTAGCTATGTATGACTAAGATAGTGTCACAAATTAGAATCTGGCTTTCATTTTGTGAAAGGATAGGACCGTTAAAAATAGGACACCCTAGGGTCTGGTGTTTTTGTCCTCTTCCAGTGCTATTGTCCAAACTGCTCACAGAGACCTAATTTTTTTGGGTTCTTTTCATTGTTCCCCAATGAGCCTACCTATGAAATCTTGAGTCTTGACTATCAATAGAACTCCTTCTAGAGCTAATTCAATATTGAAACCCTAGAACTTCATTGTGTTTAATAAAACTTGAGAAAGAGGGGGGGTTAATTTGTGTAAGATGCGTTGAACATGTATCCAGACCCCTTATGTGGGCACACTGCCTACATACCAATACTCCAAAGAGGGATCAAGCCTTATGTAGTTCTCCCACTTAATGTGCTTTTTGAAATAGTGTGATGTAGATGTAAAAATGCCAACTGAGAGTGCTTGAGTGGCTAGGGACTAGTGTGAGGGTTTGAATATGTTTACAGCTGTGTTGGGTGATTGTATGTAGAGAATAGTAAAGTTTGCCTTAGTAGTTTTCTTGTATTATTATTTGCTTTGTAAGATTTATCATCTTCCTTCTAAATTAACTTTGAATGGGATTTTATAGGGAATTATTAGTTATGGATTAAATGTATTTACACTAGTTGACATGATGAAAGATAAGAATCAAATGAAATTGACCATTTGGGCTCAAAATGTGATTGGATAGGAATGCCAAAAATTGGACACCCTAGGGTATAGTGCTGTAGTCCATGTTTGGTGCTCCTATCCTATAGGCTTAGGATTAGGGGAACATGATTGGCACATGAAATATGGTTTGGCTGAGATGGAATGATTGTTTGGAAGGCTACAAATGATTGATAATGAGTAAAAAGGTGTCTAGAAGGGTCACAAGAGCATGCAAAAAGGACCCATGGATAGGATGTCATAAGCCACACTCAAACTACCAATTTGAACATTTTATATGACTAAATTTATCCCCCCTTTATTCTAGTGATGTAGAAAAGTGAAATACTAAGATAAAGGAAAAGTAAAAAGCATACCTAAACTTACCTTCAAGGGTGAAGCCCATGAAGTTGTGTGGTACTGAGTGTGCATAGAGAGAGCACATCATGAAATGTGAATCTATTATGATACTGAGTGATACTAGATATGTGATGTACCAAAAGCAATATCATGAATAGGCTTGAGTGCTTAATTCCTTGAGAGTGGCTTAAGAATGTAAAAGTTGGCCCTTTGGCTCCATCATCACCCACTAAGTGAAGCTATATGATCATGCATGTGCTAATCAATGTTTGGACTGTGTGTCCAATCCCTCTGAGTAGGTGGATCAAGAATACAAAGGCTAGCTAGTCATTTGGCTCCATTATTACTCACTAAGTGAAGCTATGAATTGATACTGGTATGACTATGTGTCATATGAGATGGCTCCTAAAGCCCATGAATGCTTTGAAATCTGACAATATGTCATGGATAGTCGAATGTATATTAGAATCTAGGCCAATTTTGATGATTTTGAAAGGTGGAGATTAGGCTTATATGAAAGCCACTCTGAAAGTGGGAATTAGGCTTATGTGGAAGCCACTCAAGAATGATGCCAACCACCTATAGATGGAATAAGGCACACAACTTCTAAGAATGCCTAGGTAATGTATTGAACTTGGAAAGAAAAGAAGACTAATGTGCCATGTACATTTCCCCTAATCACTAGTGTTTGTAACATGGATTTTGATCTAGAAGTTGTACCAACTAGCCAATCTGAAACTGGAAGTGAGAGCCATCATGACGTGCATGATGCCCCCTATATCTAGATTCTCTCAAGAAAAATATACTAAAACTATTGATTCTAAATTGTACTGTAGCTGACAAAACTATAACTGAACTTACCTTTTTGTCTATTTCTAAAAAATTTGAGTTTTCTACTATTTGGATAGGAATACTGAAAATAAGACACCTTAGTGTCTAACACTGTTGTCTAGGTTTGATGCTCTTATCCTTTGCTAATTTTGATTACTATTATGTAATTGTCATTATTTTTTTGGTCTATTCTATCTAGTTTGATCTTTGATTATTGTTTTAAGTGTTTTGAAAATTGATTTTTTGATTGATAGAAGGATATGATCTCTATGACAAAACCCTTGTTTGTTACCCCCTCTTTTGAGGGTAAGAATGAAGACCCTGCAATGACTACCCTCAGAAGAAAGAGCCCTGCAAGTGTGTTATGCTGTGAAATACATGATATAGTAATGATAATAAAAAATATGTCTCAAGATATAGCATAATTTGTATTGCATATTGTTAGATCAATAGGGGTATGCCTAGATAGATGTAACAATGTAATAACATGTGTAGTTTACTGAATTGAAACTAGAAATGTGGTTAATTATTAGTTGTTAGTTGTCAAAGAGGGATGAAGCATGATGTCCATCATGGCATCTAAGAAAGCAAGATAATGCATGATGTGGATCATGGCATTGCAAATAAGTAACAAGCATATAAGGTAAGAAGAAAGAAGCATACAAGAGTGGCCAAAGGGACAAAAAAACAAGGGACATGGGCACATGTCACTCAAATTTGAAAGTAAACATACGAGGCATGTTCAAATACCACATACACATACTATTGAAAACAAGTAAGGTTGGATGAGGGCCACAAGCACATAGAAGAGTACAAGCAAAGGACATTAGAAAATTCCCTAAGGCACATACAAGAAACAAAATAAGAATGGAGAAATGAAATCAAATCTAGCTATGCAAAGCAAGAAAGGAAGGCATGTAAATGCTATAAATACAATCACATCTAACTAATCAAAGCAAGAAGTGAAAGTATGCAAAATATGTAGTACAAGACTAGGTAGATGCTAAGAAATACACAAGTGTTATATACTATTGAGTGTCGATAGAATAATCTATGTTAACTAGGAAGTAATGTACATCATCATGATAACTAGAGTGTGTGGTGTAGGAATGACATAACTTGGATGGTGTAGTCATGTAGAAGATGCCCTCAGTGGGTATATATATCAATGTATGTCTTGAATGTAGAAGTAGGATGTCCCCTCAATGGGTAGAGTGAAGTGATCAAGGATCTAGATGTTACTGCACACACTCAAAGAAGATAAAGTGAAGCATGGTAATGTAGATAAATTGACAAACAATAACATATAACAACAAAATGTAAGTCTAACATGTTAGTAGAAATGTAAAGCATGGATAATGCATACAATTGAAATGTTTTTGGTGTTTTTGATTTATTTGAATGTTTTTGTATTTTGAAATGTTTTATTGTTTTTGATATTTTTGAATATAAGCTATGTACAATCAATCATAAGGAGACTATATACAAGCAATTGAAAAGAAGATATATATGAGTAATTTTGAAAATTTATGTACAATTTGAAAGGAAACTATGTTCATATGAATAAAGCAATATGTACACAAATGTTGTAAAAGACTAAGCTAGAGGGGGTAAAGGGTTTAAGGATGGATCCTGTTAGGGATGGGGATGGAGGAAGGGATCACAACCATCATCAAATGCCTCAAGATCATCATCATAAGTATCATCATATGTTATAGATGTTGTATACATGGTGGATATCTCCTCATGTGTCAGTAAGATTTGTGCTTTTTGTGTAGTTAGAGATCTATCACTTGTAATGGTGTCATCCTGTCAAACAAGAACTGAAGGTTGCTCTAGTGGTGAAGATGCTAAGACACCTCTGGGATGTTTAGCTCTAGTAGTAGATGGTTTTGATGGAAGTGGCAAAGCCATTGATGGTGGTGATGTAATATAAATGGTACCATAGACCTGTAGTTTATCCAATCTCTATTATAAAGTTGTACATGAGTTTGTATCATGGCCTGTGATTCTACGAAAGAGACAAAATGGGTAACCATCTTGCCATGATAACCTGCTAATAGATCTATGTCATATTGTAGGTAGTGTGATTAATCCATAATCAAGTAACATCTGTAGCATAATTTATGGTTGATGCTATGTGTTACCTGCCTGAATCTGAATGATTGGCTCTATATCCATAGAGGTAACCATGTGAAATGTATGTGCCGAGTGATCTATCTATGGCCATGAATATGGAGTATATCTTGAGAGTGTAGTGCAAGATGCTAAGAGTGATGTAAGATGTGTAATGAGATATCTAGAGTCATCTCATTACTCTCTTGGGCCAACTAGTGCAAAGCTCAATCCATACAAATAGTAATTTATGAGTGTGGGTGTCATAACATCATCTAAATTAGCCTGGGAATATGTATCAACATCATGTACATATGGTAACTCAGAATCTACCATAAGGGGTGACTATGATATGGGAATCTCATTAACTATACTAGTAGAAGACAACAATGTTATGAGAGTATCTATAACTGATGGAGTAACTGTAACTATTAGAAAAGTTATATCTATAGAATCAACTGGTACTACTGAAATTGCTATTAATGATTATGTAATTGTAATAGGTTTAGAAATTGTGATTGATGGAGTAGTTAGAACAGCTAAAGTTAATATGATTGGTTGAGTATTTGGAGCTGAGGAAACAACTATAAATGGAGGAGTGTGAGATGTGCTAGTCTCTCTTACCTCATATGTATGTATCTAGTCAAGAGAAATGTGATGAGGTGTTGATTAAACTATGATATGAGGTGTCTCATCTGGAGAAATAATTGAAGGAGATTTTATAATTCTACAATATCCGAATGGCTGGTTATCTGTTGGGCATGTGTATAGGTATCTTTCATGGAGAAACTTAACACATCGATGAATAGTGGAAGGAGCTACCCCCATAGCATGTATCCATGGTCATCCAAGTAAAAGGTTATAATGAAGAGGACTTGACATGACTTAAAACTCTGTAGTGAGAGTTTTGGGCCCTACCATGATATCCAAAGCAATGGTGGCTAATGTCTATCGTGGTATATCATCAAACCCTCTGATGTTCTTATATGAATTTTGCATGGATGCTATATCTATGCCCATGGTATGTAAAAATTTAATATTACATATATTAAGACTAGAACCACTATCAACTAGAACTCTCTCAACTACATTAGTTTTGACTTGAACTTGTATGAACAGTGGTAAATTTTGATCAATAACTATCTAAAAAGGCATGTTCTCATGATCACAAGAAATAACATCTTATATAGTTTTAAATGTGTTGACCATTGATGCAAAATAAGATCTTAAATTGATAGGCATAAAAGTCTAAGTGAGTGCATGCTAAATAATATCCTTGAATACATTTAATTTTTGGAGCAGTTCTAACATGGAAATCTTAGCTGATGTGTTTCTCAAGTGATCAACAATATTATATGCCCTGTGCAGATCTACCTATGCAGGCGGGTTAGCCCTGGGATGGAAAGGAATAGGAGGGTTTTGGGGTTCTTGAGTAGGTGGGGTGGAATGGTGACACATCAAGCAACAACTCTAACTGCATTGTCTACTAGTCATATAAGACTGGTAGTAACTATAGGAGGAGAGCATAGATAATCGACTGGTCGAGGTGGTGGAGGGACAAAGGGTGTCAAATGGGTTCTTTGGTGATGGGTAGTGACCTGGGGAAGATAAAAATACATCATTCAACATGACTCAACATGGGATATAGGCTCTAAGGGAGGTGGGGAAAGAGGTATCTTAACATGTTTATCAAATGAATATGATAATATCATCCCATAATATAAAAAGTATACATGAAAAACAAAGAATAAAGCTTTGCATTAACATATGGCAAACTTCATCATTCATATACATGATAGGACCTAGTATGAATTCCTTATTATTTGCAAGAAATATTTTGAAATGAGTAAGATCCATTTGCAATTTTATGTGAAATCTGAATTGGATGTAAGGTGATACCTCAAAAGTAAAGAGACCTAGTATATTCAACTAGGGTTTGAAATAAATTATTTTAAAAATTACTAAGGTAAATTTTAAAAATTAAATTTGAATTTTTGATTTAAATATGTGAGAAAAATCATAAAAATATTTCTAAAATTAGCAAGAAAATTTCCCTAGGGTCTTTAAGGTTTTTGTGTGCAAAGGACCTAGTAAATTCAACTAGGGTTTAGAATAAATGGTTTTTGTAAAATAAATATGGTAAATTTAAAAATTTAAATTTAGAATTCTGATTTAAATATTTAAGAAAATAAAAAAAATGCTAGAAAAATCAAAAGGAAAATTTCCCTAGGGTTTTTAGGGTTTTTGTGCACAAATGAAGTAAATCAGGTTCACCAAATGATTTAACAATTTTAGGAATAATGGAGTTTTATTCCTATTTTAGTTAAATATCTAGATTAATAAATAATTAAATAATATTAAAATAATTACAATCCTAAATTGTATATTTTATTTTGCCTTTTGTACCTTTCTAAAAATAATAAGAAATTAGGAGAAATATAACTTAGCTTAAAATAGGTTGAAACGACTATTGTAGGGTCTAAAACTGGTTGTGTAAGACTAGGATAATGTCACAAATTAGAATCTATATTTTGTTTTGTCAAAGAATAAGACCACTAAAAATAAGACACCTTAGGTTCTGACGTTGTTGTCCTCTTCCAGTGCTGTTGTCCAAACTGCTCATAGAGACCTAATTTTTCTAGGTTCTTTCCACTATTCCTGTGTTAGCTTTCCTGTGAAATCTTGAGTCTTGATTATCGACCAAACTCCTTATAGATTTGATTCAATTTTGAAACCCTATACCTTAATTATGTTTGATAAAACTTGAGAAAGAGGGGAGGGGGGTTAGTGTGTGTAAGATGCAATGAATGTGTATCCACACCCATTGTGTGGGCACACTGGCTACATACCAATACTTTAAAGAGGGATCAAGTCATATGTAGTTCTCCCAATTAATGTGCTTTGTGTAATAGTGTTATGCAAATGAAAAAATGCCAAATTAAGAGAGTTTGAGGTGGCTAGGGACTGGTGTGAGGGTTTGAATATGTTTGCAACTGTGTTGGGTGATTGTATGCAAAGAATATGAAAGTTTGCCTTAGTAGTTTGCTTGTATTCTTGCTTGCTTTGTAAGATTTTTCACCTCCCTTGTAAATGAAATTTGAATTGGATTTTATAGGGAACTATTTGTCATGGATAAAATGTATTCATGCTAGATCGATATGATGAAGGATATGAATAAGATGAAATTGATCGTTTGGGTTTGAAATGTGATTAGACAAGAGCACCAAAAATAGGATACCTTAGGGTTCGACGCTGTAGTTCAAGTTTGATGTTCTTGTCCTATAGGATCATGACCTAGGGAAATAAGATCGACACATAAAATATGGTCTGGTTGAGTTGGAATGACTATTTGGAAGGCTACAAATGACTAGTAATGAGAAAAAAGGTGTCTAAAAGGGTCACAAGAGCATGCAATAAGGACATATGGATAGGATGTCATAAGCCACACTCAAACTACCAATTTGGACATTTTATATAACTATAGTTCTCATAAATGAAATAGGTAATTCATCTCTAGGTCCTTTTCTTTGTGTCAAAACAACTATCAAATGCTCTAAAGTGAATGAGTAAATATAAAAAGGTTGTGTGTAATCAAGGTTGATCAACACTTAAGTGTGCACAATTACCTATATGATTTAGGTGAAATATACTCATGCTTCACTTATCCACTCAACTTTAGCATCCTTTTTGAGCATGGTATTCAATGGTCTAATTATCTCTACAAATCCATAGATGAACTTCCTCATGAAGTTGATCTTACTAAAAAATGATTTCAGATCTTTCTTCGTGTTGGGTAATGGGATGTCTAGAATAGCTTGCATTTTATTAGGGTTTATTGATATACCTCACTCTAAAATGATATGGCTGAATAACTTCCCTTCAGTGACCCTAAATATACACTTCTTTGGGTTCAATGAGACTCTATGAGCTCTGCATCTTTGCAATACTCTCCTCAAATATTTGACATGGTCACTTATATGTTTGGAGAATATTATCAAGCCATCCATGTATACTAAAATACACTTGCCCATAAGGTATTTTATAGCTATGTCCATGGCCCTTTGAAATGTATTATCTACATTGATGAGGCCAAAATGCATCTTCTTATAAGTGAAGGTGCCCCACTTGGTCATGAATGTCATTTTGATCCAGTTTTCATAGCTAACTAACACCTAATTATAATTGGAGTATCCATCTAAGAAGGACATCATCTGAGATCCATTCACAATTTTTAGAACTTAATCTAATGAGGGAAAGGGGTAATTATCCTTTTCAGATGCCTTATTCAAGTTGTGGAAATCAACACAAAGTTTGATTTCCCCATTCTTCTTCCTCATCAGCACCAAGTTTGTAACCCATGTGGAGTGTCTAATTGAAAATATGATCCTTATTAAAATTAATTTTTTCACTTATTTAAATATCAATGACTCAAGTAATGGATTAACTGGACTTTGTCTCACCCTAAAGGGATTCATTCCTAGCTTAAGGCATATAGTGTGCATCAAGATGGAGGTGTTGAAGACTTTCAAATATTTATAGTTCCATGCAAATCACATCTCTAAAGTATTTGAGGGCTTGTGCCATTTCTTTCTTATTTTATGGAGTATTAGTTATGCCTAAAAACAAATTTTTAGGATTATTTGCATTACCCAAGTTGAAATACTCATGCAACATGCCTTTAACAAGGGTCAACTATTCTTTTCCTTTTAATAACCCATATTGAATAGCCTCTCAAGTGAGACCATCCCCTTGGGTATGTTGTTTTTATTCAAATTAATGGTCCCATCCTCATCCAACTTGAAGTCTTCTTAACCATCTTTATCAACAATTTGATTGAAAAATACCTTTGTATCGGTGATGAAGTTTAATATGTGCTATTCATCATTAAAGACTTGCAAATTCATGATATTATCAGGAACTAAGGGATTAGAGACAAACTCTATTGATAATCTTATCATTATCAAATTAGTAATGGGCTCAAAAGTACTTATAATAGTAGCTAGTGCATCTACTATGCAGTTCTTTTGTCTGGGTAGAGTCTAAATGTTAAATGCATCAAAATATTCTATTAGGTTTTAGACCTAGTTATAATATATTGACAAACATTTATCATTGCATGAATACTAGATCCTCACTTGTTTAACCACTAATTATGAGTAGTTATAGTACTCTAATGTTTTTCACCTTCTTTCTTAAGGCATACTAAAGTCCATGGCCTAATGCCTCATACTCAGCCACATTATTTATACAAGTAAATTATAGGTAGTATGTAACTAGATATGATTTCCCTCTTATATTAACCAATTATACTCTAACACCACATCTGCTTCTAGACTTGGAACCATCAAATTTCAATGTTCACAAGTCTGATTTTACCATTCAAGGGCATTTTCTATCACTAGAACATGTTGGTGGTCTTTGTAAGGGAAGTGCAACTATAATGTTAATTGGAGTAGTTTCTCATCTTTGATTAAGCATATGTTATGTTTCTTAGTTTGTGAAGGTTATTTAGCTAACAAAGTTTTTGTGGATAATTCTTCTGTGGAAGAAGAAAGAATGGATTCATCCACAATGATTGTTTCATCTTGTGAAGATCATAAAAACTCTTTGTTCCAGCTTAAGTCATCGGATTTCAAATTCTCACATGCTAGAGTTGCATCTTGAAATGAGACCATCTCTAAGGCATAACAAATGTCTTCTTATCTAAATGGCCTAATTTATACTGAACATGTTAATAGAGAGGTTGTTTTGGGTCCTTTCTTCTTTGTCCAACAAGTAGACTCCTATTTATGATTCTTCATAGAGGATCTCATTTATTTGATTATATTCGACGATCACATGTATCATCTTTGGTTATCTCAATTTTGATTTGGTTGGGTAGACCACACCATGCCAACCACTTACGGCTAAAGTTTGTTGTCATGCAACCATTGATTGTCCTCAACCAGTCTCTACCTAGAAATATACCATAAGCATCATGGATATCCACCACTTGGATATCAATGAATTGTTGAATCCTTGGGTTTGAGGCCAATTACATGTGTATTTGAATCAACTCTCTTACTACCTTCACCTCTATTTTATAAATTTGGACTACCTTCTAAGTGGACTTGGCAGGTATAAGGCCTAATTTTTGGCAAATAACATATGGCATGACATTCCCAGAAGCATTTGAATCAACGAAACAATTGTGTAAGTTCTTTCCAAAGATTCTAACTGTTAGGAGAAAGGGTGGAGTCTCAATTTTTTCCTTATATAAAGCAACATGTACATAATTTTTTTTCATATATTATTTCCCTTTATTATTAAACAATTATTTCAAAAGCAACTCCTTATGATTAGTCATTTATAACATTTCAAACACAATAATGTTAGCTTTGGTTTTCTTTAAATCTTCCACAATGTCATAGCTAGGTCTGGCTTGTTCTTGTTGATTACTAGGTGGACTATGCATCACATAGTTCTTTGGCTGATTAGAGATGGTAGGTCCTTTAGGTAAGTGAGGATTATTTATTGAGTTCACATCAGGTGGAACCTAAGTGTTGCTTGGAGGAGTAGAGGTGGTCAAAGGATTAACTGATTTACTCCTAAGCTGATAGTTATTCCCCCTTTAAAACTATTTGAAAGTGTGGATCTCATCCAAATTATCTTCAGGCTCATTTTCATCCTCCAATGGAAATTGATGGGTCTCTAATACTAGAGTGTTGCCTGGGCTTCTTCCCTTTTGATTTGGATTATCACCCAGAGTAAGCATTATTTCCATGTTATCTACCTCCTTTTGGCAGATGTTAGAGGTAGCAATAAACTTAGCACAATTGGTTTCTGCATGGTCTATAGTGTTATGCACTCTACACCAAGTCTCTAAAGCCAAGCCTATGAATTTAACTGAACATGAAGCATTATTATTATTATTATTATTATTATTACTATTATTATTATTATTATTATTATTATTATTATTATTATTATTATTATTATTGCCATTGTCAAGAGGATTGGGCACATTCCAACTATTTGGTTAGGTGTTTCATTCTCTATTAGGCCTTTGAAAGTTGAAATTTCTACCATGAGGTATGTTATTTATATTTTGATTTGAATTCTAAGGCCCTTGACTATGCAAATTTATTATATTATTGGACATGCATTGGACCATTTACCTCAGATTATTTACCTCAGGGTTTATTCCACTATTTTGTTGATTCATATTTTGTAGTTGTGAGTTCACCACATGTGTAGTAGTATTTAGAAACACTAGGGTAGTAAACTATGCTAGATTAAGGGTATTATTAGCAATGGTTTGATTATTCAAGAATGAGGATACTACCAATGGGTTATTACTAGATGCAACATAGCTGCTAATACTTGACATGGCAGTTGTGTTATTATAAAGAGCTATAACAAGCTAATTGTTAACTAACTATAGGGAAGCATGGTTTGGAGGCACATAGGGATGACTACTATGCATGTGGTTTGTTGGTGTTAGATTATACACCATATTCAAATTTACATATAAGGCTCCTAAGATGGGGTTTATTAAAGGGGTGTCTTGGCTAAGATCTTGATTAATCATGGGAACCTGGTTATAAGCACATGTTTGTCCTAAAAATGGTATAACACTTGCATTATATCCTTGAGGTACCATTTTATGATTTATCTTCATAGCTTCATTGCAAGCCAATGATAAGGATACAAGTGTTGTTAGGGTTCTTCTAAGGAACATTGACATTAAAGAATCTAGAGCCCTTAAGTAGGTATGAATGGCAGGGCCCTTTGCTAATATGTAAGGTCTTTTAACCTCCTATAAATTTTATGAAATTGAATATTAAACATGCTCATGGGTTCATTTGGTTCTCTCTTAGTGGCTAAAAATTGATGATATAGAATAATAGGGTCAATGGGAAACCTAAAATGGTTTACAAAGACAATTTGTATGCATCCCTAGTGGTTAAAGACCCATTTGGTAATCCCAAGTACCAAACATTAGTAGTCTCCCCTAATGAATAAGCAAACAACTTACAGGCAACATCTCTGTATTGCACTTAAATTATTATAAGGTCATCCTTGAATGCCTATATATGCTCTTTAACTATCTGAGGTCCTCCAACTATGAACTTAGGATAAAGCTTATTTGGGTTCTTTGGCAAGTTGTGCACAATCCTTGGAAGATTCACAAGGCACCCACCTTAGCCAAGTCATGCCATGGGATTGGCCATTGGTATAGGTTGGGGGATGACAAATGAATTGACAAAAGGAGTATTCATAGTCATTGGTTAATTACCAGCTAATTAAATGGGCTTAGACTTTTGTTTTCCTTTTTTAGCTCTCTATTATGGTATTATATGATTGGTAAGTTCTAAGAGCTCAAAGCTATCTCCAATAGAGTTTGATCAAGTGTTTATCCTCTTATTTTTTAGCTTAAGAGACAATTTAGCCTAGTGGAATAGAAGGTTTGTAAAATGTCTTAGTTCAAACTTTGGTTGTGACTCAATTTGTGTTCATGGGGTGGCCCTCTTTCTAGTGCTAGAATGTTGACGTGTTTTTAATGTGCTAACTTAGGCAGGGGTTGTTAATCCCTATCTCTTCTAAAAGGAGATTCATGTGAACAAACCTCCCTAATGTCTTGGTTACCAAGTCTTGGTATGTATGGTAACTCAATTGGCTTGTTGTGACCATTCTATTTCAAGGGGCCTTTTTAACAAACTAAATCTCTATGATAGATCTAACTTAGACATTAAAAAAGAAGTAGGAAATTCCCTGGACAATGCTTGTAGGGCCTAGAATCAAATGTAAATCACCATTTCTTAAGGTAATCACAACAAGTAAATAACTAATTTCCAAGTAGATTTATCATATGCATATATTCAACAATGCTTAAATAGTGACAAACATAATTAAGAAACCAAGATTAACGTGCATATTCAGGCTACTATCAACATAGATTAACTCATCATCATAAATAAAATACAAAAGAGAAGGGATAAAGAGATAAAATCCTACTGATATTGAAGATGTTCATATAACATCTAATTGAACACACCCCCTAGAAACCAATCCGTGGTTGATGAAGATTTAACACAACTTTAACCCAAAGATGGTGCGAGAGTCTGAGAAGCTGACTTTATAAGAGGAAAAGACCATGACCACCATATACATGTGCGTGAGATGGATTTAAACTATTAACAACCTTTCAAATATCAATATATGCATTTTTATTAATCATATTGAGTGATTAAAATCATTGAACTGTAAGACACAACTCTATAGTGATAAGAATAAAACAAGAGAAAGGGAGAGATTATCCTAAAAAGCAAAAAATGCATGAAAGTATGTTTGATTATACATTTATCTATTATAATTCATAAAGAGCCAGTTAGGTACAACATCCTTTAATCCTAAAAAATTCTAGCCTTGAGAAAGGATCTCAAAAAACAAAATATACATGAAGGGACCAGTGTTTCCCTCGACTATCAACTTAACCAGCTAACATGGCAATTACAAACATTCATTATTGATTGAGGAAATGTAGTTGAGGGTCTTGATGTTATGACATATATGAAGGCATGGCCATGTTTTGTAGTTAGAGGTCATGCCATCATCTTTGATCATTAGTCAATTTCTTTGGGATCCACCATCCCATTCATTATTGGCCATTTGTCACTTTTTCATTAATTCAAAGTTGTCTCATGTATATTCTTTGTTACCACATGTAGACGTTGAATCACCCCATTATGCCTTATGATTCATGATTTGAAAATTATCTTCTATATTGCACAAATCTAGTTTTGGCTTTTTTGTGTTATGATTTGATTGAGGGTCTGGGCTCCCTAATGAGGACATGCATCCAAATCAATGACACAGATTGAAATATGAACCCTGCAAGATCAAACCAAATGGTAAATCATAACTCCATTGAAGGAATGACAAGACAAAATCATTAAAACAATTAAACTAGAATAAATAAGACACAACCAACTTAGATCAAATGTGAGAAACAAATGAAAGATTTTACTATTTTGACATAGACATTTACATCAATCAGCTTTAGATTCAAACATAAGCCTTTCCATACACAAAAAGTACATACAAATCCATCATTAATTTAGATTGAGCCTTCTAAAATAAAAAAATGTCACCATGAAGCCTACTAAGCTAATGTATATTCAACATTTAATTGACAATGCCTTCTTCAAGCCTTTGACAGTTTTGATGTTTCGGATGACTATCAAATTTAAGCTTATTAAATGCCATGTGGCACATCTTTATTGGCCTAGAGGCCTAGGGTTTACAGTTTGGTGATGGGAAAACACCCATAAAACTAAAGTTTAAGGAAAAAATGACATCATAGGGTGCCACATTACAGTCCTTTGTCAAACTAGGTATTTTATCTAGGCACGTAAGATAACACCACATGGCATCCTCTCACCAAACCAAACCTTTGAGCTTACTTTTTAAATCAATTAAGTCTCCATGGTCCTAAGCTCCCAATAATTCATCATGTGTTAGCCTCTCAGGGCCTTGGGGCCGTGAGACTATTATCCCATTGGATGAGTCTTCTATTGATCCGAGCTCTTGGGCCCTCAGGAAGTTTTCATGTAGTGAGTTTTTGAGCTCTTGGGGGCTCAGAGCCTTTAGACCATTGCCTAATTTTTTGAGGTCCCAAGCTCTCATGGCCTCATAAATATTAATTTTTTTTATTAATTTCTTATTGGCTCGGGTTACCAAGATTATGCCACACAATGTGATCTCGGGGCTCGATGAGGAAACTTTAACTTAGTAATTTTTTGGACTTAGATAATTTTTAGACTAGCCCAAAAATTTAAAAATATCTAATAGTGACACATGGAAAGGTCTAGGGGGAATAAAAATACTAAAGTCATGGATTCATAACAAATAAAAAATGGGTAAGGCATCGAGTTTAGATATTTGGTTGACTCAACTCAATTAGCTTGGACTCAACCAATTTTGAGCTTGTTTGACTTGATTCAACAAACTAAAAACTCAGTAGAACTCGACTTAGGTAATTCAAGTGACTTAGGCTCAAGGGACTCAAGCTCAAAAAATAAGGGTTCAATCGATCTAATCTTAAGATAACTATAAATCAAGTTTTCCCTAAAAGGCTAAAGATAGATGGGCTATTCAAATGATAAAATAAATCAAGACCTATCATATAGAAATCGATAAGCCTAAGATTACAATTGAAAAGATCTTAACAAAGATGTAAAATCCCCACTCCCAATCATATCCTCAAATATGAATGGTCATTTAGACTAGATGTGGGAACATTTAGATCAGTTAATAAAAAGAGGGTCCCCATTTTTAGACTGAAAATGGGGCGTGTTGTGTAAGTAACAAAAACAAACAATGTTTGCATCCCCTTTGGTGACTTCCCAAATATCAAATCCTCATACCAATGGGTGTATTGAGAAAAATATTCTCCAATTTATTAAAAATTTGGAAGATAAGGTTACAAATATTGAATAAAATGCTTTAAAATATACTCATGCTATGGACTCACAAGATGTATTGTGCAATCCTCTTACACTCAAGATATCTTTGAACCCTTTGCCAACTAGTTTTGTAGAACCCAAGTTCACACTTTATGATGATAAGGGTGATATTGAAAAACACCTCTGATCTTTCTATGCCACTTATCTTGATAAATTTTTGACAAAATTATTTCCAAGAAGCCTAAAGGATTATGCTATAAGATGGTTCTATGATCTACTAGTACGATCAATGAAAGCATTCAAAACTCTAGTGGATCATCTTCTAGCACATTTATCGTTCAAAATTACTAAAAACATGTCATATGCACAAATTACAAAGATCAAACAAGGAACTAACGAGCCCATATAGGAATATGTTTTGAGCTACTAGACAACGTTGGCCAAAATGACAAATCCAATCGTAGATAAAGAACTTCAAGATATCTTTAAGCAAAGTTTGCTTGTCCCACTATATGATTTTATTGTCTTCAATAAATTTGAATAATTTGATGACTTATGTCATATTTTTTGAGATCAATAAATGAAACTTATTGCATTGAATAAGCTTTAGTATATAGTTAACACATCAACTACATCAAATACCAAGTCTCATATCAAACCAAGCTACAAGGTAAAACCTCTAGAGGCTAAGAAGGAAGAAAAAACAATAGTGAATACAATGTCACAACAACCTTATCAGCTCATCTTACCCAATTTAACTGAGATATAATTTACTTTATTAGAGTCTCCAGCTTCACTCCTTAAGAATATAGTTGAGTGTCATCTCATATCTACCCCTCCTCCCTTGGAGGTTGATATGAGTTAACCTATATAAAAAGGATGTGATGTAAATTATTATTATGAATATCAATAATGTGTCAAGCATTTTACAAATATATGATACAAGTTGAATCACAAGATATAATACCTCATTGATAATGAAAATACCATATTTAGATGATTTGGCAAAGGGTTTAGGGCCACAACATGGTGACCATCAAAACCAAAAGACATTCAACAATCCATAATAATATCATCCTAAGGAATCAATTGAAGTGAAAATGGCATATAATTCACATCCTTTTCCACCACATTATGGGCACCCATTATATGGGATTATTGGCACACTTACATGTGAGATACCTCTTATAACATTTGATGATAGTGAAATTGTAGATAATGACTCAGATCTTCACTCATTGTTTATTAGAGCACATATTGATCATCAACCTATACATGGTGTTATGGTTGATATTTATTCTAGTGAGAATGTATATACCATTACATTACTCACACATTTTGGATATACATATTATGACTTATACCATTTGATCAAAATAATTAAAGCATTTGATGGGAAAACATGAGAGGTTTTTGGTGAGATTAATTTACCTTTACAAGTTATTCCAACACATGTGACCACAACATTTTTAGTTATACCACATATGACAGTCTTTTATATGTTACTTATATGACCTTGGATTCATAAGATCTACATAGTACACTCCATAGTGCATAATGTCTCAAGTATATTCATGTCGACAAAGTAATCATAGTTTCAAGGGTTCAAGATGATCATCCACTACAACAAGAGAAGTTTATTCCAAGATAAATAAATATACAACCTATTAAGTTTAATCATGAGTGAAAGTGTATAAAAAAGGTAATCCCTTTTCTTAGGCTAATGATATTAGAGAGGTTTTTACATCATAGATACATAGTGGACTCCACTAAGCTATCATCTATACCTCTACGACCCAGTCAATTTTTGAGAATAGATAAACATATTTTGAAGAGGTTACAAAGACCCATAATTATAGTTACATCAAATAAGTCACAAAACACTAAGTAATGGGTTACACAAACCACTACAACTTCTAGTACTGCTTTATGATTACAGTGCCCTATGAAGCATAGGCATATTATCACAAATCCTTAAATTATAGATTTAGAATATATACATGATTCTTAGAAACATGACCAGTTTGTTGTACCACATCTGAGCTTAGAGAACCCTATGTGTATCCCTTAGATGGGATCATCTGTGAGCCTTCTCATTCTAATTTAAAAATAAATAAATAAAAGTTAAAAATAATAATCAGATAATCAATAAAATACAAAAACATTCAAATACCTAGCATTTACATGTTTACTAGCTTTTGCATATGTTGTTTACTTTATGTTAGTAGATGACATATAATTTTTATATACACACATATGTTTCATGGGTACTTGAGTGTCATACAAACATACACTAGATCCATGATACATGAGCATGCAAATGTTGGACCTTTCCTCTACCTATGTGACACACTACATTGGGGACATCTACTTCTATTGATTTTGATTGATACATGTTCCATTTTTTTATGATTAATTTACATGATCATGTTGAGATTATATATTAATACTTACACATGTTTATACTCATGCTTACATCTCACATAGTGTGCTAAGTATGCCTTTCACTATCTCTAGTAAATATAGATAATTTTTTTCGTATCCTCAGATTCAGAGAAATTATTTTCATAATATTTGAAAAGTTCATTGAAAATTTAATACTCTATATGCTTTACCATAGGTTTTTTATAAGTATGAAAAGATTCAAAATCAAGATTACCATTCTCAGCTTCCAATATGGTGTACTCCATCACCTCTGACTTATTAGACCTAATTGTTTCATCTAATTTGCTTACTCCTACTTCTAAAAGTAGGGACATTAATTATTCAAAAACCTATAGTCGGCCCAATCTATAGTTGGGAATGCCTGAGGAAGATATAAGTCAGTCAACCCTATCTATCTTAGACCCCATCTGAGTCCCTATATATCTATCTAGTCAGGGATGATAGATATATAGGCTCTTTATCTCAAAGTTGGGGAAGATAGATATATAGGCTCTCTATATCTACCATCTATTTTTTATAGGACATTTTACTAACACATGTATGGAGGGAATAATATGATATGCTTATGCTAGTTACTTATATTTCACTTATTCATCTTCTCACATGACTTACTTGAGTGTACTTCTTATTTGTTACCTTTTTTTGATTGTAGAACATTTAAACATGTTCCTTATTTTTTGTCCATAATGCCCCGAGTGTTGTTTATTTGGTGTGTAGCTATTTGATCATGTCTTCCCTTTGAGTATGCAACATTTGAACATGCCCCTTGTTTGTGGTCTCTTTAGACCTTGCATGACATTGAGTTCTCTTGTGTGTGTGATTGTTTATTTGTTGAGCTTATGCTTGTTACTTCTAGACATTGCCATGATTTATATCATGCATCTTAGGGCTTGTTATGTTTGGATATTGTGAGATTCATTGATACATATACTTAGACATGATACCAATATATGTTTCATTACTACATGATTGATACATATTTAGCATGACTCTATTATTCTTTTGAGATGAGGTGACTATCACATTGCATTCCCATCACCTCAAAAGAAGGGCATATTAGTGGGGGCATGTCATAGAGACATGAGTCCACACACATACAGTTGGTAAAATTGGCATAATTTAATACAATTTACATGATTTAGATACATACTAAGGTTAAAATCCTATGCATTTGGCATAGATTTCATAGATTTGAATTTTTTTTCATATTTATGACATGTGTTATACATAGTTTATAGAGCAGAGTTTACATTTTGATATATACTTCATCTTGAGACAAATCATATGTACATATGCCATATAAATGCACCAAATCATAGAAACATATTCATATTATATACACATATATGCACTGACCTTACTAATATGCACTGATTGAGATTTATCTATCTATAGAAGTTGGCTCCCTTGAATAATGTGGTTGAGGTTTAGCACCATCAATGACCTTGACACTACTTCCCTTTTTTAAGTTGAGATGGTTACACTATTTGACCTGGGTAAGATTTATGAGATTGACTAGATTGGTTAGATTATCTATACACTTGAGTTATCTAATTGAGATTCAATGATCTTGATGGCCTTGTCACAACTCACCCTTGCACTACATTGGGGGCATGGTCACCTTTAAATTTTCATATTCACATCTCCAAGGTTTAGTTGTGAACCTATCTCTCTAATGCTTCAATAAATATGCATTATTACCAAAGCAAACTACCAAGGGATAACATGGTAGCATCGACACACAGGTGTAATCCTTCCTTGTTCTCTTTTCTTTCAATTATTTTGATTTTTTAGTTTCAAATTATATGCACTAATTACACTGAAACATGCTCTTGGTTGTAAGTAACATACACACAACAAATTCAAATAGAATTCAAGCAAAGTAAGGTGTGTTGTACACACCAAGGTATGCATTTATTTCCTTTAAACTAGTAATTTCATCCCATGCATTACTAGATTTAGGGGGGAGGGGAGATGTAGATACTAAAATATGATTTTATATGATAAATTAGTCTTGTACACTTGACAAATATCGCTCATGGCTCAACCTTTAGTTCAAGACATTCCCACTCCTGAAAGACTCATATTCACTATCTCATTGTGCCTAAATGCTTATCCTATAGTCTGACCCTGATATTATGATTACCCATATCACATGTATCCCATGGTTTGCATGAAACTTGATTAATATCATACTTTGATAATTACATATCTTCAACAACTTTATATCCTCCCTATAATGAAATTACTTAGATGTTTGTAATAATGGAATAATATATCATAAATTTAAGATTAGAATAAGTAGATCCATAATAATAATTGATAAAATAGTAGAATGATTGATAAATATGATTGAGTTGCTTCGAGGGAAAACCTCCACAACAATGCAATAAGAGTAAAATTTTAAATATGATGATTAAAGACTAACTAATACCTCCTATATATACTCTACTTATCCATGGTTATTCCATAGGCTGACCTTACTAAGAACATAGAGAAATGCAATAAGATAATGGGAAAAATATGTAAGACATAATTCATCCTCACATATCCCTGGATGCACTAATGGTTAAGGATGTAGCATTCCCCTCCCCTTCAAAACTAAAATATGATTTTATATGATAAACTAGTCTTGTACACTTGACAAATATCACTCATGACACAACCTTTCAGTTTATGACCTTATCTATGTCAAAAGGATTGTGTTCATCATCTCACTATGCCTAAATGCTTATCCTATAGTTTGACCTTGATTTTCTGATTACCCAATCACCTTTAGTCCATAATCTACATAAAACTTGATTAATTTCACATTATAGCAGTTACAGATTTTAAACGACTTTATATCCTCCATGTAATGATATTAATTATATGTTCATAATAATGGGATAATATATCATAAAATTAAGATTAGAATAAGGAGATCCATAATAATAATTGATAAAATAGTAGAATACTTGATAAATATGACTAAGCCACTTTGAGGGGGAAACCTCCAGAACAATGCGATAAGAGTATAATTTGTAATATGATGATCAAAGACTAACCAATACCTCCTATATATACTCTAATTATCCATGGTTATTCCATAGGATGAACTTATTATTAATACATATAAATCAAATAAAATAATAGGAAAGGTATATAAGCCATAAATCAACCACACATATCCCTAGACACATTAAAGATTAAGGGCATAACGTGATCCTCCATTCAAAACAATATCTACCTCAACATTGAATCAACCCTAGATGATGTTATAGGAAATATTCATTCCTCCTATGTTACATCTTCACAATTCATGATATTTTAGTTGATCAAATACTCAAGATCTCTTGTTCACAGATCTCTTGTTCACAACCTTTTAGTGCATGTGGGAAAAACATCCTCAGGTTCCAGAATGTATCTATCTTATTAATATAGTTTGGGTAACTCATTATGGTTATGAAATATCTATCCAATGACATAATTTAGGCAAGCTACATAAAATACAAGATGTACGCTAGTGAATTAGGGTAGCTCCACCTTATATATTACATTGCCAATTTTTTGTAGGATCTAATAAGGGAAATAATACTTAGTTGAAAGTTTGTTATCCTTACTCTATTGATCTAAAGACATGATAATATGGTTTAAATCACACAAATAACTAATAAATTGTATAAAAATTCATATCACTACATTATTAATCAGCTTGCTACTTCATTCAATTTTGTACCATTGCTAAATTCTCCCTTAAACTAGTTAGTATATTCTATTGATGTTGAATATGTTCCTCAACATATCAAACCTTAGGTTTAACCTTAAAACATGAAGTGATGAATGGGGGATGATAAGTATAAAGTTCCATAAAGGGAAAATTTTTGGAATCATTATGATAGTGGTAGGTAATGAACCCAACATTCTTATTTATTTGATGTAAAATAATGGAGTTACTCTTCTAGGAATTTGTTGACCACCTCTATTTTCCCATAAAATTTAGGTTGATATGATGAGATATGTGATAATTGAGTTACAAAACATGAAAATAACTTATTCCAAAATTTAACAGTGAAGATAAGATCATGATCACTTATAATGATTTTGGGAGTACCATGCAACTTTTGAACTATATTGAAAAAATAAAAACCTAGTATACTATCTACAAATGGATGTGATAAGAAACAAAAAATGAGGATATTTTGTGAGCCTATACACAACTACCATGATGAATTTTTTTACCTTCATACCTTAGAAAACTTGTAATGAAATCCATGGAAACATCCTCTAACCTTTTACTAAGGATGGATAAAGGTTATGGACACCGGTGTCTTAACTATTTCACCTTTGTTCTATTAAAAAACCATCCATTTTATCATAAATTTATGTATATACCCCTTGGGTCCCTCCCAAATCAATCTTACTTGATTCGATGATTAATATTTATACCTAATGTGTTCCCTTTCGACTCCAATTTTTTAAAAACACCAAAATCATGCTAAATATTCTAAAGTAGAAACTATGTATCCATGTCATTATCCCATTCAGATCTTGCTTCTTATAAATAATTTATCTACCAAATGGTCATTTCAAATAATAATGACTCAATTGATTCATCTCTTCTTGAGAGTGCATCTACTATTAAATACTTTGTTCCTTTCTTATAAAATATTTCAAAGTCATATCCTAAAATTTTAATCAAATATTTTTTTTGTTCTTATGATGTTAATTGATGTTCTAAAAAATATTTTAGACTATCATGATCAATATTTACCTATAAGTGTGTACCCATCAAATAGGTCTCCATTGCTTGACTACATGAAAAATAAACATCATCTCCTTTTCATAGATTAGATTGAGATATTTTACCCCTTGAGTTGATGACTCAAATGCAATGGGTCTACCTTATTGCATGAGTACTTCCTCAATGATGTATCATGATGCATCACATTCAAAAATAAAAGTTTTAGAAAAATTAGGGGTCACCAATATTGGAGTGGTGCACATAGTCTATTTCAACTTATTGAATGCCTTGGTAATTGATTTAGTACAATGTACAGAATATATTTTTAACAAGGCTATAAGTGGAGTTGCTATTATGCCATATTTTTTTATGAATATGTGATAGTAACCCATTAGTCTTAAAAATCCATAAAGATTCTTGAGGGTATTTGGCACTTGCCACTCCATCATAGGTTGGATCTTCTTAGGGTTGAATTTGAATCATTAATGTAAAATAATATGACCCAAATACTCCACTTCATGGAATATAAAATAACATTTGGAATGTTTGGCATAAAATTGGTGTTTTACAAAACTACCTATTTCACATGCTTCAAATGTCCTTTTCAAGTTTTACTATTTATTAGGATGTCATCAAAAAATACCAACAAAAACTACTTAAAAAAGGCCTATAAAATATTCATCAAACTCTAAAATGTAGGTGGTGAATTTTTGAGATTAAAATGCATGACCATAAACTCATCATGGCCTTCACGAGTTATGGAAGCTATTTTAGGTATATCGTCATCTCTGATATGAATTTGATGATACTCAACCCCTTTTTAAGAATCTTTATCATTTGGTATGAACTAACCAATTGAGGAGATTTTACCCACAATCATCATAGTTCAAATATCTTACCTTCATAAAAGTGCATAAAAAATTCTTAATAATTCATCTTGATTGTGCCCAAATTCATGAGACATTGAACTCTCAAAATGATGTCATCCCAACCCATGGGAATAACAAACATAGGATAATCATGCATGTAGTCCCCTATATCAATCTTATATACTATGGCATTTTCCAGAATAATTGACTATACCACCATCTGTAATCATAACTTTAAATTCTAGAATAGGATACATAAAAGAGTTCAAATGAATAACAAACATACTATTGATTAAGTTATGTGTACTTCTTGAGTCAATCAATATTTTCATCTTCTATTTCTTGAGAAACCCTTCCACCTTAATAGTTCAAGGGGTAATAATACCTAGAATGGCATGACAGGAGATAATAAGGTGAGATTCTTCAGATTCATCCTCTGGCGCTTCTATACCCTCCCATAAGGCCTCATCATATTCATCATATTCATTGGTACCTTCAATGTTGAATAAATATTTTTCTACACATTTATGTCCATTACTTCATTTGTTGTCACAACCAAAACATAACCCTTTGGCATGTTTCTCGTAAATTTGATGAGGGTTCAATATGGTAGGTTGAGGAAATAATACTGTCATGAAATTTTGTTTGTGAACATGAATGAAATCCCTTTATTTGACCAAATATTTTTCATTTTCTTGATGCATGAATGATATGGATTCAAAAACAAAAGTTGGATGAAATGTGCAAATCTCAAGTTGGATGTTATCCTCGACCCCCCTAAGAACAAGTCCATCATGTTGTCCTCATTGATGTCATCTACATGTAAGGATAGATTTTTAAATTACTAAATATAATTCTTAATAAGACTTGTTTGTCATAACTTTTCTAATTGGCAGAATCATTTTTATAAGATGTTGTTACTATAGTGCATCTGTAACTCCTCAGTAGACAGTGACCAGGTAACATGAGTGCCCTTCTTTTTCTTTTGAGTAGATAACCACCTATACTAAATGAACTACTCAGGTTTTAGATAAAAATATGCCATGATCACCTTTTACGCACATGGGGTTTAATGTAGATTAAATAATTTTTTCAATTTTATTGATACAAGTGAGTGGATCTTTACCATAAAATTTGTGTACTTCCATTTTGAAAGCATGTGCTTCGAACCAAAATTAGAGTTGTGATTATTTAGATTGGGAGAACCTAAATGGAGTGGAGGAGGATTATTTTATGGAATCTAAGCTACAATATTAGTTAACTACCCACTTAGAGTCACCAAATAATTCTTCATAAATATCCATGTCCCCTATAACCACATTAAGATTATTTTTGCTTACCATGCTTTATATATCTGACTAAAGTTGGTGAACCACCTTAGAAACCAAAGGATCTAAATTTTTAGACTCCATGTCATCCTTGTGAGGAGTCTTTGGAGTGTCTTGTCCTTTCCTACAACTACAAGTGTTAGGACCAACCATACACAAACCATAGGATGGAGGGTTTAGGGCCCAAAAAAAGTGCATTGGCAGATTAAATCATTGAGATCATCTCATCAAGATGAATCTAATGACTACTAATTTGCATAAGGGTACAAAAAAATATCAATTTTTTTAAATTATTAAAAAAGACTTCAAACAATATTGTAGTGATAAAAAATTAAATTCTTCTTCGATCACAAGTTATGATTTTTCAATCCTTCGACTCTCATGATAACCACAACACTAGATCCAAAAACAATTGCCACAAAAACTTGCCCAAATCGATGCTTTGATACCACTTATAATGAAATTACTTAGACGTTTGTAATAATGGAATAATATATTGTATAATTAAGAGCAAAATAAGTAGACCCATATAAATAATTAATGAAAGAGCAAATTACTTAATAAAAATGATTGAGTCACTTTGAGGAGGAAACCTCCACAATAATGCAATAAGAGTAGAATTTGAAATATGATGATCAAATACTAACCACTACCTCCTATATATACTCTACTTATCCATGGTTATTCCATAGGTCAACCTTAATAAGAACATAGATACCTGTAATAATATAATAATAAAGGTATGTAATCCATAGGTCGACCACACATATCCCTAGATGTACTAAAGGCTAAGGGCATAACACTCCTAGACACTGTCATCCAGACTTGCTAGTGTCTGAACCTTATAAACAATCAAATTTTCAAATATTTAAATGTGTATGAGTCAAAATATTTGTCTTAATTAACCCTCTCATGAGATAATGTCAAAAGGTGTGGTATAAATACAAGTAAAATGCCTTTCATTATCATCATGTAAAAATCAAACACACATCTATCTTATAATAAGCATAATCACCTCTCAAGCTATAAAATTAACCTATTCTTTCATATTTCTAAATCAAAGGAGCAATATTATACATGTTTGAAGCATTTAAAGAGTTGTCCATGATCGATATTTATCATGTTACAATCTATATCACTACATATACTTATATGTAACATATTACACAATTGTTCACACACAAGACCACAAAAGGGAGAGAACTACATCAGTCTGGGGCCATCTTCATATTATTGGCTATATAGGCAATGCTCATTGATAAAGGGGTATTTAAGGTTAGCTTGACTTCAATTGAGCCCACTAACCCTTTTTTTTCAAGGTGGCATGTATATACAAAGGATAATGTAGTTGACCTATTAATCAATCCTATCTTGGAGAAGATATATCCTACTTACACTTTTGTTTGTTAATAAATTATATATTTGGGGTCATGACTAATATGGATCTTTTAGACCTAACCAAGAGATATCTTACCACAATAATATCACTAGAGAGGGTTCCAAGCCTCTAGTCAAGCAACACCATGTAATAACCCTAGCTAGGTCTTATGTTTTCGTATTCACTAAGTAAATGATAAATAAATTAAAATCTAATCTAGTGCTCACCAAAGCATATGGAATAAAGTGGGGGCAATAAAAATAAAAAGTAAACATGCATAGAATATCTATACTCAGGTCAATGTATATGAAATCCTAATGCATGGAAGAGAAGTACAAATGCTAATTTATCTACTTTAACAAAGGGGGAACAAAGTTAGGAATACTTACCTTTGAAGACAAACCCACTGAACTTCAATCTCTCCCTTAGCCAAGGTGCTTCATAATAAGTTATTATGGTATGTAAGGATAACAAGGATAAATCGGCTATAGGCTACACAACTTCTTTATGTATCCAAAAGACTTCTCTACATGACAAGATTCATATCTCCAAAGAAAGTATTAAAACCCTAACCAATGCTCCTTAAATAGAATGGTGGATAAATAAATGGGAAATATAATATTCTTCTTCTTCTCTTCCTCTAAAATGGAAAAATGGATGTGTTTAAATAGCCAAATCTAACCCTAAACTCTTCCAAAGATTTAGCTGATAGAGTCAACTCAATTGACCTTGTTAGAAATAAAAGCAGTTAGGTCTAGACTAAGTTGACTTAGGTCAAATTATTATTGTAACATGCTCAACTCTTAGAATAGAGTTAGCCTAGGCCGACTTAGTCTTATAAATGATAAAAAAGGTTTTGGCATAGGCATGGGATAAAAATAGGTAGTATACAAATAAAATAAACATTCAAGTACAAGTTGACATTTAGACACGGGCATTTAATTTATTATAGTTTAAGTTATATTTTATATTTATACTTTTAGGATGTTTGAGAGTGGTTTCAAAAATCAAGGGGCTATAATGCAAATTATAAATTTTGGAGGGTCCTATTGATTTTAAACTTAGCCATATTTTTGGGCTCTAGGATTTCAGGGAGGCATCATAGGAGGTAAATAGATAGACAGTGTAAGGAAGTTGGACAAATGGTAGGAATGATACAAAGCCACAACAATCTTGCAAAGTCACAATGGTCCCTCCACCCCTTTCTCAGTGCACACTTTAAGGCATGCACTTAGAGAGATTAAAAATTAATAGGTTCCTGCAAGAGAGAAAGTGTTAGTAAGTGGTAAAGTTAATATAAATATTATGTGTATACATATGCCCCACTATAAGCTCATCACATGTCATGTGAGTGTAACAAGGGATGGTGCTTGGAGAAATAACATAGCAACACATGAAAATAAGATAACTAAAAATGAAATACTAAAATTAATGCTGAAATGAAATGAAAGTAACTAAAAGTACCATATATATACCTTGATTTACCTTTCCATTGAGTGACTGCATGCAAACATCCTAGTCTTGATCATGGAGGGTACAATACCTACATTTGAGAAACCCTAAGGATACAAGACTAACAATATAATCAATGTGTGTGTACATAGGATGGTTAAAGTAAAAATGAATAAATATCAAAACTAATTAAATTACTTAGAAAATTTAACAAATTAGGATTGTTAAGGCAAGGTTAGAAATAAAAAATCAAGCACGCAAATGAAAAAAATGATGAAAAATGATTGTAGAACACACTAAACCATGTTAGGAATAATGTAAAATATAAATGACAAAAATGAATGTAGAACATACTAAATCATGTTGGGAAGCATGTAACACATGAAATGACAAAAAATAATGTAGAACATAATAAATCACGTTAGGAAGCATGTAAAACATGAATGACTAATGAAATATCAATACAAGAAAACTCTAATAGAGATATGTAAGCAATTGAAAATTAACCCCTTGTAAGATAAGCATGCCGAATCAAACATAGAGAAATCACAAATGATTAAAAATGAAATTTAAATCAATATGTAATACAAGTATGTCAAATAAAGAGGAAGAAAGCATAAATAAATGAAAATGTAAGTCAAGATGTAAGACAAGCAGAAGTCATACATAAATAAAAACATGTAAGAATGTCAAATGTTCTATTTAAGATAAATGAAGTCCAAAAAAATAAAATAAGAATACGATGGATAGATGAAAATCAAAAGCTCTAGAGGATGAAAACTCAAACTTAGTGCTTGTTCTAAGATACAATGTAAGAATACTAACCAACTAATGACATGAGTAGGATGACAATGAGATGATGTGGTAAGTAAATGGTGTAAGGGTGTTTTTGAAGAAGGCTTGGTCCTATCCAAGGTCTTACAATGAAACTCATAAACTATAAACCAAAATGTGTAAGAAGGTAGATGTGATCAAGGATTTGATTAGCTAAAAGAAATATTTAATAAATGGAATATTAGGGAAATATGATGTAAATAAGGAATGTGAGGCACCACATGGGTGATGTGAACATACTTAACAAGAATGAGACACACTAGGTAAGTGAACAAGACTAAAAACTATCAATAACAAAGACTTATGACACTTTAACTAATGAACATAAAGCTTGGGCTAACAATTACGTAAATCATCCCATGAAATCTATATGCATGAAAATTAAAATGTAACTATTTTCTCATAATGTGTTCCCTATTATTTAGGACACCTTACAAAGTCATCGATCTACTATGAAGATTAGGTATTTATGTGAGAAAGTAGGTGACACTAGATAGTATATGATATAATGATACCTCCTATTCTAGTCTACTAGCCTACTGCACCCCAATGGACCTTGAATCTATCATGAGGCCAACCATGGAGTTTGAGCTTCAATTAAGATAATGGATGTGTCAAATATAGATCACATCTTTTGGTGTTATCTAAATTTTAAGATTATTTTTTCCTTTTAATGATTTCTATTTATTTCTTTTATGATTTGGATTTTAACTCTTTTGGTTTTTTATATTCCTCCTCCTCCATACGGATTTAAAAAACTAAACATGAGTGACATAGGTGACAAACACAAAAGAGCTTACACTTGGTGAATAGAGAAAAGGACCTAAAGACCAAGGTTTCTAAAGACTCTTAGACTTGCCCACAAGTATGTGTGTAATCTTAAGATTGACCAATGTGCACCTCAAATGAAAAGAAGTAAGGGAAAGATGGGGATCATGAGAGATCTATCCCTTTAATAGGTGATACAATGATGAACATGCTTGTAGTTAATCACAAGGAGGTAATATAGTGCTATGAATGGGATGGGGCTATGTTATGATAGTAAGGTCATAAAAAAATCCATATTAACCTAGAACATATATAATATAAGCACCAGTGAAAGTAGTAGTCATCCCAAAAAAAGGGGAAAAATAATTTAAAGATGTTTTAATATGGTAATTTGTGAGGAGAGCCTGGTCATATCCATGGTATTACATTACAACTCACAAGGTGAACACCAATGAGGTGAATGTTAAATAAGGGGAAGAATAATCATAAAGCTACTAAGGCAAATAATGACAAAAAACATAATGAAAGAGATATCTAAGAACTAAAATGAAAACAAATGCCAAATGTAATGTGTAATAAAACCAAAGAACCTAAAGGAGACAATTGGGCTACTAAAATGTGTTTTTGAGGAAGACCTGGCCCTATCCAGGGTATTATAATACAACTGATAAATTATAACGTGAAATAAAACCAAGGAAACCAAAGGATACAATGGTGCTAGTAAAACATGTTTAAGAGGAAGACCTGGTCTTATCCAAGGTATTACAATGCAACTCACAAATGATAAAGTCAAATAAATTACACAAAAATAAAGAAATACAAGAAAAATATAATAAGTAAAATCTATGGTAACATCTATATGAAATATGAGCATGTGAAATACAAGTTTGTATGTCTCGAAAGGTTTATTGAAGTTGAATTTATTTGTTATTATGCATTATATAAGAAGAGTGGGCATCATACGATGCTCCAAAGGGTAAGTGGATGTAGGGATGGGCATCAGAATATGTTCCAAAGTTTAAAGTGACATGTGCATGGGCATTGGAAGATAACCCGACATGTGATATGGAGTGAAGTGAACATGAACCATTAAAATGATTTGTATTGGTTTGGTAGGTGCATGTGGAGATGGGTAAATATGTTGGTTTTTTAAAATTTAAAGGTGGTGAAATTGAAATAGGATTTGTAGGAGAGGTATGAAAAGGTCCATAAGGTAAAGGAGGACCATTTATTATGTGCTTTGGAGTAGGAATTTTAACTAGGTGCTTCTTTGGTTCATGTGACCTAAGAGGTTGAGTTGTGACAAATGTAACCACCCATTTGAAGTTGTTCATGTTAGCTATCCTTTCCTTATTGGTGTAGGAAGAATGATCAACTATGGTTTGGAAAACATTGGTGGATGAGGTGGAGGTTTGGGGTAATTGTTATTGATCATTAGGTAGGTGATGATGATGTGATTGCGATACTTTAGATTGGATTTTAGAATCTTGAAGATAGTCTTGATAATATTGTTTTGTTAGAGTATCAAGATTGAAATGTGGACCAAGCAAGGAAGTAAGAAAGAATTGGTAAAGATCACAACAAACATCATGATAATGACCTATAGTAGCATGCCACCAACAAAACTTATTAGGATTATACAATTTTAGAGGAGGTTTGGAAGAATCAAAGCTCATGGGTTTAGAGGGTGGCAATTTCTTCTTAAGTTGTTCTAGATTCAAGGGAGGGTGGGCAGTGTTAAAATTGGCTGAATTGGATGTTCCATTTTGAGTTTGGGGAGGCTTAGAAGAATCAATGTTATGAGAAAATTATTGGAAAGGTTCCTTATTAGTTACTTTAGGTGGTTCAAATTGACTCATAAGAAAGTCTTGCCTTTTTGATTGGTCTAAAGCATCTTCTAAAGTTTTAGGGGAAAGGATCAAAACTTTGAATTGAAGATGAGATTTAAGAGAAATAAAAAATAATTTTAAAAGAGGAGATTTTTATTGGTCCACTTTGTGAGCTATATACTTCCATCATTTGATGAAAGTGTAAGAGGATTTGTTAGGAAGTTTTTTGGCATTGATGAAATGGCTAAGGTAATTTTTAGATAAGTCATCATGTTGGAATTATTTCACTAGATCATTGACTAAATAGTCTAGTTATGAGATGGAATGTCTATGAAGTTGGTTTTATCATTCAAGTGGATCAAAAATAAAGGGTTTGGTTAGGATCTTGGTGGTAGCAAAGGTGTTACTTTGGACCCATTCCTTATAGATGTTACCAAAAGATTTAAGAAATATAATGGGATCATTAGTTCCATCATATGTGATAGTTGGAGAAATATTTCCAATGTATATGGATGCAATGAATGGAGATAAAGGTGCATTTTGAATATGTTTAAGAATTTTGTTATGCATGACTAGTTGAGGGATGATATTCCCATTGGCATCTCTAAGAGGAGGAGGGACAAAATTTTGATTTGGTTGAGACATGATGACTTGAGGTGGTTTACTAGCCATTTGTAAGATATGAGATTACATTTGCATCATTTGGTAATGATTATTTGTTTGCATAACATTTATTTGTTGAATTATTTGAGCAATAATTTGAGTTGTATCAATGGGAGGAGTAGGATTGATCATGATAGGAGGTGGAATGTTAGTGTTGGTGGGAGGAACATTCCCTATATTGGTAGTAGGGGATAAATTGTTGGGTGGAAGATTCCCAACATTGTTAGTAGGAGGAGGACTAAGATGAAGAAACTCAACTTTATTACATTATGTAGTAATTAGTTTTTGATTAGGAAAATGTGAAGGAAGGAATTCAATATTTTCATTTGAAGTAATAAAATAAGTGAGTTTTTAATATAAATCCTTAATTATGTAGTGTTCTTGACTAATTGGAGGCTAAAAATATGACATCATTATGAAATAAGACTAGATAACTAAAAACAATAAGAAAAATGTAAATAAGTAAGTCAAACAAGTTGACTTAGTTCTATGAGAAATCCAAGTAGAACAACTTGTAATAGACTGAGTCGAACTAGTTGACTATGTTATGAGGGAAGGCAACTTATAAAACACTAAGTCAACTAAGTCAACTATATTATGAGGTCATGTATTTTTTTTGAAATGTGATAAATTATAGATGACTAAGCAAATTAAATTGGGTACACAAGTAATTAGATCAATGTGTTTGATCTAATTATAGCACACAACAAAAGCCTTGTACCAATGTTGGTTAGTACAAGTTTTGCAATATAAAATACAATTTTTCAAAGAGAAAGCAACAATAGTAGAAATGCTAATCTAAGTAGTCATTCCTATATGCTTTTAATTTATAATAAATTTTGACATTAATGTGATAGAGAGTTGGCTATAAGAAGGAACTAGAAAAATAATCTAAGGATAGTTTCAGGTAGTTTAGGCTAAAAGGGATCTGTATTGGTGATGGTATTGGCTTGGTATTGGGGCCTACCCCCTCACTTCACAATATTGAATAGATAAGGGTGTCAGGTGATTTTACAATATAAACTATCAACCATGTGTTTATATTTAGCCAAAAATCCAAGTCAGCTCCCCCCATGGCGATGAAATCCAAGTAGGTAGACCTTGGGAAGAAAAATGTTTAATGATTTTTAGTGTTAAGTGATTTATAAGTGTGTGTAAAAGAGAAAAATAGTCTGACTAAATCGGTAAATTTAAAACCTCCTATTTAGTCTATGTGTGTTATTCTAAGCAAACAAGCAAAAAAAATGAAAAGTGAATTAATTACTAACAAGATAGGTTAATTATTTTGTTTTAAGAATACTAAAAACTATGAAAAATAAGACTATAAATGAAGAATAAAAATTACTAAGAAGGTAAGAATGAACCGAATAATTATTAAAGATGCTGAAGTTGCTATATATTTTTTATATATTGAAATTATACTAATAGAGTTAGATGTGTTGACTATGTTTGTACAACCTACTAATATATTCAGTTATGGTGATTGTGTTTGTAAAACCTACTAACAAAGTTGGTTGTGTTGACTATGTTTGTAGATCCATGTAAAAAAGAGTTGGTTGTGTCAACTGTGTTTGTAGAACCTAATAATAGAGTTGGATATGTCAACTATGTTTTTAAAACCTTATAATATACTCAACTATGTTAACCATGTTTGTAAACCTTTAGGTATAAATAAAATTGAGGTGATTGAGCCGATCTAGTTACCTATATTTGAAGAATACCAACACAAATCCAAACTAAGTTGATCTGATCAACTGTGTTAAAACATGTGCATAGAATGTTAGACTGAATTGATAGATTTGATCCAGTGAGTAAAAAAATGTAATAAATAATAAATGAAGGCATGAAATAAAACTTGCAAGGGTTAGTTTATGTTAGGTTCACCAGAATGTATACAAAGAAAAATGTAGTTGACCTATTAATTAATCCTAACTTAGAGAAGATAAATCCTACTTACACTTCTATTTATTGATACATTAGATATTCAGGGTCATGACTAAGATGGATCTTCTAGTTATAACCAGGGGATCTCTTACCATAATAATATCACTAGAGAGGGTTCCAAAGCCTTTAGTCAAGCAACACCATGCAATAAACCTAGATAGGTCCTATGTTTTCATATTCACTAAGTAAATGAAAAGTAAAGTAAAATCTAATCTAGTGCTCACCAAAACATGTGGCATAAAGTTGGGATAATAAACATAAAAAGTAAACATGCATAAAAGATCTATACTCAAGTCAATGTATAAGAAATTCTAATACATGGGAGAGAAGTACAAATGCTAATCTATCTACTTTAACAAAGGAGGAACAAAGTTAGGAATACTTACCTTGGACAAGATGCTTCACAAGAGGTTGTTGTGGTATGTAAGGATGACAAGGATAAGTTAGTTCTAGGCTACACAACTTCTCTATGTATCCAAAAGACTTCTCCACAAGACAAGATTTGTATCTCCAAAGAAAGTATTGAAACCTTAAGCAATGCTCCTTAAGTAGAATGGTGAATAAGCATATGTGCAATATATTATTCTTATTTTCTTACTCTAAAATGGCAAAAAGGATGTGTTTATATATCTAGATCTAACCCTAAACTCTTCCAAATTTTTAGCTGATAGAGGTAGCCTAATTGACCTTGTTAGAAAGAAAAATAGTTAGGTCCAGACTAAGTCAACCTAGGTTGACTTAGTCATGTAATGTGCTCAACTCTTAGAACAGAGTTAGCGTAGGTGGACTTAGTCCTTTAGATGGTAAAATAAGGTTTTGAATTAGGTAGGGGATAAAAATAGGTAGTATAAATATACAATAAACATTTAATTATAAGTTGATAGTTTATTATAATTTAAGTTATATTTTATATATATACTGTTAAGATGTTTGAGAGTGGTTTCAAACCTCTAGGAGCTATAATGAAAATTATAGATTTTGGAGGGTCCTATTGGATTTTAGAGTTAGCCATATTTCAAAATTCTAGGATTTTATGGAGGCATCACATAAGTTAAATGGATAGACATTGTAAGGAAGTTGGATAAATGGTAGGAATTATACAAAGCCACAATAATCTTATGAAGCACCAATGGTCTGCCCACCCATTTATTGGTGCACCCTTTAAGGTGTACACTTAGAGAGATTAAAAATTGATTTATACCTGTAAGAGATAAAGTGTTAATAAGTTAGTAAAGTCAATAAAAATATTTTGTTTATACAACATGCCCTAATTATAGGACTTAGGGTTTTAAGTTACTAATATTCAGAACCTATGAGCACAATACAATTTTTTTTTGCAAGGTGATAATGAAACCTAATAGTGTAGGTGTTCATTTCAAAAAATTCCTTACATTTCATATAGGATAGAAATGTCAAAACTTAGACATAAGTGTCGATAATAGTGTCTAGATATCGATATTAGTGTCTAGGCTGATAGAGAGCTAAATTTTATAATCTGACAAATCAAGGTGGAACATCAGATTGTCTTATCCTATATATGCACTTCTCTTATTTTAATATGCATTAGTAAATAAGCTATGTATTATTTTTCCTTTGTGTTGAAAATTTTAAAATATTATTTTGGCATCGTACTTTCTATGCTTAGCATTCTTTCATAATTCAACATTGTATCAAAATATTATGAATCTAAATTATTTAATTGGACTTATTATTAGAATAGCTTAACCATTTGATTGATTAGGCTATTCTCTTTTAACTCTTTATAAATGGGTTAAACAAAAATAAATAATGTAGGTGGTGAGGATTAATGGAGATGAAAAGACATATGAGGTGCACAACAATTACTGGGGTGGTTTTGATTACCCCTCACAAGAAATGGTATCATGTAATCCTTTGAAATCCACTATATGATTGATTTTAGTGAGAGAATGTATCCAATTTTAACTCATAAGTTAGATAGATGGTTTGTAACACCATTAATATCTTTATAATAATGTGAATTTTTTATTTCAAAAAATAAAAAATAAAATAAAATGCAACCTTAGAATGGGATCCAATTTCCAATTGGATATCATGTCTTTGTGTAAGGTTGTAATGAGAAATTATGAGTCCTTTTCAATTTTTAGTTTAGAAATTCCACGTGTGTAGGCCATTTTCATGCCATTCAAAAAAGCAGTGCATTTGGCTTGGTTACATGTGGCTTTAGAAGGATGAGTTGAAGAACTTGTTTTAAATATGCCTTTGAGAACTTGAATAGCATAATTGACCCTAACATGCCTAGGGTTACTTTTAGAGGCACCATAAAAATTGAGCTTGATCTAATCAAGATTGAGTGGGTTCCATTTGATTTTTTGACTATAATTATTTTTTACTCATGTCCCATAAATGAGGGGAAGTAGAACAACATGCCACTTCCTGAGGAGTAATTCAAAGTCTAAGAAGACCACCTTTGATCTATGAAATTTAGAAGCTACTCATTATGAAAGGTTCGATTCAATATGGAGCATTAAAAAGTTTCCAAGGCAAATTTGTTCCTTCAAAAATTCTTTGATTTCATTCTAACTAGAGGTTATAGATTGTCATTATTGGGCTGCTATCCATAGTGGAAGAAGATTTGAGGATGATGGGGTAGGCCACATTGCCCAAAGAGTTTTCAAATAAGGGGAAACACCCATGTGAATGAGAATTAGTTGAGAATAAAAAACCAACCCCTGCTCCTTGGGAAATTTAGAAGGAGATTTTCTACTAATTTTAATACAACTTTGCAACATTTGATTGGGAAAAGGAATCCTCTTTTTTTTCTAGTTTATCGTAGGTGATATTTTTATGTTACAACACAAACCAAGAGAATACACTATATTTAGGGAGGATCCAGTTGGACCAGATCTTATAACTTAGCCAGTTCTGATCCACAGTGTGGTTCTAATTAATTAGATGTTTATATCCTTATTTGATTGAATAAGAGCCACTCTTAGAGGGGGATCATACAAAGCATGTGGTTTTATTTATTTTGTCCATTATTCATGTTTGGTATATGGTTCTTATCATTGAGAACCAATCCTTATAGGTTCAATGATATGGTAGGAAGGTGTTATTCTTCAATAGATAGCCTGAGAGGTAATTTACCCATTGATATTTAACTAATTATTTTTTTCCTACAAGTCCAGTCTGACACTAGGTGTTAGATCACCCCTCCATAAGTCTTCCCATAATAGGACTAAATCTCCATTACTGATGTCCCATGTGAGATTGTATGTGAGGACTAGTCAGTAGGAAGTGATGAATTTCAAAATATGGGACCCTTTATGGAGGGTTTATATTATGAAGATCCTATTTGGATCCATGGAATAATAATATTTATTTCTCAAAATGTAGTGCTAGAATTTATCATGACAACTAAAGACTCTCCAAATTATTTTAGCTCAAAGGGTTGTGTTATGAAAATTAAGATGGAGGAGACTTGCTCCCCTCGGTTGCTTGAATATGCATACCTCACTCTAGCTCATGAGAGGGATCCATCTTGAAAGGCTTCTTGGCAAAGGAATTTTATAATTTTTTGGTTTATTATTTTACACACATTCTCTGGCATCTCTAGTATGGACAAAATATAGGTTGGGAGGGCTTGTAAAAATGATATGAGTAGATTGATTCTACTTATGAGATATAGCCACCTTCATTTCTAGGATGCAATTCAAGTGTTTAGCTTACATGTTACTTCCTTCCATATGTATTCATTACTAGCCCCTTGAAATAAGGAAAAATTGAGATATTTTTTGAGGAGTTTTCCAACCAAGAAAACTAATTTTTTTACCAGATTTGTTTGTAGTCTCGAGGTTTTTTGAAAAAGAAGATCTTTGTCTTACCTTCATTCAAAAATTGACCCAAAGAGAGGGAAAAAACATTGAGAATATTATTAAAAGCTCAAACATCCTTATAATAGCCATGCACCAAAAATAGGGTGTAATATACAAATAATTGATGAGTAATTGGGCTGGCTCCCTTTAAAATTATAACCCTAACAATTTTTTGTGCTTGATTTTGTGCTTTAATAATTTTATTTATGGCTTATGAGCATAATAAAATTAAAGGGGGAGAGTGGGTCACCTTGCCTAATTTATTTTTTGGAAGAGAAGAATCCACATGGGGTTCTATTGAAAGGAATTGAGAAATGAGCCAATGAGATGTAGTTGTAAATGAGAATGCATCATTCTTCTAAGAAATTGATTTTTCTAGGACTTTGAGAAGAAAGTCCCCCTTGACATTATCATAGCATTTTTTTATATCTAGCTTAATTAACATGCATTTCACCTTAGAGATCTAAAGGGAATGCACTAATTCATATGCCAATAAAAATCCATCTAAAATTTGTCTGCTATGAAGGTGGTATGATTTCTCTAAAGCTCCATAAAGAAGATGCTGGAAACATAGCTCTGCTTCTTGGAAAATGTATTCAAAATTTCTAAGAGAAGATTATTTTGATTATGTATTTTATTGATCCTATTGACCTGATGCCAATATATTATAGATATATGGAATAAATTTAGTATTCTTTTCCCCATTTGAAAGCCAAATTTATTGGGATTTTTTTTGCCATAAAATTCCTCCTTTGAATATATGTCATCCAACTTCAGTAGAATATATTTTTCTTGTTAGATCATGGCATTTGAAAAATTACTAGGTTGAATAACACCACTAATTCTCATTAAATCGTTCTCCAACTATTTTTTGAGAATAAATATATTATAGAATGTGAAATAGTTCGAATCTCTCAAGAAGTTTTTTTAGAGATTTTAACTTAGACTCAAAAATGAAGGATTTTGTGTCATGAATTTCTAGATTGTCTTTCCACCATTATTTAACCAACTTTAGAAAGCTACGATCTTTAAAATAGATCATTTTGAATATAAAGGGACATCTAAGAGGAGTGGAATTTTAGGAGATGTCCAAACTTACTAGAAAGTGATTAGAGCTTGCAAATTTTAAGATGCGAACTTCAGATATCTAGAATGCTTCCAATCAATCTCTTAATACTAGATATATATCAAGATACTCACTTATACAACATAACCATATCCTTATACTAGTATAATAGCAGAGGCCTTTTCTAGGCAAGATATCCATTAGTGTATTCCTTGACAAAAATTAGACAAGTCCATTTGTGATTGAGTTATTCTAATTCTTCTCCCTAGTTTATCTCTAGTAGATAGAATAGTGTTGAAATCCTCAACAAGAAGAAATATTAAAAGTTGTTGTTTATTGGAGCATAAGAATGATCATTTTTTTGTAAAAGTTCTCTTTCTAAGAAGATTTTTATTAGGATTGTATACATTGAAGGCTAAGAAATGGATATATTCATAATAAGATTTAATGTCACAACAAATCCCGTTCCTTCCAACATGAATACAAGAGACTGACAATTTCTTGGTGTCCCAAGTAATCAATATACCACAAATGTCCCTTTTGCATTTGATCCAATTGCATCCTATAGTGGCCATTAATTTTTAACCAAAATAGTTTAATCTACTACTAATTTTTTTAATTTCTTGTAAGAATAATATACAAGTATGTTTCAAAAGAAGTTATCTTTTGACTAGCCTCTATTTGTTAGGAGCATTAATGCCCATAATATTTGACTTTATGCACTTCATTGTGACAATGGGGGGCCTTTCCCCTCCATTTTAAGAAGTAGACATTAATGATTCTTTGATCTTCCTTTTTCAATTCTTCATGGGATTCTTGACATAGATTATTGGTGTATGTCACATTCACACTTGATGTGAATTCTACCTTAGGTAGTGTTGTTACTAAGGTATGATGTATTATGTCTACCACATAGTTAATATGCACATTTGATGTGATATTTATCCTCACATGTGTGAGAAGGGTTAGGTGTAACTTGGATAATGATTCCACCTTTCACTCCACTAATAAACAACTCCCACTCATATATTACTTCTCCTATATAAATAACCCTTGTGTCTTTATTGAAAAATAATAATGATATAGAGAACACTAGCTTTAGAGCCATAATTTTGTTCTAATATGGTATTAGAGCTTAGGGAGCAGAGCCATTTTTCATAAGTAGCCATTGTAGATTTTTGTAGTCTTTAACAAGATCAACATTCCCACACAACTTATCGAGACCTTATTAGTTCTTTGTGCAGGTTTTCAAATTTTACCACCATGAAATTTTTAGTGTCAGAACATTTATGTGCCAACCCTTCTGGGGTTTTCAAAATTCTTTTTATTTCCAAATCTATAATCGATCCAAACCTCTTGGGGATTTTAAAATTACACTAGGTATGAATTTTTTTAATGCGAGAGCATTTTTGTGCCAACCCTCTTGGAGTAATAAAAAACATTCTAGATTTTGTTCAATTCTAAATTTGCATATTTGAGCCAACCCTTCTGAGGTTTTTACAAAATTACGTTGGGTAATTTTTATTTGATGACGTTTTTTTCAATTTTAGGGTCATAAGCATGAAGTAAATTTTGATTCTATGATAATTTATTCACATGTACCATCTCTTATTTATTTATATCCTATTCATTTCTTATGTTGGATTTATGTACTAGTTGTAGTTCTACACATTGAGGAGTTTTATTGAAGAAATTTCTACCAATTTTTTGTTTTTGAGTGTTTTTTGGTATGTATTAGACATGTCCATTGAATTTAGAGAGAGAGAGAGAGAGAGAGAGAGAGAGAGAGAGAGAGAGAGAGAGAGAGAGAGAGAGAGAGAGAGAGAGAGAGAGAGAGAGAGAGAGAGAGAGAGTCAAATTTGACTTTTATTTCACCTCAATCAAACATTGTGCACTCATTTGTCAAGCCATGTAGATCACGTTCTATGGAGATTTGGAGAAATCCCAGGGGTAAAAATGACCCAATGGCCCAACGGGAAGGAAAATAGCCTTTTCAACTCATCTATCATGTTTTTAGGACCAAATTTTACATTTTTAAAGTAACTCACAACAAGTTGTTAGCTTTTATATTTTGATATAAATTGGATCTGGGTCCATTATGAGGGTAATTTTTTCATATTGCTTATTTTTAAGAGTTCTAGGTAGTGATTAATTTTACTTTTTGTTAACCCAATTTTCCATAATTTGTACTTTTTTACTTGATTTGTTGACTAGTTCATTTATTTTGGACCTTCCAAAGGCCATAAATTTTGATTGGTAACTTAGATTTGCAAGCTATTTTTATACTCGCTTCATAGTTTTAACACCGACTTATTTTGACACTCTCCCAGATTTTAAGTTTGTTAGATTAATGGCCTATTTTATAAACTATAAATCATACTACTTAGTGCTAAGTATAGGTGCCCCCTCATTTACAGAAGGGATCACTCTTTAGTGATTTATACAGCTTATGGGTTATTATTTTAGATGTATTTTATACTCATGATGATTTATAAAGTGCCATGGGGGGTTTTATTGCTTTGTATACCTTCACACATGTGTGTTATTTATTGCACTCTATTTTCACATTTCAATTGTTGAGTTCATCATGTGGTATATTGGATACTCTCACTTGAGGATTTTGTAGTGATTTTTTTTGCACACCTACCACATTGACATTTTTGGAGATATTATGACGTTTTATCTTCACTCCCTAGTCAACATTACAGAGGGTATTATCTACTAATAATGATTTATTGATTGTTCAAGTATGTTATATACCTAGTGATTGTTCCTAGTAGATGTAAAGGTTGATTATTTTTTTGTGCTATAGAATTTTTGTGTCAACCTTTTTAGGTTTTTAAAATCATTATGTTTTTTGTTTTATGCCAAAACTATAATTGAGCCAACCCTTTTGGGGTTTTAAAATTTTAGAGTAGTTTTTGAGTCAACGCTCTTTAGTTTTCACCATGCATACCATTTAAATATAACATGTACCAATAGTCACTCTTATTCACACAACCAAATTCATAGAAGAAATTTTTAATTCATTCATTTGGAGGCTTCATTAGATTCAATAAACATCTACTTCAATAACTTCATTGATTTTTTGATCTTTCTTTGTACATGGGTACCTCATCAAACATATTTGTCGAGACCCATACTTATGAGCTGATTATGACTTCTCTTTTACCACATTATCTGACCTGATCTTCAAAGAAGGTGTTGGTGTATGTCATATTCACACTTAATGTGAAGTCCACCTAAAGTAGTGTTGTTACCAAGGTGTGATGTATTATGTGCACCACATAATTAATATGAAAATTTAATGTGGTAGTTAACCTCACATGTGTGAAGAGGTTAGCTATAATTTGGGAATGATCCCACCTTTCACTCCACTAATAAAAATCTCTCACTAACCTCTTGTTTTTCTTATATAAGGACCCTTTGTGTCCTTGTGGAAAATAATGGATATTAGAGTCATCCGTTGAGTTGGTGGAGGTGCAGTATTTTATAAAACCTTGTTTTGGTGAAACCTTAGACATATAAATTAACATTTTTTCTAAAATAATTCACTTGTGACCATCTTCTCATACACACTTAACTCATGCCAAGTTAAATGGTTTTGAATTGCTATTCCTCTAATTATTTGAGAATGAACCTTACTTTAAAGTATGCTACATGATGTTCCTATTCTTATTTCCATGTAACCTAATCTCATTATTAGACTAATCCATACTTTCAGTTTAGCTATCTCTACTCCTCAGACACAATCACACCTTTAGGACAATCCCACTCACTGATAGTGTCTAAATCCACTCATTATGTCCTCATTCCAAGTAAAGAATAATTGATCAAATTAAAATTCATCCTCATGGGTCATCCCACATGTTTCACAAGTCCCATTTGAGTAAATTCCTAAAAGATCATTATATAAGCACAATTTATATCCTTTTGAGAGGATGTTGTCAATGTTGCAAATTACCAAATTTATTATAACTACACATTGAGACAAAATCATTTATTCTTCCCAATTATTAGCCTACACAACCCAAGTAGTCTTGAGATAAGTTGAATACACTTACAAGGTCATAAGTCATTGCTAAATCACTTAATCACACCAATATTTCACCAATTTATAGTATTACACAAATTTCTCACACACATCACTATGGTATGGGAGAACTACATAGAGTTTGATCCCTCTTCAGAGTATTGGTATGTATACAGTGCTCAATGTATACACATAATATTTTTAAACTTTATTAATTATTGATTGTTTCTCTCTTGAAGGAACCTATAGAGTCTCCATCTCTATAAGTGCACACCTTAAAAGGTGCATTGAGAAAAGGGTGGGTAGACCCTTAGTGATTTACAGGATTATTATCCCATATACTACCACTTGTTATCTATATAACCATCTCTAATACACTTACCTAAGCCTTATTTCCTCTCTTGCACAATCTTCCTATCATTTACCACCTTCATTATCCCCTTCCTAAGCCTAAAACCCCTTTTAATAGTTTACATTACACTGTCAACCCCATCAAACTTCTATTAAAATTGATAAAAAATAGGGGTCTAGGTCAACCCTTAGCCGACTTAGACTAAGACCTTTTTTTGTTATTAGTAATGATATAAAGTTGACTAGGTTAACCCTATCAACTAAACTTTCATAAAGGTTTAGGGTTAGATCCATCTATATATACACTTTCATTTTGACATTTCTTAGAGAGATAACAAAGTTAATTATTCATTTGTGCTTCTTTACAATATTCTCTTCTACCAGTCTACTTGAGGAGTTATAACTTAGGGCTTACACTTGGAGAAGAATCTTGTCTTGTGGAAAAGTCTTGGATGATTTAGCCTTTCTTAGTGATCCTTACAAACCACAACAACCTCTTGTGAAACACCTTTGGCCAAGGGAGAGATTGAGTCTCAACAAGTTCATCGTCAAGGTAAGTATCTCTAACTTTACTCTTTTATTTTAATAGATAGAAGTAGCACAAGTAATGGCTTTTGAATAAATTTCTCTCTCCATGCATTAGGTTTTACCTATACATAGCTTAATTAAGATTTTCCTATGCATGTTTACTTTTATGTTTATTAACCCCCACTTTGTTGCACAAGCTTTGGTGATCACTAGATTAGATTTTGTTTAACTTTGAATTTACTTTGTGAATATGAAAACATAGGACCTAGCTAGGGTTATTTCATAGTGTTGCTTGACTAGAGGATTTGAAATCCTCTCTAGTGATGTTATTATGCTAAGATATCCCTTAGTTTGGTCTAGCAAATCTATCTTGCTCATGAACCTGAATATATAATGTACCAATGATCGAAAGTGTAAGTATGATTTATCTTCTCTAAGCTAGGATTGATTAATAGATCAGTTGCATTTATCTTTGTATACATTTTAGTGAACTTGACATGAATCAAACCCTTATAGGTTTTATTTCACACTTCCATTTTATCATCATATTATATTTTTCTATTTTTTTAGTACTATATCAAACTAGTTGGTATATTTCTAACATTCTATGTTTAGGTTTAACACATAGTTACTCTAAAGGGAATGTATTCTGTCTATGCAGATCTTCTCTAAATACAGGTTACTAGATCAATCAATTCAACATAGTATTGATTTTTAGTTCTAGATTTGTGTAAAAAGTCAAACCATTAAACTCTATTCATAATTGTCTTCTTTCAGCATAAAAGTCTGCAAACATAGTCGAACTAGTCAACTCTATTTGTAACTTCTTCTTCAACACATAAGTTTTGCAAACTCAGTTGATCTAGTCGATCCTATTAGGATAATTTTAAATCAACATTTGAGCATTACAACATAAAATTTTTCAATCTAAACATATTCAAGCTCATCAAGGTTCATTCTTATCTTCTTTTTAATTCTAGATTTTCCTTTTTAGTACTATTTTTCATAAGTTTGTAGTCTATAAAACTATATCCCTAAAACCAATTGGGTCAACCTACTTGACACAATTTTGTAATCTATCTTCCATCTAGAAGACATAGTCAACCTGTTCAACTATGTTATTCCAGATCTTTCTTCTGTAGAATAACAACAACCTCATCGAATCTATTCTACATTATTTATATACTGTGTCACCTGAATTGACTCTATACTCTTCTCAATCAAAGAATTAACTTCTCTTTGCTAGTAATTAATTCACCTTTCTTTTTAGTTATTACATGATTAGAGTAACAAACATAGATTGATTAGGTAATTTTTTAATTTATCTATTTAATCACATTGTTTTTATCTTTTTCACACACTTCTAAATCACTTTACATTAAAAAAGAATTAAACATTTGTCTTCCTAAGGTACCTACTTGGATTTCATCACCAAAGGGAAGCCAACTTAGTTTTTTGGCTAAGTATAAACATGTGGTTGATATTATATATTGGCAAATCACCTGACACCCTTATCATTATGAGATTGTGAAGTGAGGGGGTAGGCCTCAATACCAAGCTAGTACCATCACAAATATAGATCCTTTTTAGCCTAAATGTCTTGAAACTAGCCTTACATTGATTTTTAGTTCTTCATTATAACCAACTTTTGTATTACATTAAAATTAAACTTCATTATAATTTAATAACATTTATAATAACCAATTAGTTACCATTTAATTTTAAGTTTCTACTTTCTCTTTGATCATTATATGTTGTATTTAAAAACATGCATTAGCCAACATTGATGCAAGGTTTGTGTTGTGTATTCTAATTGGATCAACCACATTGATCCAATTGCTTGTGTGCTTACATTCATTTTCGTAGATTCTATCTTGTAAAACCTTTATCTATTTCAAAACACTATCATTTATGTTGACAAAGTCTCCTACAATACACATCTGACCTATCTGACTATGTCCCCATATCTTCCTATTTAACCTTTGTCTACGCAGTACACAATCAACTTGTTTGATTGTGTCTTTTTATTTCTTGGTCTATTCCCTATTCAATAATACACTATCAACCCATATGACTATGTATTATATTTAGCCTATTTAAATTTCATCCCTTATGGCACACAATTGACCAACTCGACCGTGTCCTCTATTTTCCTATTTTATGAATTTTATTCACATACTCCGTCGACATAGTCAAATCTATACCAATTAGCTGACATTATTATTTTTTTGGCCTAATCTATCCATATTTTTCATTCTTGTTTCCTAATCTCAAATTCTTTCTTCAAGCATCATGAAATCCCCTATTAGAATTTTTTTAGACAACCTGAATCCATTTAGACACTATATGGGGTGCTCTTATCTTCCTATCTTTAATTCCCAACATGATCCTCACTTTTAGAGTACCTCTTCTCCTTCCTCATATTTTGATTGAAACATGGTTCAAATCACTCCAACAGATGAGATTGGTAGATCCAATCCTTTTCATACCTATCAAGACAATTATCATCTTCAAACATCTCACGATAATATGGAAGCAACTGACACAAGTCTATCTAATAGCCCCATAGGGAATCTACCACATAGTAACCCTCCCCCTAATACAAATCAAGGAATCCTCCTACAAACACCAACCCACCAATCGATACCACTATAATTGTTGCATAGATAGTACAACAAATGAACATAATGCAAACATATAACACCTCCCAAATGATGTAACTACAATCATTTGATCAACATGGATAATCAACCTCCCATTCTTCTCCCTCAAAATAATAACAAATTTATTCCTCCACCCCTTAGAGATGTCATGGGGAATGTCATCCCCCAACCTATCATACAAAATAAGAAGAGGCAACACATAAAAAATGAGCCTTTATCCCCTTTCATTATTTCTATAGATATTGGTAATATATATCTAACTATTAAATATGATGGGACTAAAGACCCTGCATCTTTTCTTAAAGCATTCAATAATCTAGTGGATCCAAACTAATACTTTCACCACAACCAAAATTTTAACTAAAAATTTCACTGGTGATGTATTAGAATGGTACAACCAACTTCCCCAACATTCTATATGGCAACTAGAGGATTTAATCAATCCTCTAGTTAAAGAGTTTCAACACAATGATCTTCCCAAAAATTTCCTTAGTCATTTCATCAATGCTAAGCAATCTCATACCTAATCGGCTCATGATTTTATAAAATGATGGAAATATTTAGCTCACAAGGCCAATCACAACATGATTGATGATAACTTATTTAAACTCTTTATAACAACATTAACACCTTCACTCCAATATAAGATTCAAACTTTTCCTCCCCAAATATTAAATGAAACTCTTGACCAAGCTAAGTGTCAAGACTTCTTAATGAAAAAGTTTGAACCTAATACCAAAATCATTAAAGGATATTTTCAACATTCAAATAATACAATAAATGGTAATCCTCCTCAACCCAAACTAGGAGTAGCCAAAATTGACAATCCCTAACCTTCTCATATGCTATTCACTGTATAAAAAATGAAATAATTTTTAGTGCCCTCTAAACCATTCACTTACCCAAATAATCCTCCTAAATGTTATACCCTAATCAATTTTTTTAGTTCCACATTGATATCAGTCATTCTCATGAAACGTGTAGAGGGATTACAAAATTTGATGTTTATTTTATGCTTGGTGATTCATTCAATCACAAAGCCATGATTCAAATCCACTGCCAATCACAAAGCCATGATTCAAATCCACTGCCAATATTACCTTAACACTTCTCAGAAGAGACAAGATCCCAAAGCTTATTATTCTAACAACCCCAAATATTTTCTACAACTAAGACTCAACAATCCAACAAGGATATTTGTGCAATTAACACTGATTATGATCAATATTACACTGGTTCCCAATATATAAACACAACTAAGGTCAATTATTAACATAAACCAACCCACAAAGATCCCATCACCAAACCTAAGAAACCACATTTGAAAGAGAAACTTCTCAAAGATACTATTACTACCAACTTATCTTTGGAAATTAACTTACCTTCTAAGCCTTGTGTTGGTTCTTCTTCCAAAACCCATAGGAACTTCCTTGAAGAACTTGACTCCATACCTTGAAAAATTCTTTTCATGGAGTTAGTTCATACCTATCCTTATCATCATAATTTCCTCATGCAAAAACTTCAATAAATTGAAGAGTCATCCCCTTTAAAAGAGGAACCACCTTCTCATGAGCCTTAACCAACTGAAGTGCATACCATTGAATCTATTTATACTTCTTCAAAACCCTCCATAGAATTCATCAAAGAAGACATGATCAATGATGAGATCCTATTTCAATCTAATGATCCAACCCTCTTAATTAAAATATCCATTAATATTACTTTCATTCACAAAGTATTAGTAGACAAAGGGTCTGGTATTAATGTGACATCTCTCTAGCTCATCCAACAACTTGGCTATAATAAAGATCATCTCAAACAAACTCATTTGAAATGCCATGAATTTAAAAAAACTAATTAAAATCCACTTGGTTGTATTTGTCTCCCTATTAGTATCAAACCCAAGTTTATAAGAACTAAGCTTATGGTCCTTGATTTACCCTTATCTTACAACATACTCCTAGAACACCCACGGATTCATCGAATGAGGGATATCACCTCTTTTGGTAGCCAATGTAGAAAATTATTTCATATTGGAAAAATGCATAAACATGAGGCCTATCCTAAGCCATGGAGCACTCACCTTCCAAATCCTAAATCTCAAGATTTGATTCCCACTATTATGAAGATTATGGTGCCCCTTTACCTAATTTCATCAATATGAATCTAGATTTACATCTCACTCTTGCTGATTCTAATGATGATGAGCCCAATGATTTACAAAAAACATGTAATACTACTAAGCTACCTCCTAACATCTAAAAGTGGTTACCTCCTTCCTTATTACCTCTAATTGTACCATCCCTCTCATCAATGAGATCATCAATTTCCCCCTACATGCAATGCTCATGAAGCATCTTACATAGAAGATGATTTCCTATGTAATGATTATGGAGTGGCTAAATTATTTCAAGATACTTTAATCATGTATCCACGTAAATTCAATGATTTCAGTATCACACCTACTGAAGTTCCTCCTAATTCATAAACATGGATAATTTCTCCAACTTATGATGATAGTTACATCATGGCCCAAGCTCAATCATGAGACTTGGATGTTCAACATTATCAGAAAACTTTATCTCAAATACATGCTTTCAACCATGATGTTCATACCATTTCTATAGATTTTGAGTTAGCACTTGAAGGTCATGTACCTCTTGCTAATTTTCCACTTTTTAATTCTCCTTAGGTGATGGAATAAATGTTACCTCTCGTACCTCTAGAACTTTCAGCATATTCTATACCTCATACTAAACCAGTCATTATATCCGATCCTCTCCCCATAATAAATGCTGATGATAAACCAATTGAATTTGATCAACCTACCTCTACATCTCCACCTACTCATGAGGGCTCTATGTGATAACGTAGCAGTGAAAAGGTAGTTGAATAAAATGTAGCAGGATAAAAGTAGTGTAGACATAACGCTATAGGAGAAAATGTAGCAAGTAAAAAAACATAGTGAAATTGAGAATGTAACACAAATGTAGTGAGAATCATAATACACAAAATTTAAAAAAAATAAACAAATAAAAATACAATATCATGAATTTAGAGTTTAATTGAAAGCTGTGTGCGCTACCTCATAAATATTTAAAGTGATTATTTGGTGAATAACTTTCTACTACTCTTTCTATTTTCACGGTAATGTCCCTATATTTTTTCTTCTATGAGGGTCCTTCAAGTCCTGCTAAGTACTTTTTTATTATGACATTGGTGAGGCTTTGTTACTCTTGTAGAGCTTTTATGAATTTCTAAAGTGTTGGGTGCTGGCATGTAAGGAGTTGGTTGAATCCTCTATGCCACCCTTATATGGAATTATTAGTGCGGGGTAGACTGGTGGCAATGGCTTCATAACAATTCTATATGTCAATTGCAAATCTGCCTCTTCTTTAGTTTGTATGACAATTATCCAACCAATCCAAGTGTTTTTGTAGTACTGTATGACTTCTTGAAGGTCATTTTTTATTTCTCCATCTGGCCCATTAGGTTTATAGTATGGAGAGTTGCACAAATCTTGGAATGCTTTAGGCACATGCTCCACTAGAACGTATACTAGTGCATCTAATTGGCAGACTTGGAGTGAAAAATTTAATGTTTAGAGCCCTTCTACTTGGATTTTTTTCCAAAGGCATTGAGTAAGGTGGAAGAAACATCCTCTCTGAACATTGTTGGGGAAGGTAAACTAAAATGCTTTAATTGTAGTTGTTTCTAAGTCTATCATGAGAGTTGCGGGAGAAAGGGAATTGTTGATGTCTTTTAATGCTTTGAAAACTCTCTTGTATGTTTTCTTTTTTCAATTTGGCATTAGAGCATATAACTCGAGTATCACTATATGATTCTTCAAAATATGGATGGTGTATAGTTGATCGAATAGTGGTGGAGTACATTTGAATGTGCCATCTGTAAACCAGCCTAGAGTGGCAGCCATTGCTTCCACCATTTTTTGTGTGCCAAAAATTATGATATGACATTTTTTAGGGCCACTATCAAACAATGAGAATTCTTCACCTACCACAATTTTTTTGAAATGCTTTAGTATTTCTATTATTTCTAGAGATGATGAACTCACAGTTGTTTTTTCCCTTTTGGTATGACAAATTATTCTTTTAATATTTATAATTAGTGGGAGTTGACTGGCAAATGCATTTGATTCCATGGCCACATTTTCAAAAATAATAAGTTTTGGGATTTTGACACTTTTAGATGTTTTCTCTTTCATATTTCTAAGTATTTGCTTGGCTTCTACCTTTGCAATGTTTACATTGTGATTGTGTTCTTGGGTGTCTGTGACAATATCTAGTTCTATATGCGCATGCCCTTTACATTTTTTTATTTGATTGGCATATTTTATGCATCTCCAAATGCATTTTAACTGAGTCTTGCATTCCAATGTACCCTTTCTAGCTTTCCACAAATTCTAGTGGCATGATTTAGTGGGATTTGTATTACCGTGCTTTATTTTTCACTTTCTAGTTTTTTGTTTATTATTCCAACTATGTTTATTATTCTTATATGCATTATATATGATAATATTTGAAGAAAAAGAAACAATTGATTGATAGTATAAGGCTAATATATATGGCAGTGAAAAATTCCAAAAAATTAGACAAAGAACTCCATCGAAGAAATGGAAAATTGATTCTGTACAAGAGGAGTTTTACACAGATTCTTGCCTTGGATTGCATTTTATTGATAAGTGATAATATAAACTAGATTGCATTTACTTTTTGTGAGAATAGATTTTATACCATTTTATTTCTATGCTTATTGCTTTATATTATTGTGCTTTGTTTTTCCCTTTTAGGTTTTTCCATATATTATTCTAATTGTGTTTATTATTCTTATGTGCATTATATACAATAATCTCTGAAGAAAAAGAGACAGTTGATCAACATAATAAAGCTAATATATATGGCAGTGAAAAATTCCAAAAAATGTGGCAATCTACATATTTTTTTCCCTTTGACTAGAATGTGGAGATTTGCATATATTATACTCTTTAGAGAACACTTTATTACTCAATAGAGAATGCTTTATTACCCAACATAGAATTCTTTATTACAAAGAATGATTTATTACAAAAGCACTTTATTAATGCTCTTAATATATTAGTGAATGGTGATTATATGCTCCACTATATTATTACCAAACTACCATAAATACATCTAACTTTATCTTTCATGACCAAATGTCAGTGATAATATCTCTTACAACGTTATCTACCGCTACTATTTTGTCAGGTACCACTCTTAAGATCACCCTTGATGCCAAGGCCATAGATGTACATCAAATAATTATGAATATGACCACCACGGTAATAAAATTATTGATCTCTAAGTAGATGTGGAATATTATGGCCCTCTTCCTACATTGCATAGCAATGAAGCCATCTTTGAATTTCTCCATGCCCAAGAACCTCAACTCCCTCATCAAAATCATAAACTTGGGAATTTCAATCAAAAAACCCTTCTTTTTAACAACTTCATTGCTAGCATTGATCCTAAAATAAATCCCATTTCCTCTCTACCTAACATGCCATATCATTTACAATATGGAAATGATATGCTTATTAAGGAAACCACTTGAATCGAATATGGCACGCCATCAAGCCCTCAACCTATAAAATTCTCTCAAGAACTTAAACCAACTAAACATTCTAACTTTAGTTTATTATTTGATAAATATCATGAAACTTTAACTTGGTCCTATAAGGACATGCTTGGCATTGATCCTAGTATCGTGGTGCACAACATCATCACCTATTTTGATGCCAAATTTATGTGGCAAAAATAATAGAAATTTCCCCCTGAAGTTTCCAATTTATGCCATAAAGAAATCATTAAACTTATAGATGCCAAATTTATCAAACCTATGGAATATTTTGAATGGGTCTCAAAGATTGTCCATGTTCACAAAAATGTCACCATGATCATTCGCATTTACATCAATTTTTGAAACCTCAATCTTGCATGTCCCAAGGACAACTTCCATTTACCTTCCATAGATGCCATCATCGATTCCACTGCTAGATATGAAATGTTGTCCCCAATGAATGGTTTTTTGGGCTATAATCAAATTTATATTACCCCTAAATATCAACATAAGATAACTTTCACCATAGAATGGGGCACCTATTGCTATGTTAAAATGCCCTTTGGCATTAAAAATTCTAGAGATACTTATCAAAAGGATATGAACCATATTTTTCATGATCTTATCCATAAATTTGTGGAAACCTATGTGGATAACCTCATTACCAAGTCTAAAAGTTATACAACTCATCTTTTTGATCTTGCTATCATCTTCGATTGCCTCATCAAATATAAAGTTAGACTAAACCCATACAATGCTAAACATATGATAAATTGAGAGGGGGGGTGAATCAATATATCATATATCTTTTAAATCTTTTACTTAATCAAATTCCTTTACTTTAACCGCTTAGTCATACATTCAAGATATGCAATAAAACTGAAAGGAATAACATACACCACATAAGAGAGAGAGAGACACCATATTTTTACGTAGAAACCCAAAGTGGGAAAAACCATGGAGAACTATCTCATGTAAATGAGCACCACCTCAAGTTTACAATGTTCACAAGCACTAACTTATAGGAGCACCAACCCCTTTGCTGAGCATCAACACAATAATGATTTGTGAGCACCCACCCATATGAGTACCAACCCCTCTTGTGTAGAAAACACAACTATCTTTCAATGTTGCTTTCTCAACAAATGATAGAACACTACTATATCTTTTCTCTTCTCTCCTCTTGTTCTTCTCAGCTACATAAAAAGATTACAAAAGTGAATTACAAACCATGCACTTGTATTTTACAAATGTCTTCCCAAGCCTCCTTTTATAGCTTTCCAAATGACCTTTGGCATTCACCCTTTGAGACCTTTCAATTCACATGGAAAATGGCACCAAACTTGTATGACCCTTTGAATTCTTTCATTTGAAAAGTCACATGGTGACCCTTCATAGGGAAAAGCATCCTTTCCCTCTTTTGTATTTATCTAGCAACTCTTTCAATTCCTCAAGGTGACCCTTTATGGAAAAATACACCCTTTCCCTCTTTTGTCTTTACTTGGTGACTCTTTGAATTCCTCATGGGCCTTCTTTTGTCTTGATGTAACCAAGAATATATCCATTAATATTTAATTAATATTAAAACACTTTAGCCAAGATATGAACATTAAACACACCTTTAGACATTAAATTCTATGGGTCCTTTGTCACTAATACTGATAAACCTTTGATATCAATGATAATATTTACAAAAATCTCCCCTATTGTCATTGATGGTAACCTCAAACTAAAACTGCAACATTCTAAATACTGTACTACACATGCCAACCTAAAACTAAGACCTACTCAAACTACAAACTAAACCAACTAAAAACATATAGTAACTCCTCCTTACTATAGCATCCTATTTTTTGAATCTATTCCTATACCTATTCCTATACTTCTCCCCTTTTGAGATCAATGGTAGAGGGTCTATCCTAGATCTAAAAATTACCTCCCCCTCAACTGATGCTAATCCTCAATGGTAGGAAGTAAAAGAAATTACTCCTAACTTCTCTTACATATACTCAAATATGTCCTTTAGTAGTGCCTTTATGAAGATATCTACAATCTATTATATAGTACTGATATATTCCATCTTAACCTGCTAATTTACAACCTACTCTTTTAGGAAGTGATATCTGATAGGAATATGTTTTTCTCTTAAATGCATCATTAAATTCTTAAAAATATTAATAGCACTTGTGTTGTCATAGTAAATAGAGATAGGTTCATCATATTTTACCTTGGTGTCTTCTAAAGTTTGCTTCATCCAAAGCACTTTACAACACAACACTATTTCAATATATTCTACTTCAATTGTAGAAGTGATACTGAGTTATGCTTATTGCTTAGCTAAGATACTAAGTTATCATCGAGGAAGACAGCTCCTCCACTTGTACTCTTCCTATCATTTAAGCAACCTACCCAATCTGAATTTGTATAAGCAACCAAAGTGAAATCTCTGCTTGTGGGATACCACAATCCATAATCTAATGTCCCTTTAACATATTTGAATATTCTCTTCACCAATTGAACATGACTCTCCTTTGGGGCTGCTTGATATCTCGTGACCATGCTTGTTACGTGCATGATGTCTGGCCTTGATGCTATCAGATATAAAAGACTACCAATCATAGATCTATATAAGGAGTAATTTGCATTAGGTGAATCTTCATCCTTACTCACCTTGTTCCCTAAACCCATTGGTGTGGCAGCTATTGTACAATCCTCAAAACCAAACTTTTTCAACATCTCCTTAGCATATTTGCTTTGAGATATAAAAATTCATTTATCTAATTGAGATATTTGCAATCCTAAGAAAAATGACAATTCTCCAAGCATAGACATCTCAAATTATTTTTGCATATTATCAAAAAATTCTTTTGTCATCTTTTCAATGTTACCTCTAAATATTATGTCATCAATATATACCACAATAATCAACTGGTGCTCACCTTCTATTTTGATGTAGAGATTACTATTATCAAAACCTCTCTTGAAGCCTTGATCTTGCAGGTACCTATCAATCCTTGCATACTAAGCTCTAGAAGCTTATTTCAATCCATACAATTCTTTTTTTAATATACACACATATCTACTATCATTTGAGAGAAGAAATCCCTCAGGCTGCTCAATGTAAACCTCCTCTTCTAGCTTCCCATTTAGGAAAGCAAACTTAACATCCATTTGAAACAATTTGAAAATTTTAAACACTTCATATGTAAGAAACATCTTGATAGCCCTAGCCTCACCACTGGTGCAAAAGTTTTTTCAAAATATATACCCTCAATCTGAGCATATCCTTTACATACTAACCTTGATTTATTCTTGGTAATTTCACCATCTTCATTTAAATTATTTTTGTATACCTATTTTGTTCCTATCACATTTTGATCTTTTAGGCTAGGCACTAATTACCAAGTATCATTCTTTTATATCTAATTTAATTCTTCATCCATTACTTTAACCCAATGCTCATCATGTGTAGCTTCTGAAAAAGTTCTAGGCTGAATTTTGGATAACAAAGAAAAACTAACTTGCTTAGATTCACTTACCATCATTATTCTGGTGCAAACTCCTTCATTTATGTTCTTGATGATGTCACTTTAATTATAATTTATCTAGACATATTTGGATGAGGTTTTGGTGTCCTTCTCTCCTTCTCATCTTCATCTGATTCTTCAAAATCTTCTTTTTTAATGATTTTAGGAATGTCTACTGGATCACTAGCTCTTTGTGCTACATCTTCATCTATCATGACACTTTTACTTTTAACTATCTTCTTAGTTATTTTTTTATAAAATTTTAAAGCTTTGATTTTTGCTAGAGTATCCAAGAAATATACCTTCATTTATTTTGGATTCAAACTTACCCAATTTTTTATCAGTTCTATTTATAAAGCATCTGCTACCAAAAACTCTAAAATAATCAATAGTAGCTGGTCTACCTTTCCATAACTCATAGAGAGTATTGTCACTTTTGACTCTCAACAATGCTCTATTTTGGATATGCACTACTATGCCTACTGCTTCTCTCCAATATTTGTCTAGTATCTTGGATTCATTTAGCATTGTCCTCACCATCTCCTAAACTATTTTATTTTTCTACTCAACTACTCCATTTTGCTGTGAAGTTTTAGCTGCTGAATAATGTCTCATTATCCCATGGTGTTCATAGTACTCAATAAACTTATCTAAAATGAATTCTCCTCCTTGATTTGATCTTAGGCACATAATCTTCAAACTATTTCATTCTCAACTAAAGCCTTGAATGCTTTGAAGTGGCTGAAAGCTTCTAATTTTTTCTTCAAAAAGATCACCCGAGTCATATGTGTAAAATCATCAATAAACAACATGAAATATTTCTCACCTTGAGTACTTTGAGTTCTGGTAGGTCCACACAGATCATTATCAACAAGCTCTAACATTTGAGTAGTCGAGTATTCCTTTATCTTGAACCATCTTTTGGCCTGCTTCCCATGCTGACATGGTTCACAAAGCGTGTTGGGGGTCTTTGTAATCTTTAGAAGATTTCTAACTACTTACTTCTTGCTAATGTTGACAAGATTTTCAAAATTTATGTGTCCCATTCTCCTATACCACAACTAACCTTCCTCAACTTGACTTAAACAACATTTTTGACCTTTGATATCTAATAACATATGTAAATTGTTGCTTGTCTTTCAAGCATCTACAATCAACACATCTAAATCATTTATTTTAATCTCATAACCTTCTGCATAAAACTTTAATGTATGTCCTTGTTCACACATTTGACTTACACTTAATAAATTATGCTTAAGACCTTCTACATATAATACATTCTTAGTCTTGGTTCTACCATTATCCAAACTTAATGTACCTTTTTTGGCTATCTTGGTAGTGGTATTATCTTCAAATTTTACTATGCCACCATTGATCTTATTTAGAGTTATGAACTTGATCTTCTCTTCTGTCATGTGCCTCAAACATCTGCTATCGATGAACCATGGTTATTTTTCATTTCTTGCATGAAAAGTTGTCTGGACTAACATAGACTCTTCAAATGGTTTCTTCTACCATGAATTTGTCTGAACTCTCTTCTTGATAAATGGAGCCTTGAAGTCTTGGTCCTTTTTGACTGGATCAAACATGCTTCTAAAATGCTGGGCTATGTGTCCAAAATTATTGCACTTATAGCATACTATGGCTTCTTTGTTAAACCCTGATAGAGGAGGAAAAGAGTTGTGGCTTCTGCTTGACTCTGCACAAGTTCCCTTCTTGTTTCTAAAATTGTTAGATCTTTTCCTATAGTCTATTTTCTTATGACCATAACCATTACAATAAAAACAATAACGATAAAAATAAAACCTATTCTGATTTGTGTATCTTTGACCTGATGGTCTTTTGTAGCTCTTTTCCTTCCAACCTTCTTTATTTGAGCTAGCCTCTGCATTCTTAACTTATTCTTTTTTCATTTCCTCTTTTGTAATGGCTTCGACATAGCTCTTTTCTTTTTCTGTGTTAACCTTGTCTTGAGATTCTATGAAAGTAGTGGCCTCCCCTTTCTCTTTTTCAAATCTGATACCTATCTTATCTGACATTGATCTTTAAATTTCTAATATCTTATTCAACATGTTAGTGATATTCTCAAATTTTGAATCATTAGCTTCTTTATCATTGGTTGATTTATTTATTTTCTCGATATATTATTTTAAAGAGGAAATTTCAACAACATACTTTTCATATTCTTTCCTCACTTTTTATAATTGTGCTATTAGATCTTCTTCAGTCTTTTTGGCTTCTTCAATGTTTGCTTGTAGATCTTCAATTATTTCCTTTAACTCCTTTTCATTTTTCTCAATCTAGTGCTTCAATCTTTGATTCTTCTTCTCAAGAATTTTAATTCTTCTAAGGAACAAATGAGTTCTCCTTCTGGATTCACCTTAGCTTCTTCCCCACTTTCATCATGTTTTTCTTCTTGATCATCTCTAATTTTACTTATGAAGGCATCTTCATGTATGGTCATGAATAAAATGTATTCTTCATCTGAGTCACTAACTCCACTATCTTCAACTAAGCTAAGAACTTTAGAATATAAACTCTTCTTCTTGAATCTTTTGTTGTATTTGCCTTTGAAGTTATTTTTGTATGTAGGATTTCCTTCATTGTCACCATTATTATTATCTGGGCAATTAGATACAAAACATCTAATTTTACCACATTTAAAACATTTAAATGGCAACTTTATTTGATATTTACCTATGCCCTTTTTATGCTTGCAAATGAATAGGGCTTCGTTATCATCTTATTCATCATTGGAGCTGTCACTTGATTCTTGAATCTTGGCCTTATCCTTCTTAATTGTTTTGAAATCAACTTCCCTCTTTGAGGGTTTCTCTTGTTCAGTCTACATCTCATATGCTGTAAGAATACCATGTAGTTTATCCATTTTTAACTTGGATAGATCCTTCATTTTCTCAATTGTAGATACCTTTGCATCAAATCTCAATGGTAGAGATCTCAAAACCTTTTTTACCACCATTGACTCTTCTAATTTTTCTCCAAAGCTTTGAATTTGATTTACTATTTGATCAACCCATAAAGATAAATTGCTATATTTTCTTCCTCTTCCATTTTCAGACTCTCAAACTATCTCCTAAAAGTTTGGAGCTTAGCTTGCTGAACTTTTCCATCACCTTTGTAAATATTCTTGAGTTTTACCCAAGTCTCATGAGCAGATTTACATTGAATAACTTAACAAATTCTGATTCACATAAACCACATAAAATAGAATTTAAAGCTTTAGCATTATTTTCACTTGCCTTCTTATCCATAAAAGTAGTCACAAGTGTCTGTTTCTCTTCATGTTCATTTATCACTGCTTGCCAAATGTTGAATCCAAGGGCCATCAAGTAAGTCCTTATATTTATACTCCAAAAGGCATTATTTGTCCCATCAAACAAAGTTACCTTATTTGTAGAGAAGTCTTAATGTGCTCCATCCATTGTGCTTTCCCTGATCTACCTTCAAGTTGTTAAACTCTTTCTAAAGGAACTTGCTCTAATACCAATTGTTAAGCATGAGATATACTAAGAGGGGGGTGAATCAATATATCATATCTTTTAAATCTTTTACTAAATCAAATTACTTTACTTTAACCACTTATTCATACATTCAATAAATATAATAAAACTGAAAGAAATAACATGCACCACATAAGAGAGAGAGAGAGACCATATTTTTACGTGGAAACCCAAAGTGGGAAAAACCATGGAGAACTATCTCATGTAAATGAGCACCAAATCAAGTTTACAATGTTTGCAAGCATCAACTTACAGGATCACCAACCCCTTTACTAAGCACCAACATAGCAATGATTTGTGAGCACCCACCCACATGAGCACCAACCCCTCTTGTGTAGAAAACATAGCTATCTTTCAATGTTGCTTTCTTAACAAATGTTAGAACACTACTATATCTTTTCTCTTCTCTTTTATCTGCTCTCCTCTTGCTCTTCTCAGCTAGATAAGAAGATTACAAAAGTGAATTACAAAGAATGCACTTGCATTTTACAAATGGATTCTCAAGCCTCCTTTTATAGCTTTCTAAATGACCTTTGTCATTCACCCTTTGAGACCTTTCAATTTACATGGAAAATGGCACCAAACTTACATGATACTTTGAATTATTTCATTTGAAAAGTCACATGGTGACCCTTCATGGGGAAAATCATCCTTTCGCTCTTTTTTCTTAATTTGGTGACTCTTTGAATTCCTCAAGGTGACCCTTCATGGGAAAATGTGCCCTTTCCCTATTTTGTCTTTACTTGGTGACTCTTTGACTTCCTTATGGGACCTATTTTGTATTTATGCAACCAAGAATATATCCGTTAATATTTAATTAATATTAACACACTTTTGCCAAGGTATGAACATTAAAAACACCTTTAGACATTAAATGCTATGGGACCTTTGCCACCAATACTGCTAGACCTTTGACATCAATGACAATATTTCCAACAATACAAATGTGTCTTTGATGTCACATCTGGTAAATTACTATGGTTCTTAGTCTCTCTTCTTGGTATTGATGTTGATCCTACTAAGATCAATGTTATTATTAACATGCCTATTCTCATTCCATGCTAGATATTCACACTTACCTTGGCAAGCTTGGGGAAATAAGACAAATTGTCCCCAAAATGGCTTATTACATCTATTTTATTAATTCCATTCTAAAAAAAGGTAATGTTCTCGAATGGATGGATCCTTATGATAAAGCATTCGATAATATGAAAGAATCATTGCTTCATCTACCCACCCTTCATCCACCCTATAATGACCATCTTTTAATATTGTACACCTCTTCCACACCCATATCAATTGGGGTAATGCTTTCCAAATAAGATGATACTAGAAGAGAGTATACCATATATTATATCAGTCAAAGTATAATTGATTATGAAAAATGCTATACTAAAGTCGAATGTGATTGCCTTGATATATATTTTGTAGCTAAAAAATTCTGCCATTATATGATTTATCAAACAACTTATGTTATAGTTCATTCTGATCCACTCCGTCACTTTTTCTCTAAAACCTTTCTCTGAGACATAGAATTGGCAAACAGATGTCCTTTAAATGGAATTTTATCTACACATTATCATGTAAAAAACTATCAAAGGACAAATCATTGCTGACTAACTTGTAGCAACTCTCATACCTACTACCAACCCACCTTCAAGATAGTTTCCTTGATGATAGTATCCTTTATATTGAAGGTATTAATCAAGTTATATATATTAAAGATTACTTCCATAATTTCACTGCTGAATTATAAGCTAGTAATCAAGAAGATTCTTTTATCCTTCCTAATACTACTAAATCTAAAGTAGTCATTAAAGAACTTTCCAAAATAAATGTTCATTTACATAAAGATACTTAGACCCTTGATTTTAATGGCACCAAATGCCTTCAAGGAGCTGGGGTAGGTTGTATAATCACTAGTCCTCTTGGTAAATTATTGCTTTGGAATTTATCCTTACATTTGATGTCACTAATAACATGGTGGAATACAAAGCATTAATCCTAGGCATGAGAGTGACACTTGACTTAGATATTACATATCTATAGGCTTTATGTGACCCCCAACTTATCTACCGATAGGTTAATGGTTATTATCAATGTAAAACTAAAAGTATCATTGATTATCATCAAATAGCCACTACCCTTACCAAATAATTCACTTTTTTTACCATCGAGCCCATCCCTAGAGATCAAAACTCTATCACTGATTCACTTGCTTATTCAACATATTTATTTCATCTGCACCAAGTTATTATTGATTCTACCTTTATTATTCAAATAAGAAAATCCCTATCATCCATTTAACCATAAGTCTCTTATCTATCATATTGAGACTACCAACATTAGATAGAGCCTATGGTACAAATACATCATTCAATTCTTTGAGCATCAAACCTATCCTCTGATCACATATTCCCATGAAAAGACTCAAATTTGGAAACAAGATTTCAAATATGTCTTTCAATATAACATCCTTTTTTATCATAATGATGAAGGTACCCTACTCTGCTATGTAATGAAATAAGATGTTCCTCCTCTCCTTGAACAAGATTATGGGGGTATTTGTGGTGGTCACTGTAGTGAACATGCTACAACATACAAATTCCTATGTATGGGATACTTTTTATCTACTCTTGAAAAGGATGCTATCGAGTCCACTAAAAGTGTAGTCCTTTCCAACTTCATGATGATCTTATCCATTTTACACCATCCAAGCTCCAAACTATAGAGTCTCCTTTTCCATTCTTAATGTGGGGATTAGATCTCATAAGTAAACTACCTAAATCATAGGATGGGCATGTCTTTATCATCATGGCTATCAAGTATTTTACCAAATGGGTTGAATTCATGCCTCTCATCAATGTCATTAGAACCACTATTTATGAATTAATCCTTAATCAAATCATTTATCATTTTGGAGTTCCCCATACTATCATTTATGATAATGGTAGTAATTTCAAAAATAAAGACATGAAATAACTCTGTGCTAAATTCAAAATCTCTCACAAATTTTACATACCCTACCATCAAAAATGCAATGGCCAAGCTAAAGCCACTAACAAAATTATCAATAAAATTCTCCAAAAGACAATCCATGAAAATCAAATGGATTGGCATCTTCATTTATATCTCATTTTTTGGACTTATCACACTAGCATATGCACTACCACTAGGGAAACACTATTCTTGCTAGTTTATGGTTCCAAATCTATCTTCCCATTAGAATTTGAGCTTCCTTCTCTTTGTATATCTATTCATGACATCATACCCAATGAGGAATTATGTGAATCTACCCTTCATGATCTTGATATTCCTGATGAGCATCATCTCTTCTCTTTATAACACAATCACCAATACAAGGCTCACATCACTAAACAACATAACAAAAGGGTTAAAGTTAGTAATTTTAATGTTGGTGATATTTTCCTTAAATTAGATTACAATCGTGATAAAGAAGGAAAATATTCCCAAAAATGGTGGGGCCTTTTTTAGTAAAAGACCTACTTGGTCCTAGCACTTATCACCTTCAAACTAATAAATGCCATATTTTCAAAGAGCCCAGTAATGTATAATTTTTAAAGAAGTAATTTTCTTAGATCTTTCCCTTCTTATCATTATCTCTATATGCTATCCTCTTAACACTTTTTATAGGATATCTATATGGTCTCACCCTCTAAAAAAATTTCTCTTTCCACAAACCTTTGTTCTTTCTCTTTGTCCTTTGATTTTCTTTTTTCTCATGAGTTGCATTATAAAACCATGGATAGGACCCGATCTTCCTCATGAATTCACTTAATCTTATTGTTTTGTTACTTTTCAATGCATTTCGCACCCCTTGGGTTTTTCTTTTGTGAGTTCTAGTGTAAGACCATGGATAAGACCTGGCCTTCCTCACAAATATCATCTTTATCATCTTTATTTTTTCCATGATTTTTTCACCCTATTGGGTTTGCATTTTATGAGTTGTAGTGTAAGACCATGGATAGGACTAGACCCTCCTCATAAAATCACCATATTTGATTAATTTAGTATTCCTTTTCTAGAATTTTAAATGATGGTTACAAGTCTATAATCCCTTGTTCTCAACTTTAGATTTTGTTTATTTTGTATATAAACCCTACACAATAAAATATGTTAGCATATTTCCCTACACTTCGAACATTCTTATGATAAGGAATCACACTTCACTATCATTGTATCCCTTTTTCACCTTTATCACATTTTTTTATGAATTGAAGTAATTCAACTTGTTTCATGTTCTAGTCCTCATAACTTCCTTTCCTTTCATTCCACTCTAGATAAACCAAGGTCTAAGTCAAAATAACACTTTTATTTCACCTGAATTAACAAAACTCTTAGACACCATACCTCTAAGCTTTATTTCTTAGGAACCAAGTCCAAAGTTTTCAAATGATAGTCATATTTAACACCCATGTTTAGTTCTCTAAATATGTATGGAGGAGGAATATAAAAGCCATCAAAAAGTTAAAATCCAAATTATTTGAAATAAAAGGCAACATACAAAGTCAAAAGTCAAAATCACACCAAAGATGTGATCAATAGCACATCTCTTATCTCTAATCAAATCTCAAACTCTATAGTTGGCCTCATAATAGAGTCAAGGTCCATTGAGATACGGTAGGAAAGTATATTAGGATAGGAGAATTTAAAATAATCTATGGTGATACCTACTTTCTCATGCAAGTACCTAATCTTCACAGTAGACTGATAGCTCTATAAGGGGTCTTGAGGAATAGGGAACACATTATGGGAAGGTAAATACATTTTAATTTTCATGCATATAGCCTTCATGGGATGATATTCATACTTCATTTGATGAACCAATATTTGAGTATCTAAGAGAAGTTATTCAGAGTCATAAATGTCAAAAGTCCTCTTGTTTTGACAAACCTAATTTAAGTGTCTTGAATTCAATAAAAATTTTCTATAACTTGATTTTTCCTTCATTTTTCCATCCACCCATTTCATTTCCACCCTTTATAGGCAAGTGTGATTCTAAATATATTTTCCCACTTCTATATTTCCTCTTCTTCACATCTTAAAACATGCTAGCACTACTTTGTTTCAATTTTATCTATCCTTAGAACAAAATAATGTGTTTGAGTGACCATGGGTTATTTTATTTACACTATTGTTTTACTTTCTAGAAATGCCTTGGTTTATTTTACCATTTTACATTGTTTTACTTCCCTTTTTTTAGACAACTATGTCTATTTCTATTTTTCATGAGCTTTTTTCATTATTGACTGAGGTTGGCTTATTACTTCTCACTCACCAATGTCATTTTCCCTTTCATATACTTTTTCCATTGATGATTGAGCAAGGATTGTTACTACTCACTTATCAAAGATGTTTTAACATTTACTTGCCTATATTTGTTTATGTAAGGATTGTTACTACTTTCACATTGATGTTCAATTACCATTTTTGACATGTCTCCTTGGTTTGACTTAGTTAGTTTGCCTTTATTACTTAAAGTTTACTTGTTTGAGTTTTTTGATCATTTTAGTAGCCTTGGATTTTTGGTTACCTGATGTACTCCTAAATTTTGAATTGGTCATTTGGTCATAACTTAGCATTTATCACCCTAGATTCCCAAATTTCCAATTACGTCACATCTACATTGCATCAATTATCTTGGATTTCTTGCATTTATTTATTTTTTATCTTTAGTTTTGTATCCTTGAGTTTGTCCAAAGTAGTCTCTATGCCCTCCACAATCAAAACTATAAACACAACAGAAAACCATCCAATGTTAAAGGTAAGTTAAGGTATGCATACATTACTTTTATTTTTATTTTTTTCCCTTTCAGTCATTTACTTTTAATTATTTTACGCTATAAAATATTACAATTTATTTAGCTTCAACATTATGTGTTGCTATGTTCTTTTCTTGAAGCACCATTCCTTGTTGTGCCTGAGTGACAAGTGATATGCTTTAAGTGGGGCATATGTATACACATAATATTTTCAAAATTTATCAATTATTGATGCTTTATCTCTTGTAAGAACTTGTAGAGTCACAATCTCTTTGAGTACACGCCTTAAATGGTGCATTGAGAAAGGTGTGGGCAGACCATTGGTGCTTCATAAGATTGTTGTCCCTTATACTACCACTTGCTATCTATACAACCATATCCAATATACTTCCCTAATCCTTGTATCCTCTCTTGCACAGTCCTCTAAACATTTATTGCCTTTATTATTCCCTTCCTAAGACTAAAACCCTTTTTGATGGTTTACATTACACTGTCAACCCCATCAATCTTGTATTTAAATTGATAAAACATGTTAAGGGTCTAGGTCCACCCCTGGCTGACCTAAACCAGGACCTAATTTATTTTTATCAATAACAATATAGATTCGATTGGGCCAACCCTATCAAATAAAATTTTGGAAAGTTTTAGGGTTAGATCAATCTATATATGTACTTTCATTTTGCTATTTCTTAGGGAGATAATAGAGTTAATTATTCATTTGTGCTTCTTGACAATTTGCTCTTCTACCATTTTACTTGAGGAGTATAGCTTATGGTTTACACTTAGAGAAGAATCTTATCTTATAGAAAAGTCTTGGATACTTTGGCCTTTTTTAGTGATCTTTACAAACCACAACAACCTATTGCAAAGCACCTTTAGCTAGGGGAGAGATTGAGTCTCGATGGGTTCATCTTCAAGGTAAGTATCTCTAACTTTACTCCTCTATTTTAATAGATAAAAGTAAAATAAGTAATGATTTTTTAATATATTTAACTCTCTATACATTAAGGTTTTACCTATACATATCTTAATTAAGATTCTATTATGCAAGCTTACTTTTATGTTCACTAACCCCCACTTTGTGCCACAAGCTTTGGTGAACACTATATGAGATTTTGTTTACTTTGCATTTAATTTATGAATATGAAAACATATGACCTAGATAGGATTATTGTATAATGTTGCTTGACTAGAGGCTTTAGAACCATCTCTAGTGATGTTATTATGGTAATAGATCCCTTGGTTAGGTATACCAGATCCATCTTGGTCATGACCCCAAATATCTAATGTATCAATAATCAGAACTGTAAGTAGGATTTATCTTCTTTGAGCTAGGATTGATTAACAGATCTCTTGAATTTCCTTTCCATACACTCAACACAGTGGGGTGTTGAGGTCAAACACAACATCGACCCTTAAACACTTTTTCTACCTTCATGACATTTATCTCCTTGTGTCATTGAGATAGGGTTTCAAGTGAAAAGGAAGGTATACAATGGATCTCATTGTAGATCTAATATTCCCAATAGTCACATAGTACCTAAAAGTGAAAACACATCTATCACATTTCACACAAAGAGAAAAAACCCTATTAGATGCTAGCATGCCCTATAGACACCAACACAGAATAATAGACTTATCCTAAAGTAAAATAAAACCTTATTCTTGATTCACATCAAGATCATTTGGCCTGATAGGTTCTATCACATCCCTATATTCCTGAGCTAACTAAGTTGTTTTTATTTAATTATTTCCCCTTTTAGAATATTTCCAAAATTAGTAAGTTTCAAATCAATATATGTGTGATTTATTTCTTATTCTATATATTCTAATTTTACTCAACTATTTTCAAACTAGATTAGTTTTATTTTCTAATCCCCAATTTTGATAAAAATATATTTTGAACTCATGTCTTTATTTGAGCATTGCCAAACCCTAGGTTTCTCTCAGGGTTCCAACCTTATTTCTAATATTTTAGATTTTTTTCTTAAGGTTTCATATTTGATATCTAATTTTCTCTTGTCCTTTGTGTAAATTAGAAGTTTTATTCTTTGCCCTCGCGTTTCACCCTCATTTTCTATTAGGGGTTCCTTTTCTATGCTTGTGGCTTAACTGTCCTTATTTGACTCATATCTAATCCGTAACAACTCTAATTTAAAAATTATTATAGGTTTTTATTAGTTGTATTGATAAAATTATAAACCTATTTTATTCACCATAATATTGGATGAGTTTTTTAGAATTTGTAATTTACTATTTTTAAGAAATTTGGCCTAAGGGATGAATGGTACACCTATTTTCAAATTAATTTTTGGGTTTCATCTATTTAATGATTTAATCAAAAAAATATTTTAAATTTTAAAAATACCTAATGGATCCATTATATTTGTTGGTTTTTTTATTGTGCATATCATATAATGGATATATGGGTTACTCTTGGTGTATACTTTTTTCAACCAATAATCATTATAATTACATGGTGTCAACTAGAAATATTCAATATATTTCATAATTATACAATAAATCAGACAAAATTAATATATAATAAAATAAAGGTTACACTTAATTATAATACACCTTCTATGTTTATGCTAAATTTTACCGACCTTCCTTAAGATGGTGAGAGCTACTTTCACTCTGATGAGGACATCACTATCACTATTCCAAGAGGTAAGGTAGCCTGCCCTATAGTGAAAAATGAAGGTAACCAACATGTCCTTTCTTACCCCCATCCACCTCCCCCATATCCTCTTAATGGTGCTTGTATGCATATCCAATCAAAATTACATAGAGTTTGTGCTTGTGAAGCCCTTCAAGATCAAAGAGTCACTATGAGAAGGATAATAAAAGAGTTCCAAAAAAAAAATTCAATATTTCAATTTAAAGTTCACATCATTAGAAAATCAGCTCACATATCTAAATAATTAATAATATGTTAGTGTTATTCATGCATTTGTATCTTCATCTAATAATTTTATGCCTAACAAGACTTCATATCAAGACTAGAAGCTTAAACATAATACATATACAACTAATGCTTAAAAAAATATGTAAAAGGATAATAAGAGTTCAAGTGAGATTCTAAAAAAAATTCTTCAAAATAAGCTAATCAAACTTCTTCATATATATCCTTTAAGAAGATCAAAATACTATTATGTATATCATAAAATGTATGGACATAATACAAATAGATGTTTGTCTTTGAAGAAAAATATACAAAGTATCATTGATAGTGGTGATCCTATAATAGATACATCAATCAAGCAATCCACTCACTCTATGATTGCATATTTTAAAGAAAATGTTTAAAAAGAACAAAAATAACAAGTATAGCTCCTAAAAGATAATTTAGTGCAAGAAAATATTTAAAATACACAACTAGAGCAAGCAAAATTATAAAAGGCATGAGATGAAAAAGAAAAAATACAAAAGGAATGTATCACAAAGGCAATGTTACAAAAAGAGAAATAACATAAGTTGAAAAAATAAGTCCAACCTAAGCAAGAAAGTATCTTTAAGAAAATATTTATAACAAAGGAAGTTAAAAATAAAGAGGTGCATACAAAATCTAATGTTATAAGTATGGTCCTAAAGGAGGACATTCCAAGTCTTTTCTCATATCAAGAACCTTTCACTATCACTGCTCACATAGATGGCAAGTAATTTACCAATGTTAAGGTTATGGAAGATTAGATTTTATTTTATTCTATGTCATTTATTATATTTCTTGGATATAAGCTTCAATAATTTAATCAAACTAATGCATCTAAAACATGTGTGGGATCAATTAAGTTAAGAGTTTTGTTTACCTAAAAAGAGTGTTCTCTTATTTTTTACATTATTTATAATCCAAGTGTATATAATGTTGTGATTAGAGAATTAAGGTTCAAATCAATAGGAGAAATGATTGATAAAAATAAATGTTGCATTTCATTTTATCATGAAGGCTAGGTCATTTTCATTTCAAAATATGGAAATGTTTTAGAGCAAGAGAAGAAAAAAGAAAACATATCTTCATCTAGTATAAAAATAGATCCAAGTGATGGAATAACAATAAAGGCAAATGAAACAATACATATTTTAAAAGAGAAATTAGAAAGGTTAATACCTTAATATGGGGTTGTTATTTATTTATATATGTAACAAAAGATGATCAAAATGATATATCATAATATCAATCATGACCTAAGAAGTTACTATTCTCCTATGATAATGATTACATTGATGATTTTGACCCTAATGATATAATAAATTGGTATGATCACAATGATACAAACCTACACAATGGCATGACACTTTCCATTTGAGAGAGGTCACCCTTCCTATGTTCGATACATGACATGTTTATTGTAATCCTCTTGTAGGAATCATTGGTTTATCCTTTTTCAATCATATATATATTCAAAATACAAAAAATAGAATATTTCAAAAATTCTAAAAACCAAGACCTATGCATGTTATGTCTAGTTCATTTACAATAGTTGATTTTATACTCAGCTTATGTATCAATTCTCTATATCTAGTTTTATATCAAATATACTTCAAAAATGTACTTGAGTGAGTTCCATAACATAGAAGCTGTCACTTCTAGATGTAATTATAGGTGGTGATCATGTCTCAAACCCATAAGTTTTACATAGATAAAACCACTTTAACTTAGATAGTCATGCACAACGCTCTTGTCCAATACAAATGAACTTGTCCTAGTGAGCACAAGCTCTAATTTTTCATATTCAAACTAGTTTTAAGCCTTTTATATTTTATTTACATCACAAAAAGTTCAATAGGGGAACTCTTTTACACTGGTTCTATCTCTCTATGACTATCCTTATTGTTCCTACTTCAGTACATTACATTTCATAACTATTTTATCACTTAATTTCACATCACTATATTAAGAAATACCTAAGTTTTTGAATATCATGATGTTTAAAATTACTTCTATAAACAAAACTTCACTTATGCATGCATGATTTTATGTTTGACTTCTTTATTCATATTTTGTGTGTATTCAACTTGTTTAAATTATGAACATTTAGACATGTCCTTGTGTGTGCCTCTAAGCCTTGTTTTATGATTATATACATGTGAGTGACATTTGAATGTGTCCCTTGTATGTGTCCCCTTGGCCTTATTCTTTTGTGATTTTATGTGCTCTTTATGTGTGCATGTCATCACCATGACCTTTGTTTGCTCAGATTTTTATGCTATGTGGACATCATGCATCTTCTCAATTTTTTTATGCCATGATGGATATCATACATCCTCCCTGAGTTTCTCAATATCAATTTCAAATTCTTAATATATGATCACTGTTCATTATGTGCTTAATTTCTAACATCTATCTCGACATGACATTCTGTATGTTTGGTTAGATATTTAATTTACATTACTATATTGCTTAGTTTATCTATGATGATTCCATGATATATAATGTTCTCATTATTACACTAGATTATGATATTTTATATAACATCATTCACATAACTTTTTTATTTTGAGCTTAAGTTATTGTGTAGGCTCCAAAACTCACCTCAAAATGGGGGTGCATATAAAGTAACTTGTCTTAGTGATAAAGTTAAAATATTTTACTATATAGACAAATTAAGACCATTTTTCTTAGTTGATCATAGGCCATACCTATAGTTTACTCAAAAATAAGATTCAATAAAAATGCTCTATTTAGACAACAATGTAGGCTGACCATGTCCAAAACAATGCACTATCATCCTAATAGTTAAAAAATAAATTTTAAAATTCTTAGAATTATACTCAATTAAAAAAGTATTTTTTATAAGCTAATCAAAGATAGTTTCAAATTATATACATAGTTTTAGTACAAATTTTATCACTTTGGGGGCATCATGCATGATACTTGTTCCAAAATTTACATAGATTTTTACTCAAAAATACACTTAATATTACTCAATTGTTAGAATCAATATGCTTATATAATAGATTGGGGAAATGTGCACAAACATGGTCACTTTATTTCTAAGTTTTTGCACTATTTAAAATAATAATAATGATAACTCATGTTATTCTCTATGTTGTATACACCAGACTTAGATTATACCATTTTTTCACCACTTTTGCACCAAAAATGAATCTAATTCCATTTATAAAAGTCGACTCACTATTTTTACATGAAAAATGATCTATTGAAATTCATACATGGATTTCAAGCTACTCTATTACCTTGGGTATGAAATTATGGATTCAAACATATCTTGAGTTCTTAAGCACCCTCTCCTTCTAATGAGGATTGGGGCATGCATAGTCTAATCCAAGTGTTTTAATGAAGAAATCTCTAAGTGACTTACCCTCTATAGTCCCCAGTCTTGCACAAAAAAACACAATGGTTCATGTACCCACATAAGTGTATTCATTATCTATTATTTAATCTATAAGTTCTTTTTCTTTATTTTTTGATTTTTATCCTAAGGACTGATTTATACATGTTTCATTTTAGGTTTGCATGAAGCACAATTCATCACATTACTTGCATTTAAGACAATTATTCATAGGTAAGTTTAGGTATAACTCTCTTCCTTTGCTCTAGTACTTTTGATTTGCTACATTACTAGAATAAAATGGGGGTAAATATTGACACACAAATTAACATTTATTTCTAAAATAATGCACTTGTGACCATCCTCTCATACACACATAGCTCATATCAAGTTCTACGATTTTAAACTACCATTCCTTTACTTTTATGTAGATGACCCTTACTCTTAAGAAACTTTAATATATGATGTTCTTATTCTTTATTCCAAGTAACCTAAACTCACTATTAGATTTATCCACACTTTAATTTTAGTTATCTCTACTCCTCAGAAAAGGTCACACCGTCAAGACAATCCTACTCACCGGTATTGTATGAATCCACTTGTTTTATCCTCTTACTAAATAAAAGATAATTTCTTAAATTTAAATTCATCTTAACAAATCATCTCGCACATTTCTCAAGTCCCATTTGATGAAATTACTAAAATAACACTAATAAGCACACTTTCTATCTTTTTGAGATGAGGTTTCCACTTTTGTCAATTATAATATTTATTTTAATTGCACATTGAGATGAAAACATTTATTATTCTTAAATTATTAGTCTACACAACCAAAATATCCCTGAACTAAGTCTAAATACACCTCCAAGGTCACAAGTCACTGTTGAAGCACTTAATCACACTAGGATTACACCACCATATATTATTACACCAATTTTTCACACACACCACCATAAGATGGGAGAACTACAAGGAGTTTGATCACTCTTCAAAGTATTGGTATATAAAGGACACTCAATACAATGGGGTGTTTAGGTCGAGTAAAATTTCAACCCCTAAACAATTTTTCTCTTTTTAATACATTTATCTCCTTATGTCATTGAAATAGGAATTCAAGTGAAGAAGAAGGTATATAGTGGTTTTCACAGTAGATCGAATACTACTGCATAGTCACACAAGACCTACAAGTGAAAATACACTTTTTAGATTTAACAAAGAGAAAAAAAATTGTACGGATGTTGACATGCCCTATGGATGCTAGTGTAGGTCAGCCTTATCTGAATAACGTAACCTTATCTCAGAGTAAAGAAAAAATGTGTTCTTGATTCACAACAAGCTCATTGGGCCTCACAATCATTTTTATATTTTTTTCATAGTTTTGCATACCCGATCCAACTAAGTTACTTCTTTTTGTGTATTTTCATTTTTTACATATTTTTAAAATTAGTAAGTTCCAAATTAATATATGTGTGATTTATTTCTTATCTTATATCTTTTAATTTTACTCAGTTGTTTATCAAGTTATATTAATTTTATTCTCTAATTTCTAATTTTGATAAAAACATAACCATTATCGATTATACATAATGCATTGTATATTATGCATAGTTAATACATTGTGTCTTTAGTAGTGAATCTATCTCTTTTGTATGAGTACATTATATCATGAAAGAGAAAGCCAAAAATATTTTTCATAGACATCATTCACACAAATTATTAAAAAAAATAGATATTTACCAATAAAGACACATTATATTAACTATGTGTAATATACAATGCATTATGTGAAACCAATAATGGTTGTACCAAAAAAAGACTCTCTAAAAGACTACATTTCCATTAGTTTAGGAGATGACTCTAAGCTCCATTGCTTTCCACAAGGACATAAAAGGTCCATATATAGGAAAATCAAGATGTGTGTAAGAAATTATTATTGGTGGAGAGAAATGTTAGATAATTCCCAAAGTTATACCTAACCTTATCACACATGTGAGGATAATGACCACATTAAATGTGAATATTAATTATGTTGTGCACATAATACACCACACCTTGGTAAAAACACTACCTAAGGTGGATTTCACATCAAGTGTGAATATACCACATACCAACATAGATTAAGCTAAGTTTTCCTTCCCTTGACACTATGACATTTGAAATTAGAGCTATAAAGAGAGTTGTAGCAGTGCAATATGCCTAAATTTATTGGGAATTTGGAGGGACCATCTAGATCCACATCCAAGGGTGAAGAAACATATTTTGAGAGATCAAAGAGAGTAAGAGGGATATGGAACCTTAGAAAGTGGGGAAGCTTAGGGGAAGGAGGGAGAGATGGGGGAGAGTCTAAAATGGGTGAAGTGTGAGCTATTGCAAGAGAAGAAAAGGGCAAGGAGGAAGGGAGAGGAGAGCTAGGAGAGGGATTACGATTACAAAGGGATAAATGATGGGGGAAATGGAAAAGAAGGGACCAAAATGAGAGAGGAAAGAGAGGGAGGAGGGGGGAATAATAAGGAAAAGGAACTAGGAGGGGAGAAGGAGGAATGAGGGGAGAGGGAATAACGAGGTAAGAGACCAAAGGAGGGGATGAAGAAACCAAAGAAAATGAAGGGGCCCTAAAAATATCTATCAAAATGCCCCATGGCATGAAAATGATAGAAAAAAAAGGTAAGCCTTCAAAATCAAGAGATTAACACCATGTACCTAGAGAGGAGCATAAAAGAATGTAATCTGTAAGAGGACAAGAAACATTGACTTGAATGCAAATCTGAGCATAAGTTACATTAAATGGGTCCCCCACATCAAATGAGATAAAATATATAATTTTTTAGGAAATGCCCTATAGAATAGTTGGTTTACAATGTATTATGGGCAAGACATATAGTCTAATCCATACACGGGCTATAATATTAGCATTATAAGTTGGGTGAAAATGAGCTTCTTAGGGATTAATGCAAGGATTTTTTTTTTGAAAAACCATAGCCCTTTCTTGATGACTTCAATCCAAAAGTATTCATATTTGAAAGTGACCATGTGTTCTATCATAATTTGGAATTAATTAGGATATTAACTATAATTAAGATCAAAATAATTGAAGGGTATCAAATGTTATAAATGAATTTTTACTAACATAATAAAAGTAAAGTACTGAAATGGATAAAACATAAATGAATGATAGAAGTTGACTATGAAAATCTCAAAGAGGAAGAGAATACTTATCTAATTTATGCCCATTATGTTGATTGTATTAGACTAAAATAAAAATGTAAATGACCAAATTATATTTATTATGCATGTGAAATTAACACAACCACTGTCACTATTCTAGGTTAGAACTGATTATAAATAATTAGGATCAATTATCGCTACTATCCCTTATGGGTCGATCTTGACTTGTATGAAATAATAGAAAACTGATGGCACAATCACTTACACTTACTTGAAATATGACTATATTATAATTTTAACCATTGATTATGCATGGAAGAACTACAAGTGACCACTTCAAGGTTGAAATCCCATCAAGATTTATGGTAGCTAAAAACTTATAAAAAGAAAGGGGGATTGTAATGGGTTGAGATGACCCTAATCACCATCATGATAATTGAACGTTACATACATATCTAAAGTAATTTGAAGAGAGAATCAAGATCACGTAATTGTCCCACCTATAATGCTTAGTGACATATTTCTCATTTTCTATGTGTATGCATCTAGAGATGGCTTGAATACTTAATAATGATTTATTTAACTCAAATATAATAGGATTGTGACTTGGTTAAGGGATAATTCAAGTGATAGAATAAAATTTGGAAAAAATATAAAATATTTGATTAGTGTGTGATAGTATAAGTGTGCCCAAATAGTGAAATTTCCAAGTGGTAGAATAAGTGGACTAGATGTGCATTTATATTAATCCAAATGGGTGAAAATTCACACTACCTATCATAAAAATACAGACTCACATATAAGGAAGGGTTTAAATTTGAAAAATATTCATTTCTAGGTAAAAGTAAAGATCAACCATAAGGTTGGGATCAACTATTGATCTCGACTCATGCAGGGTGATTTTGACATGGGAGGGGTGATGTTTGATTTTTAGAGTTTGTAATGTCCATACAAATGGTTAGAGGTTTTTAGCATTTTAGATTTTTTTGTAGGTGTAAAATAACAACTTAGAAGGGAAGGGTCCATAAAATTACTTGGAATAGAGTGAGGTGGTGAAATAGGACCAATTTAAGTGCTTAAGTCAACTAAGATAAATGTGCACCAAAAATGACATTATCAAGTATTCATGACCAAATTTGAGTATCTACATTTTCCCAATATAGAAATGAAAATACTAAAGTAAAATGAAAGATATACTTGAGTGTGTGTATAACATACTTTTCCTTTAGAAAAAATCTCCAATCATGCAAGGTGATCCATAGAAAATTTTGTAAGGATGTAAAAGTAGTTAATGTCCATATGTGAAATTGAATATTGGGATGTAACTTGCATTTGAAAATATTTTAAAGAACAAGAAAGGAGTGAAACTATATGTGTGAAACTAATGTTTCTCTTTAACTTTTTTTTAAGATGATGCTTCTTTGAAGCATTGGATAATTGGTGTTTCCCATGAAGCACTTTAAGAGTTTTGGTTATTTTTTTGAACCAAAAAAATTGAGGGTGATCAAGCTTGAATTTTAAGTGAATATGTATATAAATAAAACCTAATGAGGGACACATAAACCTCAATTTACATTTTTGGTAATTGTAACCCCATGATGGAAATGGATTGGAATCTATAATAGAGTTATAGGTTATAATGTTGGAGGGAACTAAATCTCCAATATACATTATCTAATTTATCTAAATTGACTATTTTAGATGGCATATAAATTCAATTATAACTTTGTTCCTTAGTTCCTATATGCATGACCAAATGAGAATGGATAACATCCATGTTCTTACCATGGCCTCAAATAATAAGTAGTAATGAATAACATGAATTTGTATCATGTTCCCATGTGATAAATGCAAAATCTTTAACTATATGTCAATTTTATAATTTTTTTTGAAGCTTGTGTGCATATGCCCATGCATATGCACCAAAAACATATGAAATTGTAATCTATTCATGTAATGTGAATGCATATGCATGGCATATGCCCCCATAATCTATACCAATGACTAAATTTTAAACCATTCTAAATTCTTGGAAATTTTATTTTTATACCTGAAAAACTTATATTTTTGCTTATATAGGCTTATCTATGTATAAAAATCCCAATAAAATGCCTCCTTTTTGAGGTGAGGGATGTGTCCTGAAAGTCACTCATCTCAAAATAAAAGTTAATTATATCATGCATATCAAGATATAATCATTGGATATCATAGACTATGTGAAAATATGTGTCATCATGGTAATATATATATCATTCAAAGCATGTATGTAACATATAAGGCACATCCTAAAGTTTTCAATCTAGATAAATGTATCAATGATGCTCATATCATTGATTTTAATAGAAGAAACATATGTAATAGTTAATACATGATATCAATCATGACACTCATCAAAATCAATAAACTTAACAAGCACACAAACACAAAAAGTACAATGTCAAATAATAAGGCCAAGGTTCACTTACAAGGAACATGTTCAAATGTTTTATAAGTAAATGTTGCACACATGAGGCCAAGGGCCACAAGTAATGGACATATTCAAATATCACATATACCAAACAATGATCACATAGAGATTATCAAGAAATTTTAGACATAAGGGTCAATGGACACCTATAATAAACAAACAATAGTAAACTTATTATTAAAGAAAGGAAATAACATCGAAGAAGCATAAAACTAAAAATATAGTCTACACCATATATATGTAATGTGATCATATCTTAAAAAACACTATATTCATCTATATAATGTAAGATAATTATGTTATAAAGACATTTTTAAAGAGTATATATCTCAACACAATATAAGTTTTATAAAATGGTAACACCTGTAAACACTATAACCTTTGGATAAGATGCTCCCAACATGACATGGCCATTGGATAGAAGAAAATCCAACATCTAGGTCTATATAAAATCTGGATGTCCTATATAATACTCAAAAATACCATTGAAATACATGTATGATAGAAAAATATTATGCTATCTACTAATCATGATATAAATAACATATGACAATGATGTAAAATGGATGTCTAATCATGCTCTGTCTTGATTTTAGATTTTTAAAATATTTTGAATGTTTTTATATTTTTTCCATATTTGATTTTTTATGTATGTTTTTGAATTTTGAAACAAAAATAATATAGAGTAGGAAGTAAACCATGGGTTCAAAAGTAGAAGAAATGGAATAAATAGAAACAATCCACAACATGTGTCAAGATAAAGTATGAACTAAATATGATGACGTGGTCATATATGAGCAAGATACCCCCACTGTATATGTGAATTGTAACTAAAAGACATGAAAGGGATATAATAGGGATGTGGAGGAATGATTTTCCATCCTCATCTCATCAAATGTAGACTTATTAGTGTATGCAATGCACATGTATGAGCAATATAGTACATAAATGAAATTTTTTACATGATTAATAATGTTCTATAAACTAAAATTGAGTATAATATGAAAATTTCGATGTAATCAAGCTTTGTCTACTCAAATTTTTTGATGTGACTACGTAAAAAGCTATAGATCAAAATCAACTAGTTTAGGACAATAATGATAGTTGATATTGACTATTTTTGGTTGATACTATTTATGATGAAAATTAAAGTCTACTTTATTTAGACTATGAAAATATCATGCCAAATGACATATGATGGCAATATCATATCATTGATTTGGACTGTTTATATTGATAAAGTGAAAAATAAGAGCCAAGAAGCCAGAAAGACACAAAGAGCCAAGGGATAAAAGATTGATCAAATCAATCATAAATATAAAAGTAGAAGAGAATAAAACACAAACAATCAAGGAGTTATGTATAATTTTTTTTAAAACATTATTTTAATGTTTTTTAATTTTTTTAAATATTTGTTATAATCAATAGTCATCCAATAAGTCACCCTCTTTAATATTTAAATCCTTAGATATATGGAAAATATGGCATGTTCCTATTCACTTTTTAAATGTTCACATTATATTATATCTATTATATTTGAGTAGATTTCATTATCTTGTTCAATGTTTCCATTATGTGGTATGCAGACTATTCTTCCTTCATGTGAAAAAGTGATGCACTATTTATAAGTATCCATTACAATTTTCATTTGTTATAACCATGACCAGCCTAATATAAATGGTACCTGATGTGCATGAGGCATAATCTATAATTGTATATTGATAAAGTTTATTCTAAAAACTATTGGGTATTGTTGACCATTTTTGGCCCAACAGGCCGAAATTCAATCCCCCCTTTTTTCATGCTGTTCTGAGCTAGTACTTTTGATTTTGCATGAGTCTTGAAAATTTCTATGGACTCTGCAGAGCTTGGATTTCTACAGACTTAGTAGTGAAGTTTTCTACGGACTCAACAGGTCCATTTCTACAGACTTTGCAAGTTTTCTACAAACTTCACAGGGACTTCTATGAACTCTGTAGGTGTAGTCTTTCGGCAGATGAAGAACCAGTTCAGAGAGTGCAAGGTTTTACAAAGCTTCTTCAGACTCTTGTTTGAAGAAATTCATAAGGAAAGAGAGCTAAAATGGTTCAAAGACACTTATTCTTAAGGTTAGAAGAGTGGTTCAACGACATAATCTTTCCAAGAGTTAGCATCTTTGAACTGTTGAACCATTGAACTGATTCAATGCTTTGGTTCATCGTGTTGGTTCAATCAAATGGTTTAATGACTGAGGTTCAACAACTTGGTTTAATCGGCTTGGTTAATCACTTTACTTCAATGCAAAGTTCAATCGACAAAGTTTAAATGCTTTGGTTCATCAAACAGTTTAATGGCTTTTGGTTCAATCAAAGGGTTCATCAGCATTGTTCAAAGCTTGGTTCAATTGGACGGTTCAACGAGCTTGGTTTAATAACCATTTGAACCATTGAACTGGTTCAATCAATTGGTTCTATTTTGTCATCAACTAATTGATGACAAAATGGGTATATCAACAACAATATAAGGAGATTTATGCCATAAAAAGTGTAGGTTTACCACATCTTAATGAGATAAATCTCTCCTCTCATCAAGGGGAGGTTCCCTGTGAATCACTTATATGATATATACATATATAAATAAACAGAAAATAACACTCAGGGTAGTATAACACCAATCATCTCTCTTTTTTTAGAGATGATGCCCAAGGAACAAAAGAAGGAGGTCCCGATCGATGGCTGAAACCATTCCTCTTCTTTCAGGAATGGTATCCAATGCAGAGCAAAAAATCTCTTGAAGTAGTAACAAAGTCCACAAGGAAACCCTACGAAAGCACAAAGTCTTTTGTTGCCTCCTTCACTGATTCAGAACACACGTAACAGTAGAGTGAAACAAAGCCCAAAGTCTTCGCCTAAAAATACAATGGATAAAAGGGTCACCAAGATAAAAGTAGCTCAAAGTCTATCTTTTATCTTTTAAAAATGTCTTTAGATAATTTTAATACACACACTTTGCTTATTAAATTGAATAGATAAGACATTATCAGGAGAGAGAACATAAGAACTATTTCCTAAGTAACACAAATTACTTCAACACAAAGTCTGAAATTGACCTGTTTCTCATTCATTCAACAAAATATGATTTACAAATTGAGCACAATGTCTCAAGAAGTGTCTCAATTTCAGTAGAGTTTTTACTCTCAATTATCCAAAGATAGATTTACAAAAGAGGTTTCCTCTATATATAGGGAGAAACCTTCAAAATTGGAAAAAGAATAAAATATTAAAAACCTAGTCAAAGATGAGTCATCATTGAATTTGAGATATTTTTTGGATTTTTATATGTAATTACATATTACAAAAGTGCATGTACTTTTACATGACAAAAGTACATGATAAGAAAGAAAGAAGAAAGAATGGAGGAATAATTCAACTCTTGCTGCCGGGCTTCTTCAGATGAGCATCATACATGGTGATAGATGCTTGAATTCTTATACTGTCTGGTGCAATGGTATTCTTGAAGATTACTTTGGCTCTGATTGTAGCATATTTCAATGCTATGATTGCTTTGGCATGACTAGTTAACCTAGTTCTTAGATTATCTAGAGTTAATTGAGTATCTAAAATGTTATCCACAAAAGTCTTTGAAAATGCTTTCTCCTTGAAATCCCTTTGGATCATACCTTTGAATTCTTAAATCATCTCTTCTGCTGAAAGAAATTGATTATCTCTAGAGGTGAGATCGCAAGGCAATTCCTCCAGTCTATTCAATAGGCCAGTGTCACTTTTTTCACTAACATCCTTGGAAGACTCGAGATCTTCGATCAACTCCTTAAATACCTGGATTATGTATATCAGTGATTCTTTGATTTCAACATAGGAATCTTTGTTGGCAATGACGCTGATCGATACCAAGATGTGTTTCTTTATATCCTTCATCTCTACCCACTTGCTATGATATTTATTTGTACTATCAATATCTTGAGAAATAAGAGAGATGAGGTCTTCTAAATCTGTCCTTATTTTCTTCATCTTTTCTGTCTTCTTAGTAACCTCTATAAGTAAAGAAATTCCTTGTGTATGCATCTTTTCTATATAATCTTCAAGTAATTTCCCTTTCATGTAGGTTTTCTCTGCTTTCTGGATAACAGTATCATCTATGGAAAAGGCTTCTGAGGTCGCTGATTCAGGAGCAAAAGTGAATCTCCTGACTACTACGGTTAATTGTTCTGCCTTTGCCTTGTAATAATATTTAATCTCCTTCTCCCTGTCAAATTTTTGGACCATGATATCCATTACTGACTGTAGGTTACTCTTTACACCCTCATGTGTTACATTCCCCAACTCAACATGAGAAATGGAGTAGTTGCTCATGTCAAAACCCTCTAGGGTGGCATCTTGTGGAGCTTTAGCTATCTCCAAAAATTTGTGCTCCTTTTTCTCAACTATTTTTGAAAGGATCCTTGGTTTCTTAGGGGTCTTAACTTTCACTGACACTATCTTGCCAAAATCAAAGTCATCTACAAAGATGGCTTGCTTCTTCCTTTTAGGTGTGAAAGTTGATAACTAAGGTGGGAGAGTAGAAGCACTTACTGTGGCAATAGTCTTTGCAGCTGGTGTTACTAGGGTAACATCTGCACTACTACTGGGAATAATGGGTGTAGTGGGTGTAGTAGGTGAAACTGTATCAGCTGCTAGTTAGTCAATGGCAGAACTATCTTTGATATTAAAAGAAGGAGATGAGAAATTAGGGATAGATCTTGAGTAAAAGACGTCTCCAAAAGCACCTTGAGGTCACCCAAAATAAATCTAGAAGGAGAGGTGGCTCCAAAAGAAGGAACACTGATGGGAGAAAGAGGTGAAGGAGATGCCACAAGGGATTGAGGTGGTGAAGAAAAAACCCCTGCAAGTGGTTGTGCCCCTTCTTGGAGAGATAAAGTTTTAGTTCTCTGTTGCTCTAAAATCTTGTCATCTATCTGCATCCATTTTGTTGCCTATTCCTGAGTGCTTTGTTCTCCAGCCCCCATAGCTATTGATTCTGGCTCCTTCTCGGCAACCTTCAATTTCTTTGACACAAAGATGATTCTAGGCTTGTGAGGCCTAGAAGGAGAAGGACCATTGCCTTTATTCTTAGTTCTGTTCTTTGCTCTCTTCCTTATTTCTTCTTAGAATTTAGCCTCTGACTCTATGATGAATTCCTTCAATGTGATTCCTTTGGCCGCTAGCCAATCATTGGTGTTAGCCAATATTAGTTCGAATCTCATCCTTAAAGAAGTCAACTCCTTTTGGGACCACTGAATTGGAGGAAGAGGAGAGTTAGCAACTTTTTCAACCAAATATCTGCTGTTAATTATATTTTTATCATCAACCAAATTAGAGGGAATATCTGCAAGCCCTAGATATTCAATCTGCTATAGAGTCAGTCTATTGTAGTCCATTCTTTTGATTTCTTCTACTGTTCTCAAGTCTATCTAGATGTCCTCAATCATGGGCTCATGCAATTGAGTCTTTCTTCTGATCATATCCTTGACACTCTTGTAGTCAAAATTGGGCCTTTTTTTGAACTACTTCATGGTAACCAGTTGTATTTTTGTCTCTATTACCCTTGCTTTAGTGACAGTCAAAATTGAGTATTTACCAATTTCTATTGGGAACTTGAAACCTGGATTCTTAAGTTCCATTTGCTTAGTGTGTACGACAATAATCTATCTACACAGCTCCATTATGACTAATTTGTCAGATAGAAATCTGGGGAGCATGTAGGGATAGCCTTGGAAAAAGCCAATCCATAGATAGCAAAAGGAGGGAAATTATAAAAACATACAACCAAAATCATTGACGACCATCCAGGCTTCATCTAATACTCTTTTCTATTCTAGATGATGATCAAAAAGACACAAAAACACTGTGAATAAGGCATCATTTACCCTTCTAAAGTGACAGATTGATCCTTTTAGTGTTAGCTGAGGGTAATATGAATAAATTAGGGTGGTTCTTCTGTCTCCTTCTATTTTCAAACTTATAAAGGTTCGCATTGAGGCTGCAATGTATACTAAGTATGAAGTCATATAGAACTTCGAAGTAGTAGACACCTTCATCAATTGCTCATGAAGAGCGTTGCTGATTTACTCACCCCATAAGATGACTTGTTTCCCTTTTAGAATTATCTTAATAAAGGGATACATCGATTCATGGAATTGAGAAGATGGTAGACCTCGTACTCTCCTGAGAAGAGTAATTAAGTCACCAACTTCTATAAAATCACTTCTTAAAAATTTCTGTAGCCATCTAGACAAGTTGGCTCTGAGAGTCTTGAGCCATCTATTATTCATCACCTTTTTTGCCCTCTCAAAATCTTTGTTGTACTCTTTCTATGCCTCAATGAAGTCAATTTTTAGCACTTCAGTAGCAGGAGGGCACATGAAAACTTTATCAATAAATTTGGGGTCCAGTCAAATTATCGTGTTGCTATTGGCATCTAACACTAACCTAGTCTCTCTATTATAAAATTGGGTGCACTGGAGGATGAACTCTTTCTGATGCACCGCTAGAGGGAAAGAGGAGACTAGATGGATGTTGCTCTCAATGATTCTTTTCATCTCTGAGCTCAGGTTTGCCACCTTGGTTCTCTCCAAGAACTCAACCATATCCACATGGCTGATCTCTGTGTCTCTAATGTCTTCAACATTAGAAGTGATCGAAGTGATTAAGAAAACACCTTGACATTGGTACTTCATGGCCTTCGACTTCTTCAAAGAAGTTTTAGTCATCGAGATGAGCCTTTATTGAGAGGACATCGATGAAGGAGAATCCTCAAGGGGAACTGTGATAAGAATCATGATCGTGTAATTAGGAAAAATTAACAATTTAAAGAAATTGCACATTGGGTGATCATGATCGAGGAAGGGCACTTGACAGGATCGAGGTGCGAGGAAGTTGGAAAGTGAGAGGAAAAATGGGGAGGAGGTGTTAAAAATGGAAGGAATGAAAATTATTTAGAGTTAGAGAAAATGGAGAAAAAGGATGCAAGGGCAGCAAAATCTGCCACCCTGGCATATGGGACGGTCTGCATGCATAGGTGGCAAAATTTTCCGCTTGTGCATGCGAGATGGGAAAATGCATCGACGGCAAAATCTGCCACCCATGCATGTTGGGAAGAGAAGGTGTAAGGGTGACAAAATTTGTCACCCTTACACTCAAGAAAGAATAAGTGTAACGATGGAAAAATTTGCTGCCCTTACACCTTGGTCAGGTAGACTTGCATCGGCAGTGAAATTTGCCGCCGGTGTAAGAGAGGGGGAATGCAGTGTTAGGACAACAAAATTCACCACCCTTACACAGGTAGTAAGACCTAGGAAAGAAGGGAGGGTGGTAAAAATTTCCGCCTTAACATGGAGGAAAAGGATGAAATGCTGAATGGGGAAGAAGGAAAGAGGAGGAAAGGAGTGCTGTGGGAAGAGAAAGGTGTCCTGATAAGAGGAAGGGAAGGGGGAGAAGAAGAAAACAAAAACAAAAAGAAAAATTAAAAAAGAGGAAGAACATGAAATAAAATACAAAAATAAAGACCTACTTAGAAAATAATGCGTGACAAGAACTTGAATATGACGAAAAACACTTCTTCCCACTTGTTGGATTGTCTAGAGGTAGAGGGCAGGAGGAAGATTGAAAGAAATAAATCAAAATGAACCAAAATGAGATTAAATAGGGTGAAAATCATCCCTAACCACTTGACGCGCATGGCCATAAATGCCGCATGTGAAAAATTAGGTAGTGTGGGTGCGACAAAAATTGTTGCTCCTACACTGAAATTTGAAAGACGTGTAGGGGCGGTGAAATTCGCCGCTCCTGCATGGGAAGGAGAAAAATGCAGGGGTAGTGAATTTTGCCACTCTTGTATTTTAGATGTAAGGGCAACAAAATTAGCCACTCCTGCATGGGGAAGAAAAAGAAATGTATTGACGACAAAATTTACCACCTTTGCATGAAAATAGAAGAGAAAATACTAATTCTGGAAAAAGAAAAAATTGTTCCTTGGTTGCATCGAGACTATAACAACTTTCACATTTTGGGGAAAATGTAACGAAGAGACATTATGAACTTTGAATGATGCCAGTTGAGCAAACATGAGAACAATAAAAACTTGCCTCAAAAAATGAACTTAGAGAGAAAAAAAGGCAAAACAAACAAGTTTCATAGGGGTTGTTCCAAAAATGAGCTAAGCTAATTTTAGAAATAATAGCTGGCTCTTAATGGGGAACTTTCATTTGATCAAATCGATCAATGGGAGTAGAAACTAGTCTCCAAGTGCCTTCATCCAAGCCATTAGGCTACAGAGTCATGCTAAACATTAAAAAAAAAAAAAAAAAACATAAAAACTATACAAATATACAAGTGGATCCATCTAAACTTAATAGATTGAAATGTTTTAGATGCTGCCCATTGTGAGGTAGTGAAAATAGTGCTCCATCTTGATACTCCAGCAAGAAGCTATTCTCACCATAGAGTTGTCGAATGGTAAACAAAACTCTCCACAAAGAATCAAACTTGCTATGCATGCCCTTTAGTTCTCTCCTCTTTTCCCACAACAAGACTTGATCTCTAATTTGAAAATCATGAACCTTAGCCCTTTTGTCAAAAGGTTTCTTCACCTGATTCTTATGCATCATAATCCGATCCACCACCATGGTTCACTACTCATTCAATTTGATTAGACAAATGATCCTTTTGTCAATTGAATTTTCAAAGGTTGAATTTTTGATTGCTTTAACTAACCTAAGCGTTGGTAGTTCTAGAGTGATAGGTATCTCCGCATTCAAGCCGTACAGAAGTTGGAATGGTGACATGCCTATGGCCCTCTTGGGTGTAATCCTATCTACCCATAAAGCATCAAACAATGCTTTGTGTTAAGTTCTCTAATTTTCATCTACCAACTTCTTGATGATAGTAATCAGGTTTTTATTGCTCAATTCTACTTGGCCATTCTCTTGTGAGAAATAATCTGAAGTATGGGACATGGTAATTCCATAATAAAAGTAGAACTGAGTAATTTCATGTGAAGAGAAACAAGCTGCATTATTTGTTACAATTTTAAGTGAAACCCTAAATTGGGAGATGATATTTTTTTTAACAAAATTTCACACCACTTCAGACATAGCGTGCTTGGTTGGGATGGCTTCCACCCATTTGGTAAAGTAATTAGTTACTATGAAGACATAATCATGCCTGACACTCGAAGATGGGTTAACTGCGCCAATGAAGTCAATACCCTACTATTGAAAAGGATCTTTGACTATTACTGGCTTTAGGGGTAATGCAACCAGTTTAGGATTTCTGATAAACTGTTGACATAATTCACATCTATGCACCCATTTGTAGGCATCTTGAAACAACGTAGGCCAATAGTACCTTACTCATAGAATTTTATGCACTATCGTTGGTGCAAAAAAATGTCTTCCACAAGATAAATTATGGAAAGACTCCAAAAGTTTATCTTGTTGTACCTTATTGACATAATGAAGAAATACCCCATCCAGACTTCTCTTATACAAAACATTATCCCACAAAACATAGCTAGCGGCTTTTAGTTTAACATTCCATTTTTTCTTGTAGGAGAGATGAGTAGGACACTCACCATAGGTCAAAAAATGGGTGATGTCAGAAAACCACTCATCAATAGTGGTAATAAAGAGGATCATAGGCATGTCTTCAATCTCCTTTTTTTCATTTCTTGCTCCCTTAGGAATGTTGTCAGCAATCAACTGACAAAGACCCTTTCCCCACACAAGTTTGGAAGGTTTGATGTCTAGGTCAAACTCTTGAATCTTGGCAATCTAATTACCCCTCTTTGTACCAAACTCCTATTGAGTCAAAATACACTTTACCATTATATCAGGCACCAAAACCTCAGTATGTGAATTCAGGATATAAAACCTGAAGTGCTTAACTACTTTGACCGCCGCATATGCATGCTTTTCCATGTTTGAATATTTCAGCTCGTGAGCTTTGAGCAGACAACTCATGAAATAAATAGGAGATTCCACACCTTCTTGGTTCTGTTGAACTAAAATAGATGAGAGTGTATGTTTAGAAGCATAACTATATATTTTAAAGTTTTTGGTGTAATTTGGACAGACCAGAATTGGTGCACGAGCGATTGCTTCTTTGATGTCTTTGAATGCTGATTTGCCCTCTGCAGTCCACCTGAAGGTGGCTTTGCCTTTCATCATATTGACAATGTGTTGAGTTTTCTCAGCGAACTTAGGAATGAACCTTTGAAGAAAATTCACCTTTCTAAAGAAAGAGTGAACCACAGTTTTACTGGTAGGCAGAGTAAGCTCTTGGATGGACTTGATTCTTTTTGAGTCAATTTTTATACCTTCTTGAGACACAATATGTCTGAGAAGTTTCATTTTTGTCACCCCAAAGATATATTTTTTGGGATTTAGAGAAATACCATTCTGACGATAGCATTCCAGTATTCTTTGTTAATGGTGGACATGGTCAGAATGATGCTTTGAAAATACCATCAAATCATCCAGTTATACTACAATGAACTTACCTATTTCATCCTTGAAAGCGAGGTCCATCTCTTTGAAATGTGGCAGCCACATTTATTAGACCAAAAGGCATTCTTCGATAAGTGAAGGTGCCCCATGGTGTGGTGAAGGCAGTCTTATGCTGATCTACTTTTCCAACTTCAACCTGATTGTACCCCAAGAAATTGTTCAGCATAAATAACATCTCTGAACCTATCACCATTTGTAGAACTTGATCCATGATAGGGAGAGGGTAGTTATCTTTTAAAGATAACTGATTCAAGTTCCTAAAATCCACGTAGATTTAGATTTCACCATTCTTCTTTCTCACAGGCACTATATTGGCAATCCATGTGGAGTGATGGATTGGGAAAATTATCCTGGCATCAAGCATTTTTTGTATCTCAGATAAAATGGTACCTGATATTTTTTGATTATATTGCCTAGAATTTTGCTTGTAAGGTACTGAGTTAGCCTTAAGAGAAATGTTATGGCAAATTTCATCAATTCTGAGTGATTTCAAGTTGTCATAGGAATATGTTAAGACATCTATATATTGGTGGAGTAGATTCGCGAACTTGAATCTCTCCTCTAGAGTGCAGCATTTTCCAATGTTCACCATCTTAGGGTCTCCTTTGGTTTCCAGATTTACTTGATCAAAATTCTGAGAGGAGTTTGAATCCATTCGCTATTGTTTGATGAATCTGTCATGGTTATCAAATAGTTTCTCTAGAGAAACCAGGCTTTTGGGAATTTTATTCCCCTTAAGTTATAGGAACTCCTCACCTGCGTCTGTATGTGATTCAAAAGTTGTCTCATATTCTTGAAGTTCACTGCCTTTAAAATTTAGTTATTCAAAGCTATCTTTTTGCTCCAAGAAGGTAATGATTTGATTGTCATTGTTGAATACTTGCCAATGGCTAGCATTATCAGGTACACTCAATCGAAAGACTAGTTCAATAGTATACTCGTTTTCTTTAAAGTCTAGGTGGGGAACCAAGAGAGTAGAAAAAATATCCAATGCATCCACCTGGTCATTGAATTCTCTCAGAATGGCAGAGATGGTAAAAAAATCAAAGTTTTCAATTTGGTCCTGGACTAGATTACAGTAGTGGCGCAATTTTTCATTCTTAGTTTGATAGATGTTTCTTACCTGATAAACCACCAATTCAACATCTCCTTTAACATGAAAGAGTTTAATGCCTTTTTCTCTAGCAGCCTGTAATCTAAGCAACAGGGATTCATACTTAGCTGTGTTGTTGGTGTTGCTAAACTACAACTTGTAGGATAAAAAAATAATATCTCCTTGAGGAGACACCAACACAACTCCAGCTCCTGAACCGGTAGAAGAGCAATTGCCATCAAATTCTAAGATCCATACCTCACTAGACACCACTTTTTCTTTGAAAACTTCTTCATTTGGAGGAAGAGGTTCTTCCATGCGTTCATTTTGCTTCACCGATTCTCCTGTTGTGTCAGTTGAATACATTTTCAATTTGTTACCTATAGGAGTTTCATCAGATGCCTCATGAACTTCATTTGTAGATAAGAAATAGTTACTCATGCTTGAAGACTCAAATAAAATTTGAGCTTCTGGTGCTGACGATCAAGTGACTACATATTTTGCCTCTTTTTTAGAAAGCAATCTCTTCATAATACCTTGAATTGGGATCCTCTCCTCAGACAAGTCCATGCTTAGCTCACCACCAACATCTTTACAGAAATTCCATCCAAGAAGGATAACGTAAGAGGCTGGAACATCGGCCACTAGAACTATCATTTTTATCCTTTGTTCTGAAAAAGTTGCGAATGCAAATTGGGTGTCTTTTATTTGACCAAGGAGTAGGAATTGCTTGTTTTCCATAGAAAAACACCTCTCAAAAGTTTTGGTCAAAGTTAGACAAAGGGAATCTGCGACCTTGGCAGGCATAACATTATCAGAAGCTCTAGAGTCTATTATGCAATTACTCAATTTATAACCATTTATCAGTAGGGAAACATAAAAAAGTTCTATTTTTTCGAGAGCAACGGGAGGAGTCACAACAAGATTATTTTGAGTGGATTTATCTTTGGGGGAATCATGAGTTGCCTTTGAAGAATCTTGTTCTATGGGAATGACTTTATTTTTTACATGTTCTGCCAACCTATCAAACTATTTAAGATTGGCTCACAAATACTCAATCTCAGTAATTTGAATCTTAGTCTTTTTGGCATGATCAATTATATCAAATAATTGAAATGAATTTGAGATAGAGGAAGAGGGCCCATCATCTTGATCTTTAGTGGGTGTGGCACTGGTCTGAGAAATAGGGGTGGAAGATATGGGACGATTTGAGGTACTTACTTTTTTGTTAGTTACCTGATCCTTTGGTTGGGATGGCAATGGAGTCCCTCGTTTAGCGATGGAGACCACTAGCTAAGGTTCCTCTTCTCCTTTTCCTTTGTCAGTATGTGGAGCTAACTGGTTTTGAGATCTAGTAAAAATAGCATAGGATCCATTAAACCCTTCTCCTTTACTTCTAGCTTCATCCTGATAATTCAAGAAACTAATATTAAAGTCATCAGCTAATTCTTCTTCTTGCTCTCCAAAGAGATTAGCATCATTTTATTGGTCTAACTCATGTTGGAGTGAGAAATTATGTTTAGCCTCCAGGTAATCGGTCACTGAATTGGTATGTGTTGCTTCAATGGCAAGTTTTCCATGTGGGGGAGGCAGGCGATTTGGTTATCCTTAGTTTCAGGCAACATTGCCCTGATATTACTGATTCTAGAATGTTCTCCTTAGCATATCTCAATAAGTGGGAGCAGACATACCTTAGGCCATTTGTCTTTTCAAAGCTATTAGTTCATTTGTCAACTTTTGTACCATAAGATCTGTAGTGCTTGTAGAAGAACTTTTAGCAGATGAAGAAAATCTATTTTTACTGGAGTCTTTCTTAATCTTACCTGCCAGAATAAGATCATCCTCAATCTCAGTAGCTAAATTTTGAGCCATCACGAGATCCATAGGGCCAGCACACCTCAATAGAAAACTTACTTTGAGAAGTTACGAGTTGATGAAAAAGCACTTGAGATTCTCCAGCGTGGGTTGAGCGATGGTAGGAATCTGGTTCCTTAACTTATTGAATTTGGCTATGAAATCCCTCATGGGCTCATGGGGTTCTTTCTTCATCTGCATAAGCTAAGCTAACAAGGCATGCATGTCTTCAGCAGGTTTAAACCTAGCTTTAAATTTGGATTTTAGTGCATTCTAGTTAGTTATAGTTTGAGCTTGAAGGTGATAAAACCAATTCACGGCAACACCTTGTAGAGTTTCCACAAAAAGTCTCACTACTACGTCTTCAAATTCTACGATGATTACGCCGCATGCTATAGAGAAGGCAACTATATGCTCATCGGGGTGAACATTCCCGTCACAAAAAAATTTGGGAATTTTTTTTCTAGAACTACGAGGTAGTTCATGTAAGGATGAGGTCAAATTAAGAGGGCCAAAAGAATTGCCCCACAGACCTTGAGCCATTATGATAGGATGGTTAAATGGTGGGATAATAAATCTTGGTGGGGTCAATAAAGACAAAGCCTTACCAGTATTGAGACTAGAAGCTTCACCAGGTATGGGAGATCTGGTGTTGGTAGGAGGGAAACTCCTAGTTCATTGAAGGCGAGATGGTGGAGGAGAAATCTCAAAATTAGTTTGTCGCACCAACTCGAATACAAGATCAACAATACCCTAAGCTCTCTGGCCTCATGTGTACGATGGATCTACTAGAGTGTCAAATGAAAAAGGAACTGGAGTTGCTTCAATTTGAAGCTTCAAAATGCACGTTCATTCTCCAATAGAATCACCAAAAACTGTGTTGTCCCTAAAAAGTGATTCCTCATTTTTCAGACAACATAGGACTATTTTGGTCTTGCATGGCCAAAATTGTTTTTCTCTTTTCTAAAAATTTGTTCTGAAACATTCAATTTCATCATTTTCTCCAACTTTTTGGTAAAGGGACTAACAGGTTCAATAGGTTCAAAGGCTTCTACACGTGATTTCAATCAAAAGGGACTAGTTTCTCGCACTTGGACACTTTTGGGACAGGTTCAACGCTTTGGTTCAATCAAAAAAGGGTCATTGGCAATCTTCTAATCGAATGAACCAATCAACCGTTAAACCTTGAACCACTTTAGTTCAAATTTCAATGGGTTCAAGGTTCAATATCAGTGACAAGCTTTAAACAGGTCAAGCGCTTCATCAAAGTTCAACGGGTTCACGGTTTATCGATTCAGCGCATCGGGTTCAAAAGTTCAAAGACTACCTTAGTTATGAAGAGAAATGTGCACAACAGAAAGAGTCAAGCGGATGCTACCAAGTGTCATCTACTGAGCCCCTTTATGCTTTGTTTTAGAGAAGTGGTAGAATGTGCCACATGTCCCTTTTGAAAACTTGTCAGAAGCTACCACATGTCTGCATCCTCATAAGTGCTAGAAATATTCAGACCATGCCACATGTCGGCATTGTAACTTAGTGGAATGTGACACGTGTTGGTGTTCACTTCTCAAAAGTTCCTTATAATATACAAAGTCCTTTTTGATAAAACTTCTTCCTTATTTTTGTGGAGGGTGACAAGTGGTAACTACGAAAGGCCCTAATGTATTCATCTAAGAGTGGAAGAATGTGCCACGTGTCCCTCTGAAGCTTTTCAGAAGCCTCCAAGTGTCAATATCTGTAGTCTCTTCCCTTAGCTTCATTATTTCAAGCAAAGACCATGGTGGTCCCAGAGATGAGTGACTAATTGAAGTAGAACATGCCAAGTGTCTACATCTGCGTGACTAACAAATGTGTTCAAATCGTGCCACGTGTCCCTTATAGATATCAACAGAGGCCGACAAGTGTCATCATCTACAAGAGCCTGACTGAGCCCCAAACATTTCTATAATGTCACAAAGGCCCAAGAAGGTGGATGATACCAAGCATCAACTGTGGAAGATGCCACATGTCCTCACCCATTCCTATGGAAGACACTGCATAACACTTTTTCAAAGAGCAAAAGGTGCCGCATGTCGAAGGAAATGAAGGGGATGATAGCTCGTTGGAGAGAAAAAGATTGAAGGCCACTTAGAAGACCTCAAAGGGCAAGCTCCCTTCAGGAAAGGTTTGAGCCTCAAAGAGAGAGGCAGATGTTTCCAAGTGTCACATGCCAAGGTGTAGTTTCAAATGAAGCTTTATGGAGTGGAACTCACTGCGTGTCCTGACCCAGTGTAACGAAAGCTACCACGTATTTGCATCTATGCCCCCCTTAGCCTCTAACAATTTCAAATCTCATTCCAATAAGCTTATTTTAAAATAGTAGATGCCTCCATGTGGCCTCCCCTACATCACAACATGACGACAGGCCTGCAGACGTCAAATTTAAAGCAACTGGCTAACCATTAACCTTCAATAAGAAAAGACCCATGAATGCCAAATCAGCTGCATTCAAGTGTCTATTGATTTTTTTAGACTCAAAAGATGAACCCAGATGCATTCAAAAAAGCCTAAGGCCAAGATCAAGAGAAGGGAGAGACAGAGAGGGAAACTCAGCAGGCGTTATTACCGATAGTTGAAGCAGTTAGCCAGGTAGATATTTAAGAGCTGGTAACATTGAAAGCACCATCTACTTATCCCCTTGGAGGTGAAGATAGAGTAGATAGTTGCGCATCTAAGTAGGTGAATTAATGAGTGATTCAGGCTAAGGAGGAGGCACTAAGAGAGGAATCGACATGCCACATTCAAGGTAGTCGCCCTGCTCCAGCAGGGCCTTTCTTGACAAAACCAAGAATGCATCCAAGGCATTGAGTGTGCCGATTGGGTAACTTCATTGGGAGAAAGTGCCAAGCCTCCCTCGGGCCTCTATATATTGTAATCTCTTGTGCCATTTTAGGGGTACCTTTTTGATTATCAAAAGCAAAACTATGTCCAAATTGAAAGGCATTACTGAGACTTTGAGCTTAGATTATAATTCATATTATTTTATCTGAATGAGAAAACAAGTTACTTGTAGACTTTGTGTTGTTATATCTTGTGATATCTTAGAAGATTGTTCGTATGTCTATTTCCTAGGAGCTTTCTTATCAATTTGATTTAACAAGCAGAACTAGTGGAGGTGATCAAGAAGGTGTCCTAAAGGCCAACTATGGGACGATATTGTGCCCCCATAAGTACCTTTAGTGTGTTTGCATTTTCCTTTCCTGTGTAAAGAGCCTTGGGATGATGTGGTGCCCCCATTATTCTTCATTTTCCTCTCTCAGATTACTGGTCACTCAACACCTCCGTTACTGGTTACTAGCTACCTGAAAGATTCCTGCTACTTGCTGAAAAACACTTCTAAAAGAAGAGAAGTGCCTTCTGTCATTACACTAAGATTTTTAATATTTAAGAAGGAATCTAGCTCTTGGCTAAAAGTTGCTTCTGAAAGAAGAGAAGTACCTTCCCCATCACCTAAGATTTCTTCCTTGTTTATTAGCATCATCTCTGAAAAAAGAGAGATGGATGGTTTATCCTACCCCTGTGTCTTACTTTCTTCATATATATATTGTATATAACCTCCACATATTTAATAGGGAACCTCCACTTGATGAGAGGAGAGATTTGTCCCCTTGTGATGCAATAAACTTGCACATCTAGATGACCAATCTCCCTATGTTGTGGTGATAGGAACTATTTTGAACGCCAATTAGCTGGCTGACAAAATATTCTCCCAACATTTTTTGGCAATTCCACTGGGGACACAATAATTTTTTGCAATTTAGAACCTCAAGTTTTAGATTGAAACATAACCTCAAGTTTCTGAATACTCACCCACAGTCACCATTGACCCAATGGTACAAAAGCTGGCAAATGAATTACTAGCCTTGAAAAGACAAATGGCACAAGGTATGTCTTCTGCTCCTCTGTATAGAAATGCACCAAGGAGGACATTCCCTAATCAGCCATATCAAGGTAATGTTGCCAGAAGTCAAGGACAACTAAATCATCTTCCTCCCCGATAGAGGAACCTTGCCCTTAAAGCACCTCCAACCAACTCAGCAGTTGGATATTTGGAAACAGAACACGTTTCCTTTTTCCAACTTGAGTTTCAGCAAGAAAATGGCACTGATCTCTTCAGGGAAGATCAATAAGAAATAGCTGGTGACTCCCACACTGGTTTTCTAAATTACCAAGATGAACCGAGGAGTGAAGGTGAAGTAGTCGAAGGATCAAATGCAGTATTCACCCGGTCTGAGAATCAGTCAGCCCAACAGGCTGTCAAAGAAAAGATAGAGGAGTGACCCCAACCAGTGATTTCAATTACTAAGTAGAGAACCCCTCTCCCTTTCCAGTCGAAGGACCTGGTGATTTCCAAAGAAATAAGTACATCAAACATCTATGCACCTTCTACTTCAAATTCGCAGACTAGTCCTCCCCTTCCCAAAAACCAAAAGGATGAAATCCCATCCTCTCTTCCAAGTCCATCTCAGTCATTTCACATAGTTGATCATGTCAAAAAATATAAAATTCAAATCACTGAGTTTGGATCTTTGCAAGCCAATCTTGAGCAGTTAAACATTGGTGAAGAGCTAGGTGTGGACCTGTTTAAGGCAAAGATTGTGGTCACCCAAATGTTAGCCCCTGCTGCTCAAATTCTATTTGAGCCTTCAGGCAGGGGTAATTACTCCTTGACCATAGAGGATGCTCATTTCTTAGCTGATTAAAGTCTTATGGCTAACAATCTAGGATTTGATCCAAATAAGGCATCATAAAAATTGGTAGGGCACAATACAAATCAAGAAAGATCTTCCATCTCCAATGAAGAGAAACTTGATAGAAGATCAACTTTTGATGATGCTTGGATCTTGGAATCTGATGGCGGCAATTCTTCCATAGCTGTATGTGGATCTCTGTTGCTCAAATTAAAGACTGCTCAGAATGAAGAGATCAAACACCTTCACCCAAAGGGGATGCTGAGCTGATGGTTTGTCAGGGGTTTGATGCTAACAATCAAAGCATGTGCTAGACTGAACCAACAAAACAAGTTATGATGGTGGACCATACTGCTGTATTCTGAAGTCAGCAAAAGGAACTCTTTGCTAAGAGAGTAAAGAGTTATGGTTTTCAATTTGAAGACCACGTCTTGCCATGGGGCAAGAAGAAGAAAGAGCCAAGAGGAAGACAGAGAACATTGGTTTCCTGGTGGAGAGTTCCATTCACCTGTCACCTTTTCTGGGGACAAAATGTTTTCCTGCTAGTTTATCAGGATGATACACCATTTTCACTATCTTGCAGTGGGAAAAATTTGAAGCACTTCAAATCTTGAGGCATTAGATAAGATCATCTGTACATATGTATATTTGTATAGTCTTTAGTTTTATTTTGTTCTTTTCATTTTCATTTTTGGAGCCTTTCTTTTTGGGTAGCATGACTCCGTAGCCCAATGGCACACTTCAAGGCACTGAAGATTCTAGTTTCTACTCTCCTCAGCTATTCTAAGTTATCATCTAAAGGAAGTTCCCTAATAAGAGCTAGATGTTGTCCCTAAAAAGTGATTCCTCATTTTTCAGACAACATAGGACTATTTTGGTCCTACATGGCCAAAATTGTTTTTCCCCTTTCCAAAAATTTGTTTTGAAACATTTAATTTCATCATTTTCTCTAAATTTTTGGTAAAGGGACTAATAGGTTCAATAGGTTCAAAGGCTTCTATGGGTGAGTTCAATCAAAAGGGACTATTTTCTCACACTTAGACACTTTTGGGATAGGTTCAACACTTTAGTTCAATCAAAAAAGGGTCATTTGCAATCTTCTAATCGAATGAACCAATGAACCATTGAACCTTGAACTACTTTGGTTTAAAGTTTAACAGGTTCAAGGTTCAATATCGAAGGCAAGCTTTAAACGGGTCAAGTGCTTCATCAAAGTTCAATGGGTTCAAGGTTCATCAGTTCAACGCGTTGGGTTCAAAGATTTAAAGACTACCTCAGTTATGAAGAGAAATGCGCACAATAGAAAGAGTCAAGCGGATGCTACCAAGTGTCGTCGGTCGAGCACCTTTATGCTTTATTTTGGAGAAGTGGCAGAACATGCCATGTGTCCCTTTTGAAAACTCGTCAGAAGCTGCCACATGTCTACATCCGCACAAGTGCTATAAATATTTAGACTATGCCACATGTCGGTGTTGTAACTCAGTGAAACGTGACACATGTCGGCGTTCACTTCTTAGAAGTTCCTTATAAGCTATGAAGTCCCTTTCGATAAAGCTTCTTCCTGATTTATATGGAGGGTGACAAGTGGCAACTATAGAAGCCCTAATGTATTCATCTAAGAGTGGTGAAACGTGCCACGTGTCCCTCTAAAGCTTGTCGAAAGCCTCCAAGTGTCAATATCTATAGTCTCTTCCCTTAGATTCACTGTTTTGAGTAAAGACCATGGTGGTCTCAGGGATGAGTGACTAACTAAAGTAGAACGTGCCAAGTGTTTGCATTCACGTGACTAACAAATGTATTCAGACTGTGCCACGTGTCCCTTGCAGAGATCAGTAGAGGCTGACAAGTGTCATCATCTATGAGAGCTCGACTGAGCCCCAAACATTTTTACAATGTCGTAAAGGATTGAGAAGGCAGATGCTACCAAGCGTCAATTATGGAAGATGCCACGTGTCCTCACCCATTCTTATGGAAGACGCCGCATGGCACTTGTTTAAAGAGCAAAAGGTGCCACATGTTAAAGGAAATGAAGGGGATGATAGCCCATTAAAGAGAAAAAGCCTGAAGGCCACTTAGAAGACCTCAAAGGGCAAAGTCCATTTGAAAAAGGTTTGAGCCTCAAAGAGAGAGGTGGATGCTGCCAAGTGTCACATGCCAAGGCATAATTTCAAATAAAGCTTCATGGAGAGAAACCTACTGCGTGTCCTGACCTAGTGCAGTGGAAGCTACCACGTGTCTACATCCACACCCCCTCAGCCTCTAACAATTTCAAAGCTCATTTCAATAAGCTTATTTCAAAATAGAAGATGCAGCCACATGTCCTTGCCTACATCACGGCATGAAGATAGGCCCACGGATGTCAAATTTAAAGCAACCAACTAGCTATTAACTTTTAATAAGAAAAAGACCCGTGAATGTGAAATCAGCTACATTCAAGTGTCTATTGATTTTTACAGACTCAAAAGATGAACCTAGATGCATTTAAAAAAGCTTAAGGCTAAGATCAAGAGAAGGGAGAGACAGAGAGGGAAACTCAATAGGCATTACTACCGGTAGGTGAAGCAATTCATCAGGTAGATATCTGGGAGCTGGTAACATTGAAAGCACCATCTGCTTGTCCCCTTAGAGGTGAAGATAGAGTAGATAGTTGCACGGCTAAGCAGGTGAATGAATGAGTGATTTAGGCTAAAGAGGAGGCACTAAGAGAGGAATCAACATGCCACATTCAAGGCAGCCACCCTTCTCCAGTAGGGCCCTTCCTAACAAAACCAAGAATGCATCCAAGGCATTGAGTGTGCTTAATGGGTCACTTCATTAGGAGAAAGTGCCAAGCCTCTCTTAGGCCTCTATATATTGTAATCTCTTGTGCTATTTTAGGGGACCTTTTTGATTATCAGAAGTAAAACTCTGCCCAAATTGAAAGGCATTACTGAGACTTTGAGCTTAGAATATAATTCATATTATTTTATCTGAATGAGAAAACAAGTTACTTTCAGACTTTGTGTTGTTATAGCTTGTGTTATCTTAGGAGATTGTTCATATGTCTATTTCTTAGGAGCTTTCTTGTCCATTTGATTTAACAAGTAGAACTAGTGGAGGTGATCAGGAAGGTGTCTTGAAGGCCAATTGTGGGATGATGTTGTGCCCCCATAAGTACCTTCAATGTGTTTGCATTTTCCTTTCCTATGTAAAGAGCCTTGGGATGACGTGGTGCCCCCATTGTTCTTCATTTTCCTCTCTCAGGTTGCTGGTCACTCAGCACCTCTGTTACCGGTTACTAGCTACCTGAAAGATTCCTGCTGCCTACTGAAGAACACTTCTAAAAGAAGAGAAGTGCCTTCTGTCATTACACCGAAATTTCTACTATATAGGAAGGAATCTAGATCTTGGCTAAAATTTGCTTTTGAAAGAAGAGAAGTACCTTCCCCATCACCCAGGATTTCTTCCTTGTTTATCAGCATCATCTCTGAAAAAAGAGAGATGGATGGTTTATCCTACCCCTGTGTCTTACTTTCTGCATATGTATATTATATATAACCTCTGCATATTTAATAGGGAACCTCCCCTTGATGAGATGAGAGATTTTTTCCCTTGTGATGTAGTAAACCTGCACATCCGAATGACCAATATCCTTATGCTATGGTGATAGGAACTATTTTGAATGCTAGTTAGTTGGCCGACAAAATATTCATCGAACAATCTGTTGGGTGAATATTTTGTTGTCAACTAATTGATGACAAAATGGGTATATGAACCACAGTATAAAGAGATTTATGCCACAAAAAGTGTAGGTTTACCACATCTTAATGAGATAAATCTCTCCTCTCATCAAAGAGAGGTTCCCTGTGAATCACTTATATGCTATATACATATATAAATAAATAGAAAATAACACTCAGGGTAGTATAACACCATCCATCTCTTTTTTTAGAGATGATGTCCAAGTAACAAAAGAAGGAGGTCCCAGTCGATGGCTGAAAGCATTCTTATTCTTTCAGGAATGGTATCTAGCGCAGAGTAGAAAATCCCCTGAAGTAGTAACAAAGTTCACAAGGAAACCCTATGAAAGCACAAAGTCTTCCATTGCCTCTTTCACTAATTCAGAACACACATAATAGTAGAGTGAAATAAAGCCCAAAGTATTCACCTAAAACTACAATGGATAAAAGGGTCACCAGGATAAAAGCAGCTCAAAGTCTTTCTTTTATCCTTTAGAAACGTCTTTAGATAATTTCAATACACACACTTTGCTTATTAAATCAAACAGATGAGAGATTATCAGGAGAGAGAACATAAGAACTATTTCCTAAGTAACACAAATTACTTCAACACAAAGTCTGAAATTAACTTGTTTCTCATTCATTCGACAAAATATGATTTACAAATTGAGCACAAAGTCTCAAGATGTGTTTCAATTTCAGCAGAGTTTTTACTCTCAATTATCCAAAGATAGATTTACAAAAGAGGTTTCCTCTATATATAGGGAGAAACCTTCAAAATTGGAAAAAGAATAAAATATTAAAAACCTAGTCAAAGATGAGTCATCATTGAATTTGAGATATTTTTTGGATTTTTATATGTAATTACATATTACAAAAGTGCATGTACTTTTACATGACAAAAGTACATGATAAGAAAGAAAGAAGAGAGAATGGAGGAATAATTCAACTCTTGCTGCCGGGCTTCTTCAGATGAGCATCATACATGGTGATAGATGCTTGAATTCTTATACTGTCTGGTGCAATGGTATTCTTGAAGATTACTTTGGCTCTGATTGTAGCATATTTCAATGCTATGATTGCTTTGGCATGACTAGTTAACCTAGTTCTTAGATTATCCAGAGTTAATTGAGTATCTAAAATGTTATCCACAGAAGTCTTTGAAAATGCTTTCTCCTTGAAATCCCTTTGGATCATACCTTTGAATTCTTAAATCATCTCTTCTGCTGAAAGAAATTGATTATCTCTAGAGGTGAGATCGCAAGGCAATTCCTCCAGTCTATTCAATAGGCCAGTGTCACTTTTTTCACTAACATCCTTGGAAGACTCGAGATCTTCGATCAGCTCCTTAAGTACCTAGATTTTGTATATCAGTGATTCTTTGATTTCAACATAGGAATATTTGTTGGCAATGACACCGATCGATACCAACGTGCATTTCTTCAGATCCTTCATCTCTACCCACTTGCTATGATATTTATTTGTACTATCAATATCTTGAGAAATAAGAGAGATGAGGTCTTCTAAATCTGTCCTTATTTTCTTCATCTTCTCTATCTTCTCAGCAACCTCCGTAAGCAAGGAAATCGTTGCGTATGCATCTTTTCTATATAATCTTCAAGTAATTTCCCTTTCATGTAGGTTTTTTCTACTTTCTGGATAACATGATCATCTATGGAAAAGGATTTTGGGGTCGCTGCTTCAGGAGCAAAAGTGAATCTCTTAACTACCGCGGTCAATTGTTCTGCCTTTGCCTTGTAATAATCTTTCATCTCTTTCTCCCTATCAAATTTTTGGACCATGATATCCATTGATGATTTTAGGTCATTCTTTTCACTCTCATGTGTTACTTTCCCCAACTCAACACGAGATATGGAGTAGTTGCTCATGTCAAAACCTTCTAGGGTGGCATCCTATGGAGGTTTGGCTATCTCCAAAAATTTGTGCCCCTTTTCCTCAACCATTTTTGAAAGGATTCTTGGTTTCTTAGGGGTCTTAGCTTTCACTGACACTATCTTGCCAAAATCAAAGTCATCTACAGAGATGGCTTGCTTCTTCCTTTTGGGTGTGAAAGTTGATAACCAAGGTGGGAGAGTAGAAACACTTATCGTGGCAATAGTCCCTGTAGCTAGTGTTACTGGGGTAATGTCTGCACTACCAGTGGGAACAGTAGGTGCAATGGGTGTAGTAGGTGAAACTGCATCGGTCACTGGCTGGTCAATGGTGAAACTATCTCTAATATCAAAAGAAAGAGATGAGAGACTAGGGATAGATCTCGAGGAGCGAAGGATGTCTCCAGTAGCACCTTGAGGGTTGCCAAAAATAAATCCAAAAGGAGAGGCAGCTCTAGAAGAAGGAACACTGATGGGAGAAAGAGGTGAAGGAGATGCCACAGAGGATTGAGGTGGTGAAGAAGAAACCCCTGCAAGTGGTTGTGCCCCTTCTTGGGGAGATAAATTTTCAGTTCTCTATTTCTCTAAAGGCCTGTCATTTGTCTCCATCCATTTCACTATTTGTTCTTGAGTGCTTTGTTCTCCAGCCCCCATAGCCGTTGATTCTAGATCCTTCTCAGCAACCTTTGAATTATTTGACACAAAGATGATTCTAGGCTTGTGAGGCCTAAAAGGAGAAGGAACGTCGCCTTTATTCTTAGTTCTATTCTCTGCTCTCTTATTTGTTTCTTCTTAGAATTCAGCCTCTGACCCTGTGATGAATTCCTTCAATGTGATTCCTTTGGCCACTAGCCAATCATTGGTGTTAGTCAATATTGGTTTGAATCTCATCCTTAAAGAAATCAACTCCTTTTGGGACCATTGAATTGGAGGAAGAGGAGAGTTAGCAACTTTTTAAGCCAGGTATCTATTGTTAATTATATTTTTATCATCAACTAAATTAGAGGGAATATCTGCAAGCCCTAAATATTCAATCTGCTCTAGAGTCAGTCTACTATAGTCCATTCTTCTAATCTCTTCCATTATTCTCAAGTCTATCCAGATGTCCTCAATCATGAGCTCATGAAACTGAGTCTTTCTTTTGATCATATTCTTGACACTCCTGTAGTTAAAATTGGGCCTTTTTTTGAACTGATTCATGGTGACCAATTGCATTTCTATCTCCATTACTCTTGCTTTAGCGGCGATCAAAACTGAGTATCTACCAATTTCTATTAGGAACCTGAAACCTGGCTTCGTAAGTTCTATTTGCTTAGTGTGTACGACAATAATCTATCTACATAACTCCATTAGGACTAATTTGTCAGATGGAAATTTGGGGAGCATGTAGGGATAGCCTTGAAAAAAGCCAACCCATAGATAGCAAAAAGAGGGGAATTGTAAAAACATGTAGCCAAAATCATTGACGACCGTTTAGGCTTCATTTGATACTCTTTTCTATTCTAGATGAGGATCGAGAAGGCACAAAAACACTATGAAGAAGGCATCATTTCCCTCCTAAAGTGACGGATTGATCCTTTTAGTGTTAGCTAAGGGTAATATGAATAAACCGGGGTGGTTCTTCTGTCTCTTGCTATTGTCAAACTTGGAAAGGTTCACATTAAGGCTACAATGTATACTAAGTATGAAGTCATATATAAATTCAAAGTAGTAGACACCTTAGTCAATTACTCATGAAGAGCATTGTTGATCTGCTCACCCCAAAAGATGACTTGTTTCCCTTGTAGAGTTATCTTAATAAAGGGATACATCCATTCATGGAATTGGGAAGAAGATGGTAGACCTCATACTCTACTGAGAAGAGTAATTAAGTCACCAAATTATTCTATAAAATCACTTCTTAGAAAATTTTGTGGCCATCTAGACAAGTTGGCTCTGGGAGTCTTGAGCCATCTGTTGTTCATCACCTTTTTTGCCCTCTTGGGATCTTTGTTGTACTCTTGCTATTCCTCAATGAAGTCAATTTTTAGCACTTTAGTAGCAGGAGGGCACATGAAAACTTTATCGATAAATTTGGGGTCCAATCGAATTATCGTGTTACCACTGGCATCTGACATTGATCTGGTCTCTCTATTATAGAACTGGGTGCACTAGAGGATGAACTCTGTGTGATGCACCACTACAGGGAAAGAGGAGACTAGATGGATGTTGCTCTCAATGATTATTTTCATCTCTGAGCTTGGGTTTGTTGCCTTGGTTCTCTCCATGAACTCGACCATATCCATGTGGCCAATCTCTGTGTCTATAATGTCATCGACATTAGAAGTGATCAAGGTAATTGGGAAAATACCTTGATATAGGTACTTCATGGCCTTCAACTTATTTAGAGAAGTTTTAGTCATCAGAATGAGCCTTTGTTGAGAGGACGCTGACAAAAGAGAATCCTTAGGGGGAACTGCGATAAGAATCATGATCGTGCAATTAGGAAAAAATTGGCAATTTAGAGATATTGCACGTTGGGTGATCATGATCGAGGAAGGGCACTCGACAGGGTCAAGGTGTGAGTAGGTTGGAAAGCGAGAGGAAAAATGGGGAGGAGGCGTGAAAAATGGAAGGAATGAAAATTCTCTGGAGTTAGAGAAAATGGAGAAAAAAGATGTAAGGGCAGCAAAATCTGTCACCCTGGCATATGGGATGGTCTGCATGCATAGGCGGCAAAATTTGCCACTTGTGCATGCGAGATGGGAAAATGCATCAATAGAAAAATCTATTACTCGTGCATATTGGGAAGATAAGGTGTAAGGGCGGAAAAATTTGCCACCCTTGCACTTAGGAAAGAATAGGTGTAACAACAGCAAAATTTGATGCCCTTACACCTTGGTCGAGTAGACTTGCATCGGTGGCAAAATTTGCCGCCAGTGCAAGAGAGGGGGAATGCAGTGTTAAGGTGACAAAATTCACCACCCTTACATAGGTAGTAACACCTGGGAAAGAAGGGAGGGTGGTGAAAATTGCTGCCCTAGCATGGAGAAAAAGGACAAAATGCCGAATAGGGAGGAAGGGAAGAGGAGGAAAGGAACGCAGTGGGATGAGAAAGGTATTCTAACGGGAGGAAGGGAAGGGGGGAAGAAGAAAAACAAACAAAAAGAAAACCTAAAAAAGAGGAAGAACATGAAATAAAATGCAAAAATAAAGACCTACTTGGAAAATAACGTGCAATGAAAACTTGAATCCGATAAAAAATGCTTCTTCCCGCTTGCTGGATCATCCAGAGGCAGAAGGCAAGAGGAGGATTGAAAGAAATAAATCAAAATGAACCAAAATGAGATTAAATGGGGTGAAAATTGGCCCCAACCACTTGACATGCATGGCCATAAATTTTGCACAAAAAAAATGAGGCAGTGTAGGGGTGGCAAAAATCACCGCTCCTATACTGAAATTTGAAAGACATGTAGGGGCGGTGAAATTCACCGCTCATGCATGGGAAGGAGAAAAATGTAGGGGCAGTAAATTTCACCACTCCTACATTTTGGATGCAAGGGTAGAAAAATTAGCCGCTCCTACATGGGGAAGAAAAAGAAATGCATTGACGACAATTTTTTTTGCCTTTGCATGAAAATGGAAGGGAAAAGACTAACTCTAGGAAAAGGAAAAATTGTCCCCTGGTCGCATCAAGACTGTAAAAACTTTCACATTTTGGGAAAAATGTAACAAAGAGACGTTACAAACTTCAAATGATGCCAGTTGAGCAAACACGAGAATAAGAAAAACTTACCTCAAAAAACAAACTTAGAGAGAGAAAAAAAAAAGGCGAAACGGACAAGTTTCATAGGGGTTATTCTAAAAATGAGTTGAGCTAATTTTGGAAACAACAAGTTCAACAGTTGGTTCAAAGGAGCAGTTCAATCCAAAATTTCAAAAGAGTCTCCCGAATGGACAAGTGCCCTTGTGGAGGGCAGGGAACACTTTTGAAGAGGCCACAAAGAGAAAGCCGCAAAGTTAAGTTCTTTTAAAGTTTTGTTAAGGCAAAGGCATAATTCATTCAGACTTTTTGTCTGAAGAAATTCCTTCAAACAAAAAGTCTGAAGGAATTCAGAAGGGCACTTTAAAGGTAGCCGAAGGAATTCAAAACATGCAGAAAGACCAAGGCAAGGAAATAATTTTTTTGAACTTTTTGTCTGAAGGAATTCCTTAGGACAAAAAGTCTGAAGAAATTTGGAAAGGAAGCCACGAGCCTAGAAAATCTTGGGGAAGAACTTTGAAAAAGTGATAAGGCAATTCTTACAGACTTTTTGTCTATGGGAAAAAGGCCCATAGGGAAAAAGTCTGCAAAAAAGCCTGCGAGAAAAAAGTTTGAAGGAAAGGAAGTGCAACAAGTGGGAAAAAGTCTACAGAAAAGGCGGAAGAAAGAAAGTCAAAGGGGTGATGGGCCCGAGGACATCAAAGTCAAGCACGATGAACTAGCCATTGGTTTGCAAGCAATGATGGGTACGTGGACATCAATTTTAAGACGGTGAAATAGCCATTTGATTTTAAAATACTTGAGTGCCAACCAGAAAAGAGCCCAAGGAACTCAGTGACCAACCAAGGAGATAGCCCTCGAGGGCTGAAGGAGCTAGAAAGAGACAAAGCAAGGAAGAAGACAAAGTGCAGGAAAAGACAAAGTAGTTCAAGTGGCAAAGGGGAGGTGAGTTATTGCCAGATGGTCACCAAATGGTGAAAATAATAAATGGTGTGGCTTGTCTTCTCCATTTTGCATTTATAAGGGGACAAACCATGTGAATATCTAGAAAAATCAGTCTGTTTATAGAAAAGAGGCACGGCCATGATTTTGCATTAATGATGGAATGCCAAAGTCAAAGCAGGAGCTGACAATCAAACAACTTCCTCTTCCCAAGGCTTGGAACGCACATGGGCCAGCTTGCCAAGAGCGCCAAAGTATTTTCAAAAGAAGTGCCAAGTTATTCTCCTCTTTCTATATATTGTAAAAAATCTCATTTGAGAAGGATCCATCACTCAGCCTTAAGGCAAAGCTTCTGCCCAAAAATCTCTCAGGCTTGTAAGGTAGAACTCTGCCAAATTTTATCTTGAATTAGGACTTAGCATTTTTACCTCTATTTGAGCTTGCACTTTTGGATGTGTCTATGCCTTTGTTCTGTGTTAAGTCATTTTCCTTATGCTTTCATAGGGTGATTTCAGCATGTCTAGTGCATTGTGAGTTTCTCTTTTATAGGTTTTCCAGAAGTGTCCCTAGAGGAGTGTAGGTGCCTGTGAATAGGCTGCCATAAGTGTGTCTAAGGATGCCTCTGGTAGTTTCTTCCTCCCTATATTTCCACGGACCCCTAGCTCACTGATGCAGAAGGATTTATTGTATCAAATGAAGTGTATAGGAGCTTCTTCTTGGTGAAAAGTGTATATTTAGGCTAGGTGGGTCATCCTTTTTGGTGTATCACCCTTTTTATTTTTAGGTTTAGGTTTTGTTTCAACATCTCTCTCTCCCTTTTCAAAACCCCCCCTTTTTTACATTTATTTGTTAGCAGTAGGAGAAATTAGGGCCTAAAGGATACATCAGAGGGAGCTAGCCCTTATCTAGAGACTCTCCCCTCCAGCTTCACCGATCCCATAGGCGAGAGGGGAGTTTCCATTTTGACGTGTGGAAGCCAGGAGCTTGACCTCCTGCCTAGGGTGCAATCCACTGCATCAACAGTTTTTGGCACACCCAGTGGGACCAACTAGGACAAGTTGTGTCCAAAGAGTTGAAGACTGTTTGGTGTGTTTTTCAACTAGCTAGCCTTTGGAGGCTTTTGCATCAACACCAATGGCGACTCTGAGTTGAATCAATTGGTTAAGCAGCCTGGTGCCATTAAGAAAATCTTATTTTTTGTATGTATAATTCCTTTGCACAAAATCATGGGCCTTGTATTCCTTCATATTAATTTAATCAAGCTCAGTGTTTTTATGGAATCATCTCAAGTAGCCCTCCTAGTTGCCCTTCAACAAAAAGGGAAAATTCTAATACCAAGGTCTTTCACCCTGATGGCAATCTCCTGACTTGGAAGGAAATAGTGGAATCATGGGGCAGGAAAGAGGAGAAGAAAGGTTTTTCTCTAAACCTTGGAAAAGATGAGGCTGCTCTTGCTCATGATGATGCTTATAACCTCCAAGAAAGGCTCTTTCAAGAGGATACAGCTAGAAGAATTGCAGAGTTAGAATCTAGAGAGAGATTCCTCAGCTAATGTGTGATGGACGGTTCAGACCCAATGACACATTCCATGTCTAAACACACCCCATCTACACAAACCCAAGAGAGCTATCAGGCCACACCTGATATAAATGAAGTGCTAGCCAAATGGAAGGAGGAGAATCATTTGATTCTAGCTTAAGGACTGCCTCCCCTTCCACACAATTTTTTCACTTCACCCCTTCTCAAGGAGGAACCTTTTTTATAGGAGGCGAGTAAGGAAGAAAAGATCCAAGTTTTAGCTCTTTAAGAGGCTATCACGAGTGACAACAAAGAAGAAATCATCATCGATGCTCCTTGTGAATACATCATCAACAATGGAAAAGACTCAGGTCACGCATACATGCAAATGTTTCAGCAATACGAGGAGGAACATAAGCATGGTGAGCTCTCCCCCCCTTCTTTGATGAACTTCCTTATTGCTTCGATGAGGAGGATGACTATGCTAAGGATCCTAAATTGGAGGAGGATCTGATGAATCCTTTGAACATCTAGAAACTCTGGTCTTTGAGCAGGAAAAGGAGAGGTCTATCTACCTTAAGGAAAGCCTTGAAGAAGAAAGCTTTGAACAACGAGGTGATGTTCTATGGGATGAACAATTAGTTTGTGATTCCATTTTAGACATCACAACAGTCACCCTTCTTCAAGAAGGCCAAAAGGAAGTAGAAGATGAGTTTGACAGGGTCTTCAATGAAGCAGAAGGGAACAAGTCAAACCATGATGCATTGCAAAGGGACCATGCACAACAAAGGGCTTATGGTGATGAACCAGCAGCCATAGATTTTTTGATGAAATACACTAGTATGAAGGACCAACATTCAACAAGCTTCTATGAACAAGAAGAATACATGTATATTGGAAGCATGTTTGATTCTGATCCACTCAGATGCAGGCCAACCTAGGTGACAGGCAAGAGGAACATGTCACCAAATCTCCTTTTCATTCAGCTAGTTGTTTGGCACCATAAGTCTTCTTGCCAGGAAGGGGACTTAAGAAGTTTTCCCTTTGATCCAGGAGGGAAGTAAATATTCTTGGTTAGCTGTATATAGTAGTTTGCTTTTAGTTTTCTTTCCTGCTTTCCCTAGGTGCAGTTTGCATAGGTAGTGTTTTTAGCTTTGTGTGTGTTTTCCTTTGTGTGTCTAGGGTAAAAGCTTCATGTTTAATTCTGGGATCCCTCAAGGCAATGGCTAAATCTTTTAAAGCTGCATCTGACTCTGTGCCCAATGGACTTCAAGGCAACTAGTCTCTAAGCATAGTAGGCATGCTTCCCGTAGGAGTCGCTAATTTATTGACCATTTTTGGCCCAATAGGCCAAAAATCGGTCCCCCCTTTTTTCATGCTATTTTGAGCCAGTACTTTTGATTTTACACAAGTCTTGCAAATTTCTATAGACTCTACAGAGCTTGGATTTCTATGGACTCAGCAGTGAAGTTTTCTATGAACTCTGCAGGTTTTCTATGGACTTCACAGGGACTTCTACGAACTCTATAGGTGTAGTGTTTCAGCAAATGAAGAACCAATTTAGAGAGTGCAAGGTTTTATAAAGCTTGTTCGGACTCTTGTCTGAAGAAATTCATAAGGAAAGAGAGCTAAAATGGTTCAAAGACACTTTTTCTTAAGGTTGGAAGAGTGGTTCAATGACATAATCTTTCTAAGAGTTAGCATCTTTGAACCATTGAACCATTGAACGGGTTCAACACTTTGGTTCATCACGTTGGTTCAATCAAATGGTTCAATGACTGAGGTTCAACAAATTGGTTAAGTTGGCTTAGTTCATTGCTTTGGTTCAATGCAAAGTTCAATCGGCAAAGTTTAAATGCTTTGGTTCATCAAACGGTTCAACGGCTTTTGGTTCAATCAAAGGGTTCATTGGCTTGGTTTAAAGCTTAGTTCAATTAGATGGTTCAACGAGCTTCGTTCAACACTTGGTTCAAAGCTTGGTTCATGCCTTGGTTCAACAACCGTTTGAACCATTGAACCGGTTCAATCGATTGGTTCAAAGGAGCAGTTCAATCCAAAAGTTCAAAAGAGTCTCCTGAATGGACAAGTGCCCTTGTAGAGGGTAGTTCTAGGTTCAAGAGCCCTTGCAGAGGGTAGGGAACACTTTTGAAGAGGCCACAAAGAGAAAGCTGCAAAGGTAAGTTCTTTCGGAGTTTTTTTAAGGCAAAGGCATAATTCCTTTAGAATTTTTGTCTGAAGGAATTCCTTCGGATAAAAAGTCTGAAGGAATTTGGAAGGGCACTTTGAAGGCAGCCAAAGGAATTCAAAATGCGCAGAAAGACCAAGGCAAGGAAATAATTTCTTCAGACTTTTTGTCCGAAGGAATTCCTTCAGACAAAAAGTCTAAAGAAATTTGGAAAGGAAGCCGTGAGCCCAAAAAAGCCTGGGGAAGAACTTTGAAAAAGTGACAAGGCAATTCTTGTGGACTTTTTATCTGCAAGAAAAAGGCCCGCAGGGAAAAAGTCCATGAAAAAGCCCATAGGAAAAAAGTCCAAAGGAAAGGAAGCGCAACAAGCAGGAAAAAGTCTGCAGAAAAGGCTGAAGCAAGAAAGCTGAAGAAATTCCAAGGGGTGACGGGCCCGAGGATGTCAAAGTCAAACACGACAAACTAGCCATTAGTTTTCAAGCAATGATGGGTGCATAAATGTCAATTTTAAGACGGTGAAGTAGCCGTTTGATTTTAAAATACTTGAGCGCCAACTAGAAAAGATCCCAAGGAACTCAGCGACCAGCCAAGGAGATAGCCCTCGAGGGCCGAAGGAGCCAGAAAGAGACAAATAAGGAAGAAGACAAAGTGCAGGAAAAGACAAAGTAGTCCAAGTGGCAAAGGAGAGGTGAGTTATTGCCAGATGGTCACCAAACGGTGCAAATAGTAAACAACACGACCTGTTTTCTCCATTTTGAATTTATAAGGGGACAAACCGTGTGAATATCTAGAAAAATTAGTCTATTTGCAAAAAAGAGGTGCAGCCATGCTTTTACATTAATGATGGAACGCCAAAGTCAAAGTAGGAGCTGACAATCAAACAACTTCCTCTTCCCAAGGCTTGGAACACACATGGGTCAGCTTGCCAAGAGCGCCAAAGTATTTTCAAAAGAAGCGCCAAGTTCTTCTCCTCTTTTTATATATTGTAAAAATTCTCATTTGAGAAGGATCCATCACTCAGCCTTAAGGCAAAGCTTCTGCCCAAAAATCTCTAAGGCTTGTAAGGCAGAACTCTGCCAAATTTTACCTTGAATCAGGACTTAGCATTTTTACCTCTATTTGAGCTTACACTTTTGGATGTGTCTATGCTTTTGTTCTGTGTTAAGTCATTTTCCTTATGCTTTCGCAGGGTGATTTCAACATGTCTAGTGCATTGTGAGTTTCTCTTTTGCTGGTTTGCTAGAAGTATCCCTAGAGGAGTGTAGGTGCCTGTGAATAGGCTACCATAAGTGTGTCTGAGGACGCCTTTGGTAGTTTCTTCCTCCTTGTATTTCCATAGACCCCTAGCTCACTGATGCAGAATGATTTCTCATATCAAATGAAGTGTATAGGAGCTTCTTCTTAGTGAAAAGTGTATATTCAGGCTGGGTGGGTCATCTTTGCTGGTGTATCACCCTTTTTATTTTTAGGTTTAGGTTCTGTTTCAGCATCTCTCTCTCCCTTTTCAAACCCCCCCTTTTTGACATTTATTTGTTAGCAGTAGGAGAAACTAGGGCCTAAAGAATACATCAGAGGGAGCTAGCCCTTATCTAGAGACTCTCCCCTCCAGCTTCGCTAGTCCCATAGGCGAGAGGGGAGTTTCCATTTTGATGTGTGGAAGGCAGGAGCTCGGCCTCCTGCCCAGGGTGTAATCCATCGCGTCAACAGGTATATGATATAATCAAGAGCTTCTTCCCAATCTACATTGTGATGTAATTCATTGATATTATGTCCCATTTGTTGTAATCCTCTAACACTGAAAATACTCTCCCATTTAGTGGTATCAATGTGATTATGTTTATAATAATTCCATTCCATGTATATTATAATGGTTAAATATTTTTGTTGAGGACACTTTTTGCAAGTTGTATCTATAGATGATGTTATTTGGACCCTTGTAGTAAATGATATTTGTTGATTATGTATTAATCTGATAATGCCTTCATTTTGTATTTATGAATTTGATTTTGCAGTGTTTCACAATTTTTTGTATCATGTCATGTAATTCTATGGTAATCACAATATGGTTTTCCTACTTAATGCATTATACGTGCTGCTGATTGGTGTCTAGTAGTAGGTAATGTGATGATCTTACTATCCAATAACATTTTCAAAATTATTATTAGTGTATCTTGATGTTGTATTATTTATAACCATGGTGAGACCTTTGTACCAAATATTTTCCCATTATTCACCAAATTTGTCACAAATGCCATATGGAATCTATTAGTGCAATAGGTGTTCACATTATCATCTTTAGGCATATCTAAAAGATATATGTTCTATGTATTATGTTACATCTTGATTCGTCGCCAAGAAAACTATCTAATTATCCATGGATATTTATAGTTGACACATTTGATATGGTTATTTTTGACTAAATTTTGAGATATATGTTGTTATGGGACAATAGGATATTGCTTAGGTTATATGTCGCATTGCTATGAGTTAGCTATAGTGAATGTGTTTATATTACGAATATGTTGATGTGTTATTTTAGTTATATTTTATGATGTATGTATATCATGTTGATATCATCTAACTACTTGCCTGTTGTGAGGTTGACATAAGAAAACTCAGCCCTCAGAGCGTGATGAAGGAAGAACATCATTGAAGAGGGTGAAGTAGATAGAGATGTCAGAGGATGATAAAAAAACCTGCTAGAACCCTCCACACACCATAGTAGTTAGCACATGTTAGAATGAATAGTGAAATGGGTAGCATAGTGTGTTTATTACTACTTGCTTTAGATAATTATTTGTATTGATTTACTAAGTATAGGTTAAATGATTTATGAAACTCATTTTGCATAATTAATATGTGTGATCATTAAATGCTAAGTAGAAATGTGATTTGCTTAGTTAAATTAAATTGGGATTAGTAATTTATGAAATTGTCATTAAATTGCTATGGCATTAGGAGGATGCTAATTAAAATTATAGATTTTTATTATTAATGTTAAAAATAAATAAAATTTAGAAAATTGCCATTTATGAAGAAAAAATGGAAAAAGAAGAAGAAAATAAAAAAATTATAAAAAAATAAAAAGAAATAAATTAGTTTAAAAATAAGAAAAACTAAAAAGAAGAAATACATTAAATAGTGAGAAAAAGGAAAGAAAAACAAAAACAAAAATAAAACAAAAATCTTAAAAGAAGTAAAGAAACTATGCCTTATATATCATAGACCAGGAAAGAGATTAGGGAGATAAAGAAGTATTAAAAAAAAGGAAAAATAAGGGGGTGTATAACAAAAAAATCACAAAAGAGGCATTTGGTAAGAGAAGCAGTAAGCACAAATATAGAGAGAGCAACTACAAGCTGTCAGGTAGGTTGTGTTATTGAATTTATATATTTATCTGTACATGATAGAGTTTGTATAATTAAATGATCTGGTATGTGTGTGTGTTTGTCATGAAATTAATTGGTAAACCAAATACCTAAAGAATATAATAAGTAACCAGATTCATATTGAATAATTAGTTGTCACGATTTGAGTGCTTCAAATATATGTGATAATATTCAACATATATTACAATATTTGACATATATTACATAATATGTATTTATGTTAATCTTGAAATTGACAAGTACTTAATTAATTATTATAACAATATTTGATGAATATGTAATTGCTTAATTAGAATAATGAACTCACATCGATTCATACATATGAGAGGTCTAGGTGGAGCGACTAGCCTAATTATGATGATTTAAGTAGAAGGCATCTTAGTTAATCGAACCATATACTTACTCTAATGCAAGGTATATTTCAACTGTATTAATTCCCATAGTTTTATCCCAGTATCATAAACACATTAACACCTTATGCAAAATAGATCGACTTGGATTTATAAATAGGGATTACTTGTATGAGGCATCCCATTAGGAGATCTAATCTGGTAAGTTAGTGGGAGTATTATTAAATTTAATATATATATGGTATAGATTATATTGGTCGATCATCAAAAGTATATATTTTAACTACATCACTAATTGGTATAATTATTCTAATATTTGGTAAACGTATTATATAGATTATTAAGCATATGGTTATACTTCCTCTAGTTATACAATAAATCAAAGATACATATATGTATCAAAGAAAAAATATATATACAACACATATATGGTATAGTTATAATGGGTTATAATGGGCAATAATAAGCCCATCATATATATCAAATACACATTATGTTGGATGGATTGTGTAGTTACCTCTATATATTATATAGTCATGGCTAAATATATATGATGCTTAATATATATACCATCATATGCATGGATTGTATATTATATTGGTTGCCTATGTGAAATACATAATAAGCTATCATATTTGATGTGATAACTATAACTAAAACTATTATTTAATAAGGTTCAAATGATTATAAGCCATGTTAAATCATTCTGATATAGTAGTTATGATATAATAATATGCTAGGATCTACCATAATAGTTATAGTTATAGTTGACACTAAACATCATAAGCGTCTCAAATAGTGGCTCAATTCTCTATCCCTAGATTATTTAGATCCTTATTTCCTTATGGATTATATATATTCTTGCTTTTATCTTATCATGGAAAACACAAAGGATATAATGCTTAGGATAAAAGAATGCCTATCTTTGACTATGTATTAAGATGTTAAAAATGCTTACAAGAAGTTGCATAAACACACCTAGAGGTGTGGGCTAATATAAATAGATTTAAACATAAATATATATTTAAATATGAATAAAATTTCATACAAGGGATCAATGAAATAGATCTTATGATAAGATATGGGTTGGTAGGCTTAACCACACTTAAGAACCTATGAAGGTTGGAGAGGCATAACAAAATAATGATTTGACAAGAAAATTATTTAATCCCATATTTGAACTAGATGGTTACTCATGAATATTGTAATAATGGAATTGATAGTTGATTTATTTTTAAATAAAGGGATATTGGAAAAGCCTTGTTTGAAGTATAAAAGACTGTAAACATCTACTTGTAGATATAGTATGTCAAAATCCTAAAAATAACATTTAATAAGGTATATGGAGTATACATAACTCAACATAGTCTTTTGTTATATCATGTTGAACTTTATGATGTAGAATCTCTTTACATATGTAGCATGGGGAAACAAACACGTAGTGTGCATATAACACTAATGATAGATATGTATTTATGAGTTAGTAATGGTATGATCAATAAGAATATAAGAATGCATGTGCCTATTGACATATACATGTACATAGGGGAGTGTACTTATGATTTTAGTTCATCAGGTGGTTATTAACTATATTAAAGAATTGAGTATATTTGGGAATTTTTTTTAGGTAGGGATAAAATTACGGAGTATTAGGTTATTGAATCCCTTACCTTATAAAACCATCAATTAATTATGTGATTAATAATGTATAACGATTGCTTAAATCACATAGAGTTCTTGATTTAAAAATATAATTGACCATTGATTTAGTATTTATGTCATCTGTGTGTTATGGAAACATATTTACACATGAAATTGAACAATCATATGAAAATATTACATATATAGGCATATTGGGTCATATGCTCAGTGGATAGTCAAATAAAGACATACTTTTTTTTAGGGATCCAAAACTATAACCATATTAAAACAGTCTCCTAGAAATAGAATGAGATGTTTAAATGAAAGATTGTAACAATTTTATGAGTTCTCTATTTCTCTACAAATAGTATGACTGACTGTTAGTTTATATATATTCAACATCGAATACTTGTGTACAATATTTATTATGAGAGTTTTAATATGTACAAGTGTTTAAACATATATAGCATATAATAGTACATCATGATGTGTGCCTATAAGTTATAATAATATGTACTTTAAACATAGGGTATACTCAAGTGATATAATTTTATAAATGTTTGATTATTATTTATGATTGTGGGTTTTTTTATTCTTGAAATTGTAAGTTTGGTTATGTGTAATTATGTAATTATGAATTATGATATTATGAGATGTCATAGAGTACTATAGTATAAATGCATGTTGTACCTAGGTGGTACAAACTTATAATTGATATACCTATAACTCTCTCATATGTTGACAAACTAAATGTATACGAGTTGGTTATTTTTATGAATAACATGTTTTATGATAGATAATAGGACCCTTTTTATGCATGTATATAATTCTACTGAGAATATAACAATGCTAAAATGGAATGTTATGTGTTTTGTCGAACTAAGACTTACGTTGTTGTGTTTAGTTGTTTGAATAGAAGTTTATGTTTCCATGGATTTATGAATACTTTATTATGACTGATTGTGGTAATTAATAATTATGTTTAAAACACTATATTATGATAATATGGGTTACCATAGGGTGTAGTATGTTAGAAAATAATTGTGGTAGTTAGAATCTGCAGTTAGATTTATGTTTTACCTAGGTGGTATAAATTGTAGTTATTATTTATATTATGGGATATATATAATGTAAGATTCATTCATATATTTGATGGAATAAATGTATGCCATTAGATTATCCTATACTTAACATGTTATAAGATTGATAGTAGGATGTAATCTATGTGAATATTTTGGTTATACTATGTTAATCAATCTCACATTACTGATACTAAGTAATGAGTGAGATAGACTTCATTGGCTTACTAGCATCACAATGCTAGATGAAGGAAACCTGATCGAATGGTGTGTATGAATTTTGACTGATTTATAGATTGCTATTATTTATTATTCTTGAAAACTTTTTCCTAAGTAATGTTTGGTGAGAAATTATTATTTCATGAGTATGATTTACATATTTGTATTATATCTTGAAATAGAATGAGTTTTCTATGACACATCACATGTTTATTTTTAGAAATCATATAGCATACATGTACTAGTTTGTCTCTTTATATTCTTGCATCACCATTATCTACTCATATATTAAAGGAGGGCCATTATATGATGGCATTTGTGTGGGGATCATTGGTCTATGGTTGGTGTGGAAAAGCACTCGGATGATGCTCCCCTCTCCACAACAATACTTACTTAAAGATGACACTTGAGATTTCCATAGATACTAAAGAGTCTGGGGAACTCATGCTCTAGGGAGCCATGTATCTTATATATGTACATTGTTTTATATTGTATTTATTATTAAAAACATTATCATGATGAGATGTAATTACTTACTTATTAAATAATGACAACAGTGCCTATAGGCATGTATCAGTCCTGGTTAGATAATTATAATTACTTTATATATTATATTATTATGTGTTTCTTATGATAATAGTGATCAGTAATGTATGATGCAACATGCTTCATTTATAGATATTATACTTAGAATATTTTGTATGATCATTGCTTAAATTTTCATGATGTAATTTATTTATAGTATATGTTCTTAATTTTAAAAAAAAATTGTATTTCTATTTAGACCTCAATGGGGTTGTTACGTGTGGTATGAGAGTTGTGACTCAAATTATAGGACCTAATGAGTCCATTAGCATTTTCGTATCCTTCTGTCTATCAAAAAATAAAATTATGAATGTGTGTGGTACAATGAATGTATACTTTAAGAGCATTTGTACCCCCTTAGATTTGTTAAAGGGTTAGTTTCACGAGTGTCTCAATGGTGTTATTTTTAATCTATGTTTTATAGATGAGTGCTTAGCATAGTTTTTAAGTCATAATCAAGAGATTCCTACCATATTTTGATCACTTAGATTGGATACCTCAAGAGTGATTACATATTTACTTAATAATCAAGTCACCTCATTTATTTGTGTTTTGTGTTGTGAGTGTTTATAAATCATGAGATGCTTCTCAATTACATAATTATGTATTAGTTTTGTGTCTTATTTCCACTAATCCTAGGAGTGGAAAATCTTATAAGATCATTTTTAGTTGGGTACCACCTAATGCACTGAGAATTTTCTTGTAGTAGAGTGTAGATGTATTAGTTAAGAATTCTTTTGTGTTAGGAGCTTGTTTATGGATTGGCACCCTTATGTTTATTAGGAAAAAGTGTCATATCTCATAGTGGGCATAGAGGTGAGTTGTCACTCCCTCACTATCCTTGACATCATATAAACCCCTGAGAGGATTCTTATTTTCATGATGTTAAAACTTGTTTCTAAAATATTGTTTTGGACCATATTTATTGGAGTTTATGGAATAGTGTCTTCTACTTCTTGTTGATAGAGAAGCTGTGGAAATGGAATGGATTGATGCATATATGTAGATAGAATTTTTATTTCTAGTTATGGAAGTAGGTTGTGATACTACACTTACAAGTTTGGTAAGTGAATAGTGATTTGGAAACTTGAGTTGTGGTTTTTTTAATTTTTACCATGAAAAGGTATTTAAGAGTTTTGTTTTTGAGATGTTAGTTCTCTATTTTTCACTTATGACCTTTTAGAGTCACTAATTTATCTATTATGTGAACCTAGACTATGTGGTATGGTAAACCTTGAATTTATATTAATTCTAGATTAAGAATTATAAGTTGATTATAATTGTTATGTTATTATATAGATTTGATTAGATTGATAATATTCTCTTTTGCTTAGAGTATGTTATTTTGAAAAGATATTTATGTACCTTTGTCAAGAGCGAGTAGAGTACATGATGTGTGGAACATTTTGGTAGTCTAAAAGGGTTGAGATAAACTTTTAACTTGTTATGTTTTATTCGAGCAAGCAAGGAGACATTGTCTCACGTGTGTCCTTTATAAGGTTGTAAGGACTGTGTGATCCTTGACCTTTGTATGTTATGTTAATTTTAACATTATTTTCTCTTAACTATGAATATAACACTATAGGGTAAACTGTGAAATATGATACTATTTATGTTTGGCTTATGACAACTTAATACAATTGACATAATGATTGTATTATTTTTCTTGTATGTATGTTGATACATCTAGAATTTTTTAGCATATAATATTATTTTCTATGATTTTTTAGCATAAAATTATGATTCATTGAACCTTTGCACATTTTGGAGATCAATAGGTCATGGAGACCTAAGAAAAGAATGGTGAATTAGAAACATGATATGGGAATGGATCCTAGTTAGTCTCACATTGACTCAGTATTTATTGAATTTGAATTTGATAAGGGGATCTTATCGAATCCATGATTTGATAGATGGACTTTTTAATTTTACTAAGTTTGAATTCAATAGACGAACTTGTCAAATCCAAGATTTGATAAATGGACTTATCAAATATAGTCATATGGCCATATGCATATATATTGTGGAATGGGTATCCCTTAATTTTAAAATGTAGTGTACATTGGAAATGTAGTATTTCTAGTTCCTATTCATCATCATACTTATCTGAAAGCTACGTAGAGTGGTGAAACTATTAACATGTTATACTTATCCAAAACTATGCAGAGTAGCGATAGTATTAACTTATATATATCATTTTTACCAGGGTCCTTAAATATTTTTCTTTGAAATAAAAAAAACACTCTCTAGATTAGATAGATGTGTAGAAGGGGATGAAAGGTTTTTTGGAACTCTCCTTGGCCATTTGTTTTTGGCTTTTATGATGATCTCATGTGCTTTTGAAAAGTTAGTAAAAATTTCATTGAGATATGTGGGACCCTTTGAGATATTATAATTGGTTAGTCATGTAGTATATAGGCTAGTATTACCGGTTCTAAACCTCGAGGTGGTCATGATAGAACCATTCAGAGTAAGTGATACTAAAAAAACTTTATACATAATAGGTAAATATCATAGTGTAGGGTTTTATGGGACCAATACTCTTTGAATAGTGCTACTTGGGAGAACTATGATGAGTTTTACAGGTGAATTTTGCATTTATTTGCTTAATTTGATACTTTATACTATGTTATTTTTTTGGTGAACAATGTTTTTATTTCAAAATTTATGCATGAATAAGAGTCATCTGGGATGATGACTAGCTTTAGGGGAGAAGGATGTTACATCCTAATTCTTCACTAAACAAACTATCTGATTATCCATGGATATTTATAATTGGCACATTTGATTTGGTTATTTTTTACTAAGCTTTGTGATAAATGTTGTTATAGGATAGTATAATATTGCTTAGGTTACATGTTGCATTGCTATGAATTTTCTGTAGTGTATATGTTTACATTATGAACATGTTAATGTATTATTTTAGTTATATTTTATGATGTATGTATATCATGCTGATATCATCTAACTACCTGTCTATTGTGAGGTTAACGTAAGAAAACTCATCCCTCAAAACGTGATGGAGGTAGAGCATTATCAGAGAGTGTGACGTAAATGGAGATGCCAGAGGATGATAGAGAAACCCTCTAAAACCTTGCATATACCATAGTAGTTAACATATGTTAGAATGCATAGTGAAATAATTAATATAGTGTGTTTATTACTACTTGCTTTACATAGTTGTTTATCATGATTTATTAAGTATAGATTAAATGGTTGATGAACTTTATTTTGCATAATTAACGTGTGTGATCATTAAATGCTAAATAGAAATGTGAGTTGCTTAGTTATATTAAATCCAAATAAGTAATATATGAAATTATCATTAAATTACTATGGCATTAGGAGGATGCTCATTAAAATTATGGATTTTTATAATTAATATTAAAAATAAATAAAATTTACAAAACTGCCATTTGTGAGGAAAAATGGAAATAAAAGAAAAAAATAAAAAAAATAAAAAAATAAATTAGTTAAAAAATAAGAAAAACTAAAAATAAGAAATACATTAAATAATGAGAAAAAGGAAAGAAATACAAAAATAAAAAAACAAAATAAAAATATTAAAAGAAGTAAAAAGACTACGCTTTATATCATAGATAAGGAAAGAGATCAGGGAGAGAAAGAAGTATTTAAAAAAAAGGAAAAAGAAGGGGGTGTAGCATAGAGGAATCATAAAAGAGGCATTTGATAGGAGAAGCAACAAGGACAAATACAAAGAGAACAGCTACGGGCTGCCAAGTAGGCCATGTTATTGAATTTATATATTTATCTATATATGACAGAGTTTGCATAATTAAATGATTTGTTATGTGTGTTTTTCATGAAATTAATTGGTAAACCAAATACTTAAATAAATCTACAAAATATAACAAACAACTAGATTCATATCGAATAATTAATTGTCATGGCTTGAGTGCTTTAAATATCTATGGTAATATTCAACACATAGTACAATATTCAACTTATATTACATAATATATACTTATGTTAATGCTAAAATTGACAAGTACTTAATTAATCATTACAATAATATTCCGTAAATACTTAATTGCTTGATTAGAATAATTAACTCACTTCGATTAATACATATGAAAGGTCTAGGTGGAGTGACTAGCCTAATTAGGGTGATTTAAGTAGAAGGCATCTTACTTAGTCAATTGAATCATATACTTACTCCAATGCATGATATATTTCAGCTGTATTAATTACTGTAGTTTTATTCTAGCATCATAAATTCATTAGCATCTTATTCAAAGTAGATCGACATAAATTTACAAATAGGGGTTACCTGTATGAAGTATCCTATTAGGAGATCTAATCTAGGAAGTTAGTGGGAGTACTACACACACACACACACACACACACACACACACACACACACACACACACACACACACACACACACACACACACACACACACACATATATGGTATAGATTATACTGGTTGATCATCAAAAGTATATATTTTAACTACAATGCTAACGGTATAATTATTTGAATGTTTGGTAAACTTATTATATAGCTTACCATGCATATGGTTATACTTCCTATAGTTATACAACAAACCAGAGATATGTACATATATCAGAGAAAAAGTATATATACAACACATGTATGATATAGTTATAATGGGTTATACTGGGCGATAATAAGCTTGTCATATATATCAAATACACATTATGTTGGATGGATTATGTAGTTATTGATATATATTATATTGTCATGGATTAACATATATAACACTTAATATATATACCATCATGTGCATGGATTATATATTATACTGGTCACTGTATGTGAAATACATAATAAGCCATCATATATGACACGATAACTATAACTAAAACTATTATTTAATAAGGGTCAAACTATTATAATCTATGTTAAATCATTCTGATATAGTAGTTATGATATAATAATATGCTAGGATATTCTATAATAATTATATTATAGTCGATGCTAAACATCATATGCGTCTCAAATCATGGCTCAATTCTCTTTCCCTAGATTATTTAGATCCTTATTTACTTGTGGATTAGATACATATTCTTGTTTTTAACTTATCATGGAAAACATGAAAGGTATAATGATTAGGATAAAAGAATGCCTATCTTTGACTATGTATTAAGAGTTTAAGCATTCTTACAAGAAGTTGTATAAATGCACTTGGGGGTGTGGGTTAATAAAAATAGACTTATACAGAAATATATATATAAATATGAATAAAAGTTCATACAAGGGATCAATAGAATTGATCTTATGATAAGATGTGGGTTGGTGGACTTTACTACACTTAAGAACCTACAGAGGTGGGAGAGGCATAACAAAATAATGATTTGACAAAATTATTTAATCCCAAACTTGAGCTAGATGGTTATTCATTAATATTCCAATAATGAAATTGATAATTGATTTATTTTTAAATAAAGGTTTTTTGGAAAAACCTTGTTTGGAATATAAAAGATTGTAAGCATGTGCTTGTAGCTATAGTATGTCAAAATCCTAAAAATAACATTTAATAAGGTATACAGAGTATACATTACTCAACGTAGTCTTTTGTTATATTATGTTAAGCTTTATTATATAGAGTCTCTTTACATATGTAGCATGGGGAAACAAACATATAGTGTGGATATAACACTAATGATAGCTACGTATTTATGAGTTAGTAAAGGTATGCTTAATAAGAATATAAAAATACATTTGCATGTGGCATATACATGTACATAAGAGAGTGTACTTATGATTCTAATTCCTCAGGTGGTTATTAACTATATTATAGAATTGAGTATATTTGGAAAACTTTTTTAGATAGGGATAAAATTATGAAGGAGTATTAGGTTATTGAATCCTTTACCTTATAAAATCATCAATATATTTTGTGATTAAGAATGTATAACAAATTTTTAAATCAAATGGAGTTCTTGATTTAGAAATATAATTGAACATTGATTTAGTATTTATGTCATTTGTGTGTTATGGAAACCTATTTACACATGGACTTGAACAACCATATGAATATATTACATATATAGGCATATTGGGTCATATGTTTAGTGGATGGTTAAAAAAGACAAAGTTTCTTAGGGATCCAAAACTATAACCATATTAAAACAGTCTCCTATAAATAGAATGAGATGTTTAAATGAAATATTGTAATGGGTTTATGAGTTCTCTATTTATTTACAAATAGTATGACTGACTATAAGTTTATATATATTCAACATTGAATAATTGTGTGTGGAAATTATTATGAGAGTGTTAATATGTACATGTGTTTAGACATATATAGTGTATAATAATGCATTGTGATGTGTGCTTATAAGTTATAGTAGTATGCAATTTAAACATAAGGTATACTTGGATGGTATAATTTCATACATGCTTGATTATTATTTATGATTGTGGGTCATTTGATCATTGAAATCATAAGTTTGGTTATGTGTAATTATGTAGTTATGAATTATAATACTATAGGATGTCATAGAGTACTACAATATAAATATATGTTGTACTCAGGTGGTACAAACCTATAATTGATATAATTAGAACTCTCTCATACATTGATGGACTAAATATATGTGAGTTGGTAAATTATGTGAATAACATATTTTATGACCAGAAGTAGGACCCTTTTTATGCATGTATATAATTACTCTGTGAATATATCAATGCTAGGATGGAATGCTATTTGTTTCATGGATCTAAGACTTGCGTTGTTATATTTAGTTGTTTGAATAGAAGCTTATGTTTTCATAGATTTATGACTAATTTATTATGATTGATTATGGTAATTAATAGTTGTGTTTAAAATATTAGACTATGATAATATAGGTTACCATAGGGTGTAATATGTTAGAAATTAATTATGGTAGTTATAATTTGTAGTTAGATGTGTGTTTTACTCAGGTGGTATAAAATGTAGTCATTATTTTTATTATGGGATATATATAATGTAATATTCATTCATATGTTTGATGGAATAAATGTATGCCATTCGCTTATCCTGTACTTAGTGTGTTATAGGATTGATAATGGGATGTAATATGTGTGAATATTTTGGTTATACTATGTTAACTAATCTCACATTACTGATACTGAGTAAGTAGTGAGATGAACTTCATTGGATTACCAACATCACAATGTTAGATGAAGGCAACCCGATCGAGTGGTATGTATGAATTTTGACTGATATATAAATCACTATTATTTATTATTCTTGAAAACTTTGACCTAAATAATTTTTGGTGAGACATTATCATTTTATGAGTATGATTTACATGTTTGCATGATGTCTTTCAATATAACATATTTTCTATGATATACCACATGTTTATTTTTAGAAAGCTTACAACACATAGGTACTAGCTTGTCTCTCTAGATTCTTGTGCCACCACTATTTGCTCATCTATGAAAGGAGGTCCATTCCTTGATGAGACTAGTGTAAGAGATCGTTGGTCTATAGTTGGTGTGGAAAAGTGCTCAGATGATGTCCTCACTCCCCACAAAAATACTTACTTGGAGATGACACTTGAGATTGCCATAGATACTAGAGAGTTTAGGGAACTCAATACTAGAGAGTTTGAGGAACTCATGCTCTAGGAAGCCATGTATCTTATATATGTACATTATTTTATATTGTATTTATTATTGAAAACATTATTATGATGAGCCTAATTACTTATTAAACAATGACAACAGTGGTTGTAGACATGTATCAGTCATGGATGGCTAATTGTAATTACTTTATATATTGTATTATGATGTGTTTTTTATGATGATAGTGATCAATGATGTATGATGTAGCATGCTTCATTTATAGATATTATACTTAGAGTATTTTTTATGATCACTGCTTATATTTTTATGGTGTAATCTATTTGTAGTATATGTGCTTAATTTAAAAAAAAATTCTCGTATTTCTATTTACCACAGTGGAGTTGTTTCATATTAGGTTATCTTTAATTATTAATTTTGAATCATCATGGTATACCCTAAAGCAATGAGTGTGAATAAAGTATGAGATAAATACTCATTTGAGGATTTGAAGTTTAGGTTGCATAGTTGATCATCTATCATATTAACCATGTTAGGTTCATCATCGTCACTATCATGATAATCGTAAAAGATTTTCATCTTGTACTTCTTAATTGATCACAAAAAGGAGATTAGGAATAGGCTTTGGTTAAACTAGATTATCTTGTTGTTAATAAGTTGTTTTTAATTTTTTGCTTTATGTAACTTTTCTTTCTCTATTTGGAATATTTTTTGTTCCTTTTGTAATTGGTCTTATTCAAGTTGTTCCATTTGTAACCTTTAAATTTCTAATTACTCCTTTTATAAGCATTCTTTATATAATATTACTTGTTCTTCTTGGAATTTTTTGTATCTTTACTTGTGTTATTTTCAATTGCTCAAGCTCCTTTTGTGCTTGATGTAACTCTTGTTGGTCCATTCATAACTTTTATTTTTCTATTTTCTTGTTGTCTATACTTGACTTTACAATTTCATATGTTTTTTTGGTCCCATGGGATGACATGAGAAGGAGGGATGATAGATGGATCATCTGAATTTAATTGAGATGTCTTGATTTTACAATATTTTAAAGGGTTAAAATCTATAATAAATTCATGAGTGCCCTTCATATATGAATTTAAGACACATGTAATATGGATGGTATTTATACCATCATATCTATCCAAGGTCGCCCTTATAGTAAATTATAATGTAAATGATTAGGCATAACATGCAATAAAGTAGACATTATTTTAGGCCTAAATGTTAAATGTCAAGATATCATTTCAACTACTCATCATAAAGATTCGTCGAACCCTTTTATAGTTGGATCTATTTGTTAGATATTTTCAATGTTAATCCCCAATTATTGTCAGAAAGGACTATTGCAAATGTTCAATCTAGAGACAACATCAATCAATACTTATTTAATTCTTTATTTTTTACTTCAACTTAAATAAAGAGTGGGATATTTTGTATGATTATATGTTTTTTATAAATTTTATTCCTCAAAAGTGATAATATTTTTAGTATCCTTAAAAGTGCTCATTATTGAAGAAAAATAGTTAGGTTGTGTATCACTAGAAATAATATTATCTTGCAATACATAATATAAAATATCCTTATAATCAATGAAATCTTTAGTAACTCCAAAATATTAGAGTAAAAAATAAATAGTGTGCTCATCCATTATATCCATATATTTTTTAAAATTTGAGAAACAAGCAATAGATATCTAAAATTTGTCCCAAACAAGGAGAATTTTTATGTATGAAGATTAGTAAATTTCTTTGAAATCCAAGGTCAAAATAAATTACTTTTAGTATTAGATATAAAATTTGAGGTCAAAATAAAGTAATTTTAGTGTCAGATATTGAATCTAAGGTCGAAAGAAAATTATTTTAGTGTCAGATATTAAATCCATTATCAAAAAAAATTCTTTTAGAATCAGATATTCAAGAATTTATCTAAACTCTAAGATGAAATTTTTAAGAAATGCTCAAATAAAATTTATAGGTTAACCAATATGTTTTATCAAAATTTAGAATCAATTTATATATTAACTCTAATTAATATAAAATTAATTGGAGGGTAGAAAATGTTGTAAATGACTTGTAACTAGAAGAATGAAAATAAAGTATTGAAATGGATATATCACAAATTAATGAAAGAAGCTGACTATGAAAAACATACTGGAAAATAATACTTAGCTAATTTATGCTCTTTATGTTGATTGTGTGTAACCAAGACATATGTAAATGACCAACTCAGATTTATTATGCATATGAAATTGAAATAATAACTATCACTACTATGTGTTAGAACTAACTAGAAATAATCATGATTGAATATCACTACTATCCTTTGTGGTTTGATCTTGACATGTGTGAGAAAACATACGACTAATGACATAGTCATGTGTACCTACTTGAAATATGACTATATGTAGAATCTTGACGTTTATGTATGTATGAATGAACTAAAAATGACCTCTTCAAGATTAAAACTCCATTAGGGTTTGTGATAGCTAAAATCTTGTAAAAATAAAAAGGGGGAGTGTAATCGAATGAGATGAACCTAATCACCGCTATGATGATTGAACATTACCCATGTATCCAAATTACCTCAAATATACAATCAAGACCACATAGTTCTCCCACCTAGAATCCTTAGTGCAATAATGCTCATTTTCTACATGTATGCATCTAGAGATGGCTTGAATAATTGACAATACTTTGCTTGAATGAGATAGAATAAACTCATGACTTGGATAAGGTCACTTCAAGGGATTATAATCAAAATTGGAATGAATATGAAATATTTTCTTAGTGTACAATAGTATAAGTGTGCCCAAATACTGAAATTACTAAGTGGTAGAATAAGTGGCTTAGATGTGTATTTATAACAATTCAAATAGATGAAACCTCACACTATCTATCCTAAAAATACAAACCAACTTGTAAGGAAGGGTCTAAATTTAAAAAAATAGTTATTGATAGGTAAAGGTAAAGATTAACCCACAAGGTCAGGATAGATTATTGATCGTGACCCATGTAGGTCAATTTTAACTTGGGAGGGAGTTTGATTTTAAGAGTTTGCAATGTCCATACATATGCTTAGAGGTTTTTAAAAATTAAGAGTATTTTTTAGGTGTAAAGTATAAATTTGGAAGGGATGGGTCTAGACAAGTACTTAGGATAAAAAATAAGAAAAATTTAAGTGATAAAGTCACTTAAGGCAAATGTGGGTCAAAACTAACATTATCGAGTATTCATGACCAAATTTGAGTATCTACACCCTAAAAAACTGTTGGGAAGGATTTTAATGATCTTTAATCTATATTTCTCCCAAGATGAGAAGGCACATTCTTTAGAGTCAACCCAAAAGGTCAAAGTCCTAAAAATATAAAAATTATGGTAGTTTCCTCCAAGACAACATCATCTAGAAAGAGCATTGAGTCATCAATAAGCAATGAATTGAGAGGAGGAACCCTAAAGAGTAAATACTAGATGATAAGGATTTAGGGGAGCATTATGATGAATGAGAGGGTGAAAAGGCATAAAGTGGGGAAGGTTAGAGTGATGACCAAAGGGGATGGAATTGGGAAAGGAAATGGGATGGGAATCAAAAATAGAGGGATGATAGGAGAGGGGGAAATAAAAAACAATTATGGAAATGTGTGTGGGGAAGAGAGAGATGATGAGATGATAAAAGGACCTCAAAGAGAGTGATCATACTACAGAAGTGAATGCTAAGAGATGTGAGAGTCAATAAAACTACCACTTTAGAAGTGAATAGGGAAATGAGGAAAATTAAGAGAGTGCCAACTACTAGATTTATTAATGTTGAGCCAAGTAGAATTGTTAATCTAGCTAGGAGCATCCCAATTAAGAGATATTTAAAATTCTAGGTTTCCTTAAAATCTTGGTTCAAGTCAACCCAAGCTACTATGGTTGCCAAATTCTGAGTAACTAATGTCCATGATCTTTTCATAGATTATTCTCATTATCTCATAGGGATTTTACATGCATTCTATAAAGTCATACGAATTAAAAATGAGATTGATGTAGTTAAAATATCACCTTTGGCCATCAGGGCATATTAATTTTATATCCAGTTGACAAAACCACATAATAAAATGCTCATTTTATTCCATTGGCAAATTTGGCACCATGGGCTATAAAACATTCTACAATATGTACAAACTTGATATGATCACTCATTATTTTCAAGGCCCCCAATTAGAATAGTTTCCATATATAAAAATATACAAAAAAAAAATAGTTTAAATGAAAATTGTAAGATTCAGTATTATTAAAATATACTTAGCTTATGAGTTAGACATAAATACCTAAGTAACCTTGATATTCGTTCAACATGAATGTTAAAAACATTATAATTTAAATTATTATTAATGTCCATAAATAACTAAAAAGGCTAGTTAAAAGAGTTTTCAATAATCACATAACAAATAAGGTTACTGGAACAAAAAACAAAGCCTATTACAAAGATTAAGAAACCCAATAATCAAATATTAGAGAAACACTTACACACACACACACGCGCACACACACACACACACACACACACACACACACACACACACACACACACACACACACACAAAGGTTCAATACCAATAATACATCTCCACTTGGTATACTACAACCTCATTCATGACTAATTATGGCTTATTTCAACTTATTGAAAACTACTTCTAGATTAGTGGTAGACCGTCCCCCACACTGTAATGCCTTTACCACCTTATAATCTAAGGCATATAAAGAGTTGGGAACATTATTTTTCACTTAACATTTAAAATACACTCAATAAATTCATTATTAAAATGAGTGTTAAAATTCAAGAAACAACTAAATGTTTGTCTATTATAATAGAGGCACCCCTATAATATAGTTAAGGCACCCTCCACTTGAATTACAAACACACATACTAAGTTACAAAATTGGATCTGATTATGATATTTTCCTTGTGAGCATAAAATTGCATTTAAAGTGATTATTGTATCAAATTATTTCTAAAGTATGGTTGAAAGTGAATTCTCTGCATACAATAGCTTATCCTTCACAAATGGTAATTGGGCAAGGTCGTCAAAAAGGTTGATTAAGAAACCCCCAAATGGTGTGTATTATTTTGATGAAGGAATGCTCTCACAATCATCTATCCATGTAAGGAAATAATTTTTGGCTTGAAAATCTATTCTCATCAATAAGGACATATTGTATGTCTCATTTCTTATTTAAATTTTCTTAGTGTATGATCTTGAAAAGGGTGCATTAGGTAAAGTATATGTAAAGTATTATTATAGCACATCGCTCATCAAGTAAGACCAAATTATAAACCTATAGACATAAAAATATAGTCATATGTACTTGAAAATTTTAATTTTAGATACATCTTAAATCATATGAATTGTGCCCAGATACATGACTCTTATTCACCATTCCTCTAAGCCATTTATCTATATGCGTGATTGACCATTTGTTTACCATTATTACCACATAGAGATTTAAAAATCAAATGATCAAACTAATTAATAACACTCTAATATTATATTCATCTTAGAAAAATTATCCTTCACTTTTTTGGATAGGTTTATGCTATGTAGATAGAAACACTTTTGCATTACTGTCCACCTAGAGTGGCCGCGTCTTGTGCCAAATATTGGCTAGTTTACAAATTTAAAATTAATGTTTTGAGTTTTTTTGAATGTTTTACAAGGTTGAATAAAAGAAATTATCAAAATTTACCCCTATAAATACACATCAAAGGTTATTCATTATACCCCACTTGATATGAATTGGTTGTTAGCTTATACACTATTACACATTGAAAAAATTTGCCCTATTCTTTCCAAATTCAAGATCATTCAATGTTGAGTTTGATACCAATGTCAACACTTGATTTTTGATGTTATAATATGATTTTTTAGTATTTTATTATTTTGAGAGGGTTATTTATTTTATTTTTATCCTAGATTACTTTTTTGTCAAATTTGGACACTTTTGGGGAACTTTCCAAAAAATAGCTAGAAATGCCAATTAGAGTCCAGTTCATTGAATATGTACTTAAATAAGCTAAAGTCCTTATAAAATCATATCCAATAAGTGGGATACACTTATAAGACTTAGTTAACTAAATTTAATATTATTTTAGTCAATCTCATACTTTATATGGATTTGAGGTGCCTAATTTATCTAGTGTGCATGTTTGTGCTTACTTGTTGAGAAAGACATCTTGCATGTTGACCTTATATTATCAATGAGTCAAACCTATTTTCTTGAGTCCAATTTTAGTTATATTAGAATATATTTTAAAGATTTTATTTTTATTTAACTTAATTGTCAAGTAAGGTTTTAATTTAGCATTAACTTATCATTGAAGTTATTTGTATTTGGCTAGTTTTAGCTTTTCTTATTAAAAAAAGATGGTGTAATAATGTGATGTCATATTTATTATTGAAAATTATTTTTGTATGTGTTTAGATCTAATTTTTATCATAAGTATTCAAAAAGGAAAAATAACAATCATATGTATTCTAATTTTAAGTTATTCAATACATTTTTTTATCAACAATCATATTTACAACACTAGTAGATTAATAACTAGTAATTCTTGGATAGATTGGTTGATATATGGATTTAATTTAAAATTAAATCAGAGATGATTTTCACTTCATATATAAATAAAAAATATTTATTTGGTATCATAGCCTTGCTCAATAAAGGTTTAAAAGGGTTTTAAGCCATAATCATGACTTTTGTGAATTCTACTTTTATGAACATTCCCATTTTCAAAGATGAAAACTTTAAATATTGGAGAGATCAAGCAAAGGGAGTAATTGTTTAAAAGGGAGTTTGGGAGAATAATTGTTTGAAAGGGAGTTTGGGAGAATGTCCTCCATGGATACACACCACCTAGATATTATAATATTTTGACTCAAGATTAGATGAAAAAAGGGGTGAAAAAAAGGTTGATGCACAAAATTTATTCTATCTTTAGAGTGCCATAGACTGAAGCATCTATCCAAGAATTATTGGATGTAAAAATTCCCATGAGATAAGGAGTACCTTGGAAACTTCATATCAAGGATATATTATGATAAGAGAATAAAAAATCCAAACTCTTACATCAATTTTTAAAATTTGAAAATGATAGATAATGGAGTTGGAGAATATTGCATAAAGATAAATGACTTAGTTCATTGAATCAGAGTCTATGGCAAAACCATATAAGATAGTTTTATAACAAAGAAAATTTTGAGATTATTGACTAAAAAAAAGTTGCATATTTTGATCACTCTTGAGAAGTGTAAAAAAATTAAAACTATAGGTGTTGATGAGTTAGTGGATTCTATTTTGTCACATGAGGATAAGATGAGACTATACACAAGAGATCTAGAACATGATGTAGAACATGCACTTGAAACCAAGGTAAAAATTTCAAATCTCAAAAAAAAAATTCAAAATCAAGAGAGTTCAATAAAATAAAATTAAAATGGGAAAGATAAAGATAAATTTGTAAGTAAAATCAATAGATACTTTAATTTCATTACTAAAAAATGTTAGGACACTTTTTAAAAGTTTGCAAGATCCTGACAGCTAAGCATCAAGCTAATCAAGAGGATGAAAAGAAGGCATTCAAAGATTAAAAAAATGAGGAGAATGATCACTGATATTATTTTATCACATGTATTATGGGAATAGAAGATGGATATAATTTATATTTTATTTATTCAGGTTGCTCAAATCACATAACAAGTCACAAAGATGGTTTCAACAAGTTAGATGACTCTTTCAAAAGCCAAGTGCAATTGAGAGATGGAAAGTCCATCTAAGTTGAAGGAAAGGGTAACATTAAAATTAATATAATCCATGGTAAGGGTTAAATAAATGATGCTTATTTTTATCCAAATATATATCCTAAGAGTATTGATCATAATTTAAAAGGATATAGTGATGAAAGCAAAATATACAAATTTTATAATCCTACTAATAAATCCATATTTGTTTTTAGGGTATGTAATTTTTTTTTAAAATGACATGTATGATGATTATGATCATATAGATAAAGAGGTCATAAGTGAATGGGGTATCCTCTTGAAGTTTATTTTGAGGGCTTACAAACTCCTACACATATTTCTAGTTCAATAGGAAACAATACTAGCTCTTCCCAAGAGACTAGTCATTTATCTTCATCAACTCCAAGCAAGTAAAAGCATTTTTTGAATCCAAATCTATCCAATTAAATGTTAGATTCTAAATATGATATGAGGATAAAAAGGATTCAACATCAATAATTTATTTTTTTGATGATGCTTATGATGAAAATACTACGTTTGCATTGTTATTTATAGCTAGTGAACCTAAAAGTTATGCAAAAGCTAGTCAAAATAAAGAATGCGTTGATGTTATAAAAATTGAGATAAATTAAATTGAGAGAAATGATAAATTTAATCTTATTTATCCTCTATATGATAAATATGTCATTTTAACCAAATGAATCTATAATACCAAAGTTAAGAGTGATGGTATAATTGACAAATTAAATGCTGGACTAGTTACAAAAGGGTTTACACAAAAATATAGGGTTGACTATGAGGAAACTATTACACCCATGCATGTCAATATACTATAATACTAATGATTATTGTATTTACTCATAAATTATGAAAAATCCATCAAATAAATGTTAAAAGTGCATTTCTAAATGGAGTGACTGAAGAAAAAGTATATGTGGGACAACCACAATGTTTTGAGGTAAAAGGTAAAGAGTTTTGGGTATATAAGTTGAAGACGACTATTTATGGGATGAAGTAAGAGCCATTAGATTGGTATGAAATAATTTATAGCTGGTTATTATATCAATAATTTTTAATAATTCAAAATGAATCAAATTTTTACATATAAGCATTGGGTGCTGATGTGTTATATGTTTATCTCTATGGAGATGATTTTATATTTATTGGTGTCTCTATGGAAATGTTGAACAACTTAAAGAAAGTTATAAAATCATAATTTGAGATGACCAATCTTGGACTTATGAACTAATTTATTATCATGAAAGTCCATTAAAAGAAAGATGAAGTATTCATTTGTCAAGCCAAATATGTTCAAGACATGTTAAAGAAGTACAATCTTCAAGATGTTAATCCCATGGACACTCTAATTACACGTGGAAAAAATTTAATAAGAGAATATGAGATTAATTTAGTTTATAAAAATAATTTTATAATCATGGTGGGAGGTTTGATGTATCTCACTATGACAAGACCTGATATTAGTTATGGGGTTTCACTAGTTTATATATTTATGGGAAAACTATCACTCAAACATTTGCAAGCATTGATTTTTTTAAAAAATATGTAAGAGGTATTTATAATCATGGTATTAATTTTAGACCAAAAAGTTCATTATGTCTAATTAGATACAAAGATTCATATTGGGGAGGATCTCTTGATGATATGAAGTCAAATTCAAGTTATTATTTCACATTTGGAAGTGGGTTGGTTTCATGATCATCAAATAAACAAGTTACAATTGCATTATCCTCTATCAAATCTGAATATACATCCATTACATTAGTTTTCACACATGGATTATGGTTGATAATACTCTTATATTATTTCAGAGAAGCTCAAATTGAGCCAACATAGATTTTTTGTGATAATAGTGGGACAATAAAATTATCCAAGAATTTAATTTTCCATGCTAGAACCAAGTTTATTGAACTCAAACATAATTTTGTCAAATACTTGGTCAATGATAAATATTTTTTCATTGAGTATGTGAGAATTTAAAATCAATTTGATTATATTTTTACCAAGAAATTATTGAATAAGATTCATGGAAGACTTAAGAACATGATAGGCATTTCTACTCTTTGCATCAAAGGGGGAACATTGAGTATGATACCAATGTCGACACTTGATTGTTGGTATTAGAATATGATTTATTTATATTTTATTATTTTAATAAGATTATTTAATTTAATTTTTTTGTAGATTAATTATTTTGTCAAATTTTAACACTTATTTGATAACTTTTTAAAAAGTAGCTAGAAGTGCCAGTTAAATTCTAATTTATTGAATGTGTACTTAACTAAGCTCAAGTCCTTATCCATTCATCCTTAATAAGTGAGGTGCACTTTATACAAATTGGTAAACTAAATTTAATGTTATTTTATTCAATCTTATAATTTATAGAGATTTAGGTTGCTTAACTTATCTGATGTGCATGTTTGTGCTTACTTATTTAGAAAGACATATTGCATGTTGACCTTATCTTATCAATGAGTCAAAATTGATTTCTTGAGCCAAATTTTAGTTATCTTAGCCTATTTTTAGGATTCTATTTTTATTTAAATTATTTTTTAAGTAAGGCCTTAATTTTTTTTGATATGTAAGGATATTATGCATCATAATATTATATTATATTAAAAATGTTTTTACATAAGGAGGGTCTAAAGACCAAGAGTTACAAATACAAGCAACTCAAAATTGGCTCAAAATTTTTAAAATATATAACATAGCCATAATTAAAAGTCAAAAAACCAAAAAATACATGACTTAAGGATTCATAGCATTGAGGTTAGCCACCTTAAATCCATGAAATCCTATAGATTCATCATCACTAGCATTGAGATTATCATCATCAAGAACAAAAGGAGTAGGGGGATGAAAGTGAAGTAAAAATCTCTATGAATTAAAAACATCATCAATCCTTTCCTTTCTACCATTACCAATTTGATTTTAATGGGCTTGCAGAGAACAATCAAGAGATTGATAATTGTTATCCTAAATACTAAGAATAAAATCTTGATAAACATAATTAACATATGGTGTTCCAATATGTCAACCTAAGAAAAAATCCCTCTAATATTTACTCGATTAGGGCTTCCTTGACATCACCACTGTGAAGTTTGAATTATCTTGATAAGCCTCTTGCATCAATGTTTCCATGAGTAGGTTGTTCCCACATATGAATAGGAAGAAGCAACCTAGAGTTCTTTGAATTTTATACCATCACCGAACCATAAAGCAAACAAAGCAAAAGAGAATTTCAAAGTAATCGAAAACAACAAAGATAAGAACAAAAGTCACATGATCCATCATAATTTTGGGAGTCATTATGACTAGAAGAAAATAAATATTATCTTACATATCCAAGATTTGCTTCAAGATAGATGTAAATATATATCATCCCACATGCTTGAAATTATGAAAACCCTGTATCAAACCTGAGTGGAATGAGATAAATATCCACATAATTAAAACAAAGTGGGAACCTAAATATATGCCATGAGGTAAAGTGACATCAACCATGTATCAAAAGGAATGGGTCACTGTAAGTGTAATATTTAGAGGTTTTTATAAAATCATAAGATTAAGAGCCTAACAACCTGTCAAAAAATAAATAAACATATTAGAGGTGTGAACTAGGAATTTGACTCAAGATAGGATGGTTAGTATTGTGTTAGTCCCAAAATGAAAACAAAATGAAATAAACACACTAACATAACATCTCTAGGCCTAGTTACTAGGGGGAGCTTAATTAACAAAACAAAATAAAAACACAACTAAAACATGAAAGAAATACCTTCCTTAACCTTCCTTGGATGCTCCAAAATGCTTATTATAGTGGCTTGCTCAGCGTTATGCTCATGAAGTCTACATCAATGAAGTGTGGCTACCTCCATCTCTCTTTAGCACCATGTTTGGATTAACTTAGATCAATATTTGGGGATTATAACACTAATTTTCATGAAGATTTAGAATCAATTCAACATTATAACTTTAGCATATGAGAGCTTAAAATTCAATAGGCAAGGCCTCCTATTTATAAATTTTCAAAAATGGTTAGAATCAACCTAAACCATCCATCTCAAGATGGATATGTATGGCTAAGGATTAATTTAATTATATAATTAAAATTAATAAATAGTCTCATCAATATTTTGGATAGAGGGTAATGAATAGGCATGGAGGGTCTTAATGAGGTATGGGAGGGGTTAACCTTGATATTTTATGCATTTATGGCCTAGGGATATCTTCCTAAAAAATGATGTCACTTGATGATGCAGTTAATGACAATCAATTTCCAAAAATAAATTATTAAAAAAGTTCCACAAAATTTTTAATTAGGCTCATGATTTGGTTTAATTATCTCTTAAGCATGATTAAGCACTTTGATACAAACCTTGGCTCTTTGTGCACAAATTACTCAAATTGATCATAATGTCTTATTATTGGCATAAAATTTGACTGGATTAGAATTAGGATGTGATGTTAGATGTGTTGGATCCTCTATCTCATTTAGGATGTTTCCAACACAAAATAACAAAGGCACATGTCTTATGTAAGAAATTTGATAGGAAAGAGCAATCTAGAGCACCTAGGTACAAAATTGAGATTTTGACTTGAAATGATCTGATCAAAGTTAGCTGATCCATAAATTGCATTGCCCCATTTAATGATATCCTGACAAAAATTAACACTTTAATATATTAATTTCAAAACTTTTAATATATTTTTAGGTCAAATTATGCATTTTGGTATAAATTGGTTAAAACCCTGATTGATGGTCATTGGTGGCCAGATTTATGTGTCTATAGTTTGCCCCTATTTGGAAAGGTGTTGCAAGATATAAGTATAATAAGATATTCTCAAATAATGAAAAGGTCCTGTATGCCTACAACTTCAATGATGATGAACTAAATACATGAGTCCCCCTTGAGAGAATAATTGGCATAAGTAGGTTGGTAAATGGTTCCTCAAAAAGAAGCGAAATGAGAGGACCAAAGAAAGGAAAATAATGGGGTGAAAACACAATGAGTTTGGAAAAGTATTCAAAATAATTGAGAATACAAGTGGAATGGTCTACAATGGTTTTCCCAAAGGTGGTTATAAGCATTGTACTCTAATAGTGGGAATGTGGTATGAAAACATAAAGATTTGTCCAAAGACAGTTATAATTATTGAGAAGATGAAACTATCCTAGGTAGGATAGACAAAGAAGATAACAACATGCCCTTGTATGGGCAAAAAAAATAAAGTGATGAAAACATAATGATTTTCCCAAAGGTAGTTATAATCATTGATAATTGTAGGTGGGATGATGTGTAATGGTTTGCCCAAAGGCAGTTACAAGCATTGGATCTCGATGATGGAAAACATGACTAATTTGGCCAATAATGATGATAATCTGAGATAGAGGATACAAATGAATTGGGATAGCCTGCTAGTAGGGAGATGTTCATATGAACTAAACAAAGGTTGAAATTCTTTCATTATTTAATTACATTATGTATAATATAATTGGGATTGAATCAAGATGTCAGTGTCAAAAAGATGTTGATGATGCCATTGTTGAACAGACTTCTTAAACCTGAGGTTTTTTGTAGCACATGTTGATAGGCATCATGGTATAACATCATGAGGACTTGGTTGAAATATGCATAAGGACTGACTCCCATAAACCAATACTCAATAGAAAAAAATGCACCAATGATAGAAACCATGATGTGAATGTAGATGTATGAATATGGATGGATTAACGTGTAGGTGCATGTAAATAATAACTCAATGAATGCATATAGATTAAATAAAGGAAACAATAATTAAAGTAAACAAATATGCACATAAAAAAAACAATAAAGAAACAAACAATTTAAATTTAAGCCACATGAACATTACCCCTAGAAAATAGGTGACAACTTAACAAACTAACAAAATGGGAGAATAGAAGAAAAGGAAGGGGGTGGCTAAGCTATCTCCATATGCACTAGGCAAGTGAATGCTACCTACATAGTTCCATAGATGTAATACCCAACAAAAAGTTTAAGGCAAATGTAGTTCTCCCAAGAAATGGGAAGAAAAAAGATAACTAATGAAAACAAACAAAATGGATTTGATAGAAGAATAGGATTGGTCTTGAAAAATGGAAACTGCATGGGAGAAAAGGCCAAACAGGATGGGGAAACTAAGTGACAAATGTTTTGCTTGTAACTTAGTAAGGGTTATTAGAGTCCTTAAGGCAAATAAGTGGTCAAAGTTTTTGGTTTTTTCTAATGGTTTTATAAATATTTTTAGAATATTTTAATTTAATCGAGAATTAAAAGATACTAAATGGTTCAAGCTCACAAAATGATGAGAGCATTGCTTCAGATACTCTCAAAATGGTGAGAGAGTGGCTGGAAAGGGTGACTGAACTGACCTCAACAATTATCGATCACTACCTACATATTCCTAGAGTAGGACCTCAAGTCACTGTAGTTCTACCTTACAGTAGAAGATTCCAACTAGTGTAGCAATCAATTCAAAAAAAATAGGCATAGTTGGTATAAAGGCATAATACGCCATAGAGAATGGTGAATTGGTAATGTCAAGGCACAATAAACAAGTGTTGCCCCTAATTTTCATATAGGTGGTTATAACTAGGATACAATGACATAGGTTACTGAGACTAATTTTCCCATAGGCAGTTATAATTAAGATCAAGACATTGAGAGAATGAAACAAGAAATGAAGGATGCAACTACCAAATATCTATCATACTACTCTAAAATACTACCTCTATTTGGAATATATGAAACAATTGTTGAAACCAAATTTGAATGCTCTTGCTAGAAGTAGTGATGGAACCAAGCTCATAGGGCTAGGTAGAGAGGGAAAAATGAACTCAGTGGATGGGGAAGGGTATGGTAAAATAGATAGGTGATAGGGGAAGTGATAGGTTGGTAGGATGATGGGCTAGTAAAAAAAGTATTATAGAAAGAAGATTAACAAAAGGATACAAATTGAAATGGTCCTTATAGATAATACACCAAGTCACTTAAGCATAGTATCACTTGAGGTGGATAATGTTCATTGGCTCATCAAGTTCATAGCTGTCTGGTGTGGCAATCTTGTATGCTCTAGCTCCAAAGTTTATTGTAATGATGAAAGGACCAACCCAATTAGGTTTGAACTTACCTTTATGCTTCTTTTAGGCCATGGTATTCTTTTGGTTTTATTTAAGGACAAGATCACCAAGTTCAAATGCTCTATGCTTGATGCACTGATTATGTTGACACCTAAAACTAGCCATCGATAATCTCTAACCAAGATTTTGACCAATTTCCACAAAAATGCACAATTTGGCCTTAAAATATTAAAACATATTAAATAAGTTGATATCAATATATTCAAGTGCTGATTTTGGCTAGGGTATCCCTAAATGGGGTAGTGTAATTTATGGGCCAGCTAACTTTGATCAAATCATTTTGAGTCAAAATGCCAATTTTATACTTAGGTGCTCTAGATTGCTCTTTTCTATAAAATTTCTTGTATGGGACATGTGCCTTTGTTATTTTTTATTGACAACATCTTAAATGGAATAATAGATACAAAACATCTGACATCACATTCTAATTCTAATCCAGTTAAATTTTGGACCAATAATAAGGCATTCTGATTAATTTGAATAATTTATGCACAAAGTGCTTAATCATGCTTAAGAGATAATTAAACTAAATTAGAGCCTAATTAATAATTCTATAGAAGCTTTTTGAATACTTATTTTTAGAAATAAATATTGAATATTTGCATCATCAGGTGACCTCATTTCTTGGGAAGACATCCCTAGGCCATAAATGCCATAAATATTAAGATTTTATGCCTCCCATGCCTCATCAAAGCCCGTCCATGCCTATTCAATGCTCCCCTATCCAAAATATTAATGGAGATATTTTTTGAATGAATTTAATATTTATTAAGCATGAAATATACTGAGAGAGGGGGGTGAATCAGTATACTATATATCTTTTACTTAATCTAATTTTTTTTCTTTAACAACTTAATCATGCATTTAAGATATGCAATAAAACTGAAACAATAATATGCACCACACAAGAGAGATAGAGAGACACCATATTTTTACATGGAAACCCAAAGTGGGAAAAATGATAGAGAACAATTTCAAGTATATGAATGAGCACTAACTCAAATTATAAAGTTCACAAGCACCAACTTGTAAGAGCACCAATCCCTTTGTCGAGCACCAACACAACAACTATTTGTGAACACCAACCCACAAGAGCACCAACCCCTTTCAAAGATTTGTGAGCACCAACCCATAGGAACACCAACCCCTCTTGTATATAAAACACAACTATCTCTCAATATTGTTTACTTAACAAATGATAGAACTCTAAAATATCTCTTGCTTTTCTCTCCTCTAAAACAAATACAAACCATGCACTCTCTTGCATATTATAAATGGCTTCTCAAGCCTTTATTTATAGATTTACAAATGACATTTGGCATTCACCTTTTGTGACCCTTCAATCTTCATGGAAAATGACACCAAACTTGCATGACCCTTCATAAGCAAATGCATCCTTTCCTTTTTTGTATTTATCTTGGTGACTTTTCATACTCCTCAAAATCTCTGTTCATGAAAAAATGCATCATACCCTCTTTTGTCTTCACATGGTGACTCTTGGAATTCCTCAAGATGACTCTTCATGAGAAAATGCATCCCATTCCTCTTTTGTCTTTACCCTATGATTCTTTGACTTCTCCATGGGCCCTCTTTTGACTTATGTGCAACCAAAAATATATTCATTAATATTAAATAAATATTAACACACATTAGCCAAGATATAAATATTAAAAATACCATTAAATGCAATGGGGCCTTTATCACCAATACTAGACCTTTGACATCAATGACAATATTTCCAATAATCTCCCCCTTTGTCATTAATGGCAACCTCAAATTGAAACTACCACATCTTGAAACCAACACTGCACATTTCAACCTGCACATACTACCATCTAAAAAACATACAGTAACTCCTTACTATAGCAACCTATACCTATTCTTTGTACCTATTTTTGCACATGTACCTATACATATACCTATTTCTATTCTTCTCCTCCTTTGACATCAATGGAAAAGGGCCTATCCTGGAGCTAACACTTACCTCCCCCTCAATTGATGTTGATCCTCAATGGTAGGAAGTAAAATAAATTACTCCCAACTTCTCCTATAGATACTCAAATGTATCTTTTGGTAGTGCCTTTGTAAAAATATCTACAATCTGCTCTATAGTACTAATCTATTCCATCTTAACTTGTTGATCTGCAACTTGTTCTCTTAAGAAGTGATATCTAATAGGAATATGCTTTGTTCTTGAATGCATCACTGGATTCTTCAAAATATTAATAGAACTTGTGTTGTCATAAAAAATATAAATAGGTTCATCATATTTTACCTTGATATCTTCTAAAGTTTGCTTCATCTAAAGCACTTGAGTACAACACAATACCACTACAATATATTATGCTTTAGCTATAGAAAGTGATACTGAATTATACTTTTTGCTTAACCATGATACTAATCTATCACTGAGAAAGAAAGCTCCTCTACTTGTACTCTTTCTATCATCCAAGCAACCTACCCAATCTGAATCTATATAAGTAACCAAAGTGAAATCTTTGCCTATGAGATACCACAATCTATAATCTAATGTCCCCTTGATATATCTTAATATTCTCTTCACCAATTAAACATGATTGTATTTTGGAGCTGATTGATATCTTACAACCATACCTACTACATGCATGATGTCTGACCTCGATGCTGTCAACTATAAAAGATTACCAATCATAAATTTATACAAAGATTGATCTGTAATAGGTGAATATTTATCCTTGCTCACCTTATTTTTTGTACTCATTGGTGTGCCAACTGGTGCACAATCCTCAAAACCAAATTTATTCAATATTTTATTAGCATATTTACTTTGAGATATGAAAATTCCTTTATCTGACTGGAATATTTACAACTCTAAGAAAAATGATAATTCTCCAAGCATAGACATGTCAATTGTTTTTACATATTATCAGAAAATTCATTTGTCATCTTTTCAATGTTTTCTCCAAAAATGATATCATCAACATATACCACAACAATCAATTGATTCTCACCTTCTATTTTGATGTAGAGATTACTGTCAGCCAATCTTCTCTTGAAACCTTGATCCTATAGGTACTTATCAAGTTTTGCATACCAAGGTCTGGGAGTTTGTTTCAATCCATACAGTGTTTTCTTCAATATGTAAATATGGCTACTAATATTTAAGATAATAAATCCTTCAAGATGCTCAATTTAGACCTCTTCTTCTAGATTCTCATTTATGAAGGTAGATTTGACATTCATCTGAAACACTTTGAAAATTTTAAACACTACATATACAAGAAACATTCTAATAGCTTCTAACCTTGCCACTGGGACAAAATTTTCTTCAAAATATATTCCCTCAATATTAACATATCTTTTATATACTAATATTTCTTTATTCCTAGTCACTTCTCCATTTTCATTCAACTTATTTCTATAAACCCATTTTGTTCCTATCACATTGTGATTTTTTGGTCTAGGCACTAATTCCCAAGTATCATTCTTTTCTATCTGATTCAATTTTTCGTCCATTGCCTTAATACAATGCGTATCATGTCTAGATTTTGAAAAAAAATTAGGCTAAATTTTAGATAACAAAGAGAAATTAACTTGCTCAGATTCACTTACCATCATTCTTTTAGTCTAAATTCCTTCATTTATGTCCTCAATGATGTCACTTTCATTATGATTTATCTAGAAATATTTGGATGGGGTTTTGGTGTATTTTTTCTCCTTCTCATTTTCATCTAATTCTTTAAAATCTTCCTCTTCAATGATTTCAAGAATGTCTATTGGATCACTGATTCTTTGTGCTCCTTCTATCCTAGTTTTTCATCGGTTCTCTTTATGAAGTATCTACTATCAAAAACTTTGAAATAATCAACTATTACTGGTTTGTCTTTTTATAGTTCATAAGGAGTCTTATCACTATTAACTCTCAATAATGCTTTATTTTGAATATGCACTGCTATAATACCTACCTCTTTCTAATATTTATTTGATATCTTGGATTCATTTAGCATTATCCTTTCCATCTTCTAAAATGTTCTATTTATCCATTCAACTACTCCATTTTCCTATGGAGTTCTAGTTGTTGAATAATATCTCTTTATTCCATGGCCTTCATAAAACTCAATAAATTGATCTGACATGAATTCTCTTCCTTGATTTGATCTTAGGCACTTAATCTTTAAACCGATTTCATTCTCAACTAATGCTTTGAATTATTTGAAATGTATTGAATAATTTGAGTTCTCATAGGTCCACACAAATTAGTGTGAATAAGATCTAACATCTGATTGGTTGAATACTTTTTTGTTTTAAACCACCTTCTAGCCTACTTTCCATGCTAACAAGGTTCACAAAGCATGTCAGATGGATTTGTAATCTTTGAAAGATTTATGACTACTTGATTCTTTCTGATGTTGATAATATTATAAAAATTTATGTGGCCCATTCTCCTCTACCATGGCCAAATTTCTTCAATCTGACTCAAATAATATCTTTGACCTTTGATGTCTGATAACATATACAAATTATTGCCTATTCTCTAAGCATCTGCAACCAATACATTTGAATTTTTTCTCCTAATTTCATAACCTTATACATAAAACTTTAGTGTGTTCCCTTGATCACACATTTGACTTACACTAAAAAAATTATTCTTAAGACCTTCTACATAAAAAACATTTTTAATTTTAGTTTTACCATTATCCAAATTTAGTTTACTCTTTCTGGCAATTCTGGTAGTAATATTATCTCTAAATTTCATTGTGCCACCATTGATCTTCTTCAAGGTTATAAACTTGCTCTTATCTCCTATCATGTGCCTCGAACATCCACTATCAATGAACCATGGATTTTATTCATTTTTTGCATGCAAAGCTGTCTGTATCAACATAGATTTTTTAGGTTATTTCTTTTGCCATGAACATATCTAGATTTTCTTCTTGATGAATGAAGCCTTGAAACTTTGGTCCTTATTGACTGACTCAAATATGATTTTATAGTACTGAGCTATGTGTCCAAAGTTGTTACACTTGTAACATATTATGACCTCTTCATTAAAACCTGATAGAGGAGCAAAAGAGTTGTGGGTTTTGCTTAACTCTACATGAATTTCCTTCTCCTTATTTTTGAAATTACTAGCCTTTTTTTGATATTCTATTTTCTTATGACAATATCCATTACAATAAAAATAATAACCATAAAAATAGGATCTATTTATGTATCTCTGACTTGATTTTCTTTTGTAGCTCTATTCCTTCCAGCCTTCTTTGTTTAAGATGTCCTCTATATTCTTAACTTCTTCCCTTTTTATTTCTTCTTTTGTAAGAGCTTCAACATAGTCTTCCCTTTTTTTGTGTTAACCTTATTTGTGAAAGTAGTGGCCTCCCCTTTCTCTTTTTCAAATCTGATACCTTTCTTATTTGACATTAATCTATGACTGTCTAATATATTATTCAACATATTAGTGGTATTATCAAATTTTGAATCATTGGCTGCTCTATCGTTGATTGCTTTATTTATTTTCTCAAGATCTGCTTTTAAAGAAGCAATTTCAATAACATACCTTTCACATTCTTCACTTATTTTTTGTAACTATGCCGTTATATGTTTTTCATTCTTCTTAGATTTTTTAAAGTGTGATTGTAGATTTTTAATTGTTTCCTTTGACTCTTTTTCATTTTTCTTGATCTGGAGCTTTAATCTTCGATTCTTCTTCTCAAGAGCTTTTATCTCTTCTAAGGTACAAACAAGTTCTCCTTCTAGATTCACTTTGGCTTCATCTTATTCTTCTTCTTGATCATCTGTACTTTTTCTTATGGAGGCATCTTCATGTATGACCATGAATATAATATCTTCTTCTTCTAAATCATTGACTCCACTATCTTCAACTGAGTTAGGATCCTTAGAATACAAACTCTTCTTCTCAAATCCCTTCTTGAATTTTCCTTTGAAATTATTCTTATATATAGACTTTCTTTTTTCATTTTCACCATTACCCTTATTTGAGAACTTAGCTACAAAATGTCATATCTTTCCATAATTAAAACATTTAAAAGGTAAATTTCCTTGATATTTACCTGTGCCTTTTTTTGGCTTGCGAATGAATAGAGCTTTATTGTCATCTTCATCATTGCTAGAACTGTCACTTGATTCTTGAATCTTAAATTTCTCTTTATTTGATGTCTTAAAAATAGCTTCTCTCTTTGAAGGTTTCTTTTGTTCGATCTGCATCTCATATGCCATAAGAATACCATGTAACTCATCCATCTTTAGCTTGGATAAATTCTTCATCACTTCAATTTTCAAAACTTTTGCATCATATCTCAATGGTAGAGATCTCAAAACTTTTTGTACCACAATTGATTCTTATAAATTTTCTCTAAGACCTTGAATCTAATTAACTATTTGATCAACTTGCAAAAGATAACTTGCGATATTTTCTTTCTCTTCTATCTTCAAACTCTCAAACTATCTTCTGAAAGTTTGAAGCTTAGCTTGCTGAACCTTTCCATCACCTTTGTAAATATTTTCAATTGTTACCCAAGTTTCATGAGTAGATTTACATTGCATAACTTTAAAAAATTTTGATTCACATAAACCACATAAAATAACATTTAAAGCTTTATAATTATTTTCACTTGCCTTATTTTTTGATGAAGTAGTTACAAGTCTCTATGGCTCTTCATATTCCACTACCACTGCTTGCCCAATGTTGAATCTAAGGGCCATCAAATAAGTCCTCATCCTTATGCTCTAAAAATCATAATTTGTCCCATCAAATAAAGGTGCCTTATTTGTAGAAAAACTTTCATGTGATCCATCCATCGTGCTTTCCCCGATCTACCTTCAAGCTATAATTTTTTTTTCAAAAAGGAACCTACTTTGATATCAATTGTTAATCATGAAATATAATGAGAGGAGGGGGTGAGTCATTATATTATATACTTTTACTTAATCTGATTTTTTTTATTTAACCACTTAATCACACATTCAAGATATGTAATAAAACTAAAATAATAATATACACCACAAGAGAGAGAGAGAGATACCAAATTTTTACATGAAAACCCAAAGTGGGAAAAACTATGAAGAATAATCTCAAGTATATGAATGAGCACCAAATCAAATTACAAATTTTGCAAGCACCAACCCATAAGAGCACCAACCCCTTACAAATATTTATGAGCATCAACCCACATGAGCACTAAACCCTCTTGTGTATAAAACATAACTATCTCTCAATGTTGCTTACTCAATAAATGATAGAACTCTACAATATCTCTTGCTTTTCTCTCCTCTAAAACAAATAAAATCCATGAACTCTCTTGCATATTACAAATGGTTTCTCAATCCTTTATTTATAGCATTCCAAATGACCTTTGGCATTCACCCTTTGTGACCCTTCAATCCTCATGAAAAATGGCACCAAAATTGCATGACCCTTCGTATCCTTGCATTTAAAAAGTCACATGGTGACCCTTCATAAGAAAATGCATCATTTTCTCTTTTGTCTTTATCTTGGTGACTTTTCATATTACTCAAAATGTCTTTTCATGGAAAAATGTGCCATACCCTCTTTTGTCTTCACATGGTGACTCTTGGAATTCCTCAAGATGACTCTTTATGAGAAAATACATCCCATGACTCTTTGACTTCTCCATGGGCCCTCTTTTGACTTATATGCAACTAAAAATATATTCATTAATATTAAATAAATATTAACACACATTAGCCAAGATATGAATATTAAAAACACAATTAAATGCAATGGGGCATTTATCACCAATACTAGACCTTTGACATCAATGACAATATTTCTAATAATATTTAAATTTATCCTCAGCCACACATCTTAATCTTGAGATGGATGGTTCAGGTTGATTCTAGCCATTTTCTAAAATATATAAATAGAGATGACATGAACATCATTTCTAAGCTATTTTAGTGCAAAGTTATTATGCTCAAATATCTTTAAAAAGCTTAACTTGTGCAAAGTTACCATGCCCAATTGATTCCAAAAATCTCTCACATGCCAAAGTTATGATGCCAAAGCCAAGCAAGGTGCCAAGGAGAGATGGAGGTAGTCAATCTTCCATTGATGCAGACTTCATGAGCAAAAACCGAGCAAACCACTACTACAAGATAATTTTGAGAATTCAAAGGACGTAAAAAAATTGTTCTCTTTCATATTTTAGTTGTGTTTCTATTCTAGTATTGTTAACTAAGCTCAACTAAGTAGCTAGGCCTAGAGATGTATGTTAGCTAGTGTGTTGGTTTTTCAATTTGATTTCATTTTGTCACTAACAAGATATTAACACCTCTCTTGAGTCAAATTCCTACTTCATAGATTTTAGTGGCCTTTGAGTCAATTCTGATATGTCTAAAGATTGTTGAGCACAATTGTACATTTTTCATCAAGTAGGTCTAGCTATTGCAGATGAGCTACTCGATAGTCATGATCATCTATGACATGCTTGAAAGATATGTGTAAAGATAGAAACTCAATCTCAATGGGAAGGATGGCTTCTGTACCAAAAACAAGTGAATATAGAGTGGCTCCTATGTGTTTATGGTGATTGGTATAATATGACTAAAGGGCATAAAATATCTGAAAGTGCCAATCATGACTGACATCTTTGATAATATTTTTGAGAATATTGACAATGGTTTTGTTTGATGCTTCAACTTGGCCATTATCTTGAGGGTAATATGCCATAAAAAAATACTGTCTGATGTTGTATTCAACACATAGCTTGTTGACATCCTTATTCTTGAATGATCCTCCATTATCAGATATAATGTCTAAGGGGATACCATAGAAGCAAATGAGATGGTTGAAGATGAACTTAAAAAATTGCTTTCTAGTCACATAAGTGAGGGGTATAGTTTCAACCTACTTAGTGAAATATTTAGTGGTAGTAAGGATATGTTTATGGCCGTCAAATGAGGTGGGATTGATCTTCTCAATGAGGTCAAGGACCCATGTATCAAATAACCATGGTGTCACCATCGGTTTTAGAGTCTTTGCTAGGGCATAAATCAAATTGGCATGTTGTTGACATTTGTCACACTTTTTGACATATGCAGATGCATCTACGTCTATTATAGGCCAATAATAACTAATACGTAAAATATTTTTGGATAAGATGGCCATGATAGTGTGGATTCCACATACTTTGTCATGAACTTCTCATAATGCTAGTGTAGATTCTATCAAAGTTAAATAATGAAGCAGAGTTCCATCAAAACTATGATGATAAAGGGTGGATCCAAGTAAGGTATAATGAGTGGTTTTGTGGATGAAGGATTTGGTTTATTTTTGGAAGAGGTCAGGTGGTAAAACTTGGTCATGAAGGTAGTTTTAAATGTCTAAGTACCAAATAGAACTAGGACCAACAATATCATAAATCATTATGAAGGTTGAAGGTTCATGAGTTGGTGGGTAAAAATTTTTAATGAGGAACTGATGCTCTCTAGCTTTGTCCATTTGTCAAATCAGAGAGATGATAGTGGCCATAGCATCTATAGTTCTATTACTAGCCCTTGGTATATGTTCCAACTGAATGTCAACAATCTATTGTTTGAGAGTGTCACCATGGCCTTATATGGAACTAGCTTATCATCTTTGGTTTGAAAATGGTCTGTAACCTAATTTATGATTAAATGAGAATCACCATAAACCTTGAGATGAGATATGTTCCAATGTACTTCCTATTAGAGTCTTGTAACAAGTGCTTCATACTCAGCTATGTTGTTGGTATAAAGAAAACTGATCCTGAATAATGTAAGGATTAGATCCCCTTATGGTGTATTAAATAAGAGGCCTACCCCTGATCCATGTACAATAAATGATCCATCAAAATATAGATTCTAGTGCTACTCTTGAAGAGGTATGTCAATGATGGTCATTATGGATTCATTAGGAAATTAGAATGTGAGTGGCTTTATGTCTATAAAGAGTGCTTCAATGAGTTGATCTATAAGAACCTGTCCCTTAATTACCTTTTGATCGACTTACTCTATGTCAAACTCACTAAGAAACATGATATATTTGGCCATTATACCTTGTAAATATATTTTAGATAGTAGATACTTGAGTGGATCTACTTTTGAAATGACCATGGTCTTATTGTTCAACATGTAGTGTCATGATTTCTGAGTTATGAATACCATGGCTAGACAAGATTTTTTAATAGATGTATAGTTGTGTTCATACATGACCAATGTACATCTTAAGTATTATACTACATGCTCTCTTCCATTGTCATGATGTTGAGCTAGAAGTGCCCCCAAGGCACTATCTATAGCTGATAGGTACAACAAAAATGGTTTTCCTAGCATAGGGGGTAACAAAATAAGCAGATTCACTAGGTAATCTTTTAGCTACTAAAAAACTATTTGGAAATGATTATACCATTGGAATGAAACTACCTTATTTGTAAGATGTGTAAATGGATGAAACTTATCTACTAACTAAGATATGAAGCATCAGATTGACTGGATCTTGCCTTGTAAACTATAGAGCTACTTTAAATTGGTTAGTGGTGACATCTTTGTTATAGCTTGGACTTTGGTTAGATCAACTTCAATACCTTTGTGAGACATGATGAAGCCAATGAATTTTCCTAATTTTACTCCAAATACATATTTTTTTGGATTCAATTATACTTTGTACTCACATAGTCTTTCAAATATTTTATGTAACACTGCTGGATGGTCGGCCCTAGTTTTTGATTTGCCTAGTATATTATCGACATAGTCTTCAAAAATATCATGCATCATATCATGAAATATGATGGTCATGGATATTTAATATGTAGCTCCAACATTCTTAAGACTAAATGACATTACCTAATAATAGAATATGCCCCATGGAGTGGTGAATGCAGTCTTGTGTTGGTCTTCTGGTGATATTCTGATTTGTTTGTATCTTGAAAAGCCATCCATGAGTGAAAGCATCTCATAACCCATCATGGAGTTAATGATCATGTCAATATTAGGTAATGGAATGTTATCCTTAGGAAAAGCTTTGTTTATGTCTAAAAGATTAGTACATATTCTAGTTCCTTCAAGATTTTTGCTAACAAGTACAATATTGTATATCTATTCTGAGTAGTCAATGGATGAAATACATCCTACTTATAAGAATTTTTACAACTCTTTCTTTACTAATACAACAATGCAATGATACATCTTGCATAACTTTTTCTTAACTAGTTTGGCATTGGGATTTACCACAAGGTGATGTAAAACCAAGGTGGGGTCCAAACCTAACATGTCAAAATAATCCCATGCAAAGATATCTACAAATTCTCTCAATAGAGCTGTAAAGATTTCATGTTCCTCCTTGGTGAGGGACACACCTAATTTGATCCATTTCAAGTCTGATGGAGTCTTGATGTTTACCTCTATTATATCTTCAACTAGAAGGGTTGAACCATCTGCTAGGATAGTAGGCAAAGACTTGAACTATTGGACTATATCAGGGTCCTCTATTAGGACTAACACTTCAACTTCTCCTAGGTATGATGAATTTGAGTCCCCCAATAGGATATTTGACCATATGAAAAAAATAGTAAAAAATTATTGAAGAATTTAATCAAACACTTATTCCTTAAAACTAAACTTAGATCTATAGGCAAGTTCATCATTGGTGGTCTCTTGGTCTAAATTTGAAGAAGAATGAATACCCCCATCTAATGGTGCCTGAAACAAGTTTTCACCACTAGATTGGCCTTTATATTTACTTTTTCCCTTATCATAAATCACCTCAAAGAGGTTTTCATTTTAAGACCTCAATGTTTTATTTATTTATTTTTGGCTAAGGGTGTTCACCCACTCTTAAAAATAGGCTTCAGGATCTAATGTGATCAAGAACCCAAATTTATGATCTCCCAACAAAACATTAACTTTAAGGCCTAGAAAATCATAGAATGCCTCATCATTCTGAAACTCATCAATTAACAAACTAGATTCTTGTTGGTCCCAATCTGTTAGTTGGGGATAGTATAATGGCAATGGGTTATTATGAATGATTGGGCTAAGGGTAAATATGGCATTATTATCAAACATGTTAGTCTCGGCTAGGTCATTATAACTAAGGCTATGATTGGACTCAGCTTCACTATTGGCATCATCATCACTAGTCATCAATAATGTAACTCAAATAAGATATGTGGGGTCACCTCTAGGTAGTTCAAATCTAAGTTTATAGGGTATTTTATATTTGGTCATGGAAATTGGCTCAAGTGTGCCTTGTTGATTAGGTCTGAGGCCTCTTCCTTCATAGTCTTGATTTTCCATGATCCTATTGGGAATAGGACACTTTGCACTCTTATAATAATCAGCTTAGTTGTCATTATATAACCATGTTTCATATCCCTCAAGAGGGTCTGGTTTTAGGCTAGATGCTAGTAAAAACATGATAGGTCCTTTATCTTTGCTCTTTTGTTGCCATTATGGATGAAGTGACTTAGCTTTAGGTCTTCCAAATGACTTTGGATTCTATGGAAGGTTGGCAATATGAAATGTATCATGTGTTAAATATTATCATGGGCCATTAGCAAAAATGGTGTAATGATTGGAAGCTTCAGGAGGTGACATGTGGGAAAGGGAATCTAGGGTATTAAGATCTATGCAATTATCCTCTAGAGAATCAATAAGAATGGCCTTTCCTTTATCCTGCTTGGAACTTAGATTCATGCCATATTGGTAATTTTAGCTTTAAAACTCAATCTAAACATGTTTGTAGTGCTCATATGCATACAAATCTCTTGGAATATTCACTTCCATCCCTGAGTGTGAGAACTTGATACATTGGTGCAGTGTTGATAGGAATGCATGAATCTCATGTAACCAAGGTCTACTTAGAAGCATATTATATGAAAACTCAAGATCAAGAACATGGAAAAGTGTATCATGGGTCAAAGGCCCAATGATAACTGGCAAGCTAATGGTGCCTTGTGATTCTCTCTCTTGATTATCATAGGCTTTGATAGTTATCATTTCTAGTTATAGATCTACCATTATGTACCCAATAAACTTGATGAGCTTTAGAGATACTATGTTGAGGCCTGATCAATTGTCTATAAAGACATGTTTCACTTTATATCATTTTATATAAACTTCTATGTACAATGGATTATTATGGAGTGGGCTAAGGGAAGACATATCACTTTGGTTGAATGTGACTTATTAGGTGGGAACTAGGTGTCCAACCAAAGCTTGAAATTTAATAGTGGATGTCACTGACAATAGTGGATTGGGTTAAGAACTCATTCAAAATGTTCTTTTAGATTGTTGACGTACACAACAAATTTAAAATGGAGATTTGTGTAGGCATTTTTTGTAATTGTTCCACAATATCAAACTTCTTTTCTTGATCATTATTAAATGGTTTGTTCCAAGGTTGGATAATGGGTGGAGTGGCAGATGGTTGTGGGCCTAGAATGGTAATCTTTGACCTTCAAGTTGTGATTGCATAATCAAGATTGAATACATGACCATCATTACTAACAAATGATGGTGATGGTGTGGGACTGGATATGACAAGTCTCAGTTATCAATGCACTTTTGCATGGTCATAGGGTAAGGATGAGTTATCGATATAGGGTCTAAAAATGGGAAACCCTAGTTTTTGGTTCACCTATGTATGGTCCTAAGTTAAGGAAGGATTGCTGAAGTGATTGGATTGGTTTGGTATGGTTAGCAATGGTCTTATTTGATTTGAATTTAGTCTAAGATTAATGGAGATGGTATTAATGCTACCTCCTTCAATATGGCCTACAACTCTATTGTAGTCATGTACAACTATATGGTAGGTTTGTTAGTTATTACTATTCTGACCTTGGTTCTATTCATTATTCTAGTGTTATTGATTTTATTGTTGGCTCTATTGGTTCTATTGGTTTAGCCTTTGATTTTGATACTATTGATTTTATTATTGCACTAGCCAATGTTGTTGTTGTCATTATTGTTTCTAGTTATTTTGAGGAAAATGGTTTTGATAAATCCCAAGAGTTTAATTGGAAGTGGAATCACCACCATCTAATGTGATCTCCCCATTCTCTAACATATTCTCTATCAAATGCTTAATTTACACACATATTCACAAATTATGCCCATTAACCTGATGATATTCACAAAATATATTTTCATGGTACCAATTAGGATAAAGAATGCCTTATAGATAATGCTTTGGTATAGGCCTACTAATTGAATTTGTGGTAGCAAGTTTATGAAACACAAATTCAATAGGCTCTCTAAGGTCACTAACAACATGGTGAGTAGGTATTGTTCTCCTTGGAGGAGGAATTTTCAATGGAAAAGGTGGTTTCATTTGTTGTGTAGGCCTAGGCTATTGTACTTGGTGTGTTAGCTAAAGAGGTTGTGGGGTAGGAATAAGTTGAGAAGGTGGCATAGGCTGGGCAGATGGTGTTTACACCATTTGGACATGGCGTGACTCAGTTACTCCATTTCCCACAACATTCTTATTGTGGTTAAATTACTTTGGTCTATCTTGGTTATTGGCCTGTGCCAATTGTGATACTTACATTTGAAATTGATTTTGATTTTGGCTATTTCCTTGATTTGTACTTTGATTTTGATTAGTTAAAGTGAGATTGATGATTCATTTATTAATAAGGTCTCACTTAATTAATAAACCTTTATCAATGATTTCTTTGAAAGTATGCACACATTGTAGTTCTAGATGATAATCTATCTCACTATGAAAATTTTTAATAAACACAATGGCAAATTGTTTATCTAGTAAACTATTGGTAAATCAGCTTGCAAGGGCTCTCCATCACTGTAGATAACTTACAAACTCTCACCAAATTTTTGTTTAGCTTGCATCAAATCAACCAATGAAATCTCATGTTCAAGATCATAGGAAAAGTGTTGCATAAACTTTTTAGAAAGGTCATCAAAATATGTAACTAAATTCTTGGTCAAATTTAAAAACCACTCCAAGGCTTGTCCTGCTAGAATCATTAGGAACAAAAACAAAAGATATATGTCATTAGATAGCATGCAACAAAGAACTTAGTCAAATGAGCTTTGGGGTCACCTTCCCTTGTATTTATCAAACTTTAAGGGCTCATATCTTGGAGGATATAAATTTTGTAAGTAGTCCATGTTAAAAGGATAGGAACACACATTGTCCAACTTAAACTTTTTACCCTATTTCCTAGCTTGGATGGAAGTGATTGCATCCTTCATCTATTATAATTCTTGCTCTAGTAAACTTGTGGGAATATTGGCCTAGGTAGATGGCTAGGTAATCATGAGTGGAGCACTTAGATCGGGGTATAATGGAGATATTTACTAGTGTATGATGGATTGGTTGGGAAATGGACCAAGAATATGCATACATGGATTAAGGTTTTATTGTTGGACTTGCACATGTGGTTGTGCAATATTTTAGTTTGGGTTGGTGATGAAGGTTTGACTTGGAGGATTTTGAGGTTAGAATGGAGGGATATAACCATACTGTGCCTGCTATGGTTGAAAAGGGACATGTTGTTGACCAATCAAACCTTACTGTTGAGTGGGATATTATGAACCAAGACCTTATTTTTAAGTGAGTGGCACACTTTGAACAAAAGGCAATTATTGCCTAGTAGGTAGTTGAGAAATATTGGAACTTCCTTGTTGCACAAATCCCTATTAGGAAGTTGATGCATGTTGAAGATTCAACATCTATCACTAACCAATATTTATATGTTATTAGTTAGACATCATTTGGTTTTAAATTGGCACACTAGCCTATGATTAGAGAGGTATGTTTGATACTACTTGATGAGGTAGACCATTATTTTCCCCTATTGAAGTGGTAACATATTCAACCTCTGTTGCATTGGTATACTAGATTATGCTTGCAATTGTGGAATACAACTTGTCACTTGTTAAGGAGGAGTACGATTAATCACATTTTATTATTAAGGCATGGCATTAGTTGCTAGCTGGATACCTAATCCTATTGGTTGTGCACTTGAAGAAACAACTAGTTGAGGATTAAAAGTAGCTCAGTAAGATTAGGATGTAGAAACTCCTACTCCTTGATTTTGAGAACCACTTATGGTGTTAATGAAAGACACATTTTGTTGGGTAGCTATTTGCATATTAACACCACTTTGGTTTAGATTGGATGTTTCTTGTGCATTATCCATTATGTTTTACTTATTATTTTATGTATAAGCAGAAGACACTTCTTTGATAATTAGTGTATGCAACATGTTGTCTACCAAAGTGTTTTGTGTGAATGGGTCTAAACTCTGATTATCTTGACTAGTTAACTCTATCAAAAATATTGTTGAAGGAACTAAGTTAATAAGAGGTTTACTCACCATGGTCATTCAATTGAAATTATGTGCTAGATTCATGTAGGTTTGATATGCTACCTGTATTTGGTTAAAGTGGTCTTCCATGAGGTTATTTCCTTTATTAGGCATATTAGGGTCCTGATACATCATTTAGACTAGAGTTAAAGAATTTATATAAGAAGCATGTTGACTATACAATATGTTGTGAGGCATTATTACTAAGCTTGGTAAACTTTCATGAGGGAAGTCTACTAGAAACTTAGCCCCTACTTCTATGGCTCTAACCAAAATCTCATCTTTGTTCTCCAACAAATGATGCTAAAAAAATGGATCATATGTGAAAGGTGTATTAATAGAGTATGATTGTTGAGGAATTTGTTCTTCAAATATGGGTATTGTAGCTAGGTATTATGTAGTTTGTTCTTGGTCCTATTCTGATTATGGTAGCGTATTAACCAAATAGTTAGCTAATAGATCTTGATTTTGTACCCCTGTTTGAGTATTATAAATTGGATACAGATCTGTCTCATAAGAAATATTATTTGCATATGGGTCTTACACCATTTCTTCTTGCACAACCACATTACTAATCCCTAGATTTTACATGAGTCCACTACGAGTATAGGAATACATGTTTGGATCCATAGTAAATGTTTTTGTGATAGAAAAATAAGGGAGTTATACAAACTCTAAAAAGACAATGTCTAAAAGATGATGTTTAAACTTGGTCTAGATTTGTCAAAAGGATGGAAAGTTTTATGTGATGATTTGTGATAAAACATTCTAACATTAAGTGTCTAACATTATATGTCTTATACAAAAAAGATTAAGTAAATGGACCAAAAATTGAAATGCCAAACTCTAAGGTTAAAATGTTTCAAATTAGTCTAATCTAGAAAAATAAAAGTTGCTAGGTCTTTTGGATAAATACAACATCAAAAGATAGGCTCAAATAAGGAGTATGCTAGGACTCTTGGCCAAATGATGTCAAAAGTTAGACTTTGAAATAGATGAGATTTTAATCTAATAGATTTGAAATACTTCTAACAAAAATAAGGCATTTGACTCTTGGATATGAACTTGATTGAATAGGTATAAGGTATGAAATAAAAAGGCACTTTAAGGATAATTTTTTTCTCAAAAATAATGGTATAAAACTTGGTTGTTTTGACAAATAGGCTAGATAAATGTGAACAGTGTAATTAAGCTAGACAAAGAGTCACAAAGGTATACTCAGATTGGCTTGAAAAATGGTGTGCAAAGTTGAACTCTATGAAAAAAGGTCTATGAAACAATGTTTGAAATGTTTTGGGTAGTGTAACAATGATAGACTACTTAAGATACGTGACAAAATGTTTTCTTCAAAAACTCTCTAAGGCAAACATGGTTTCTCACAAATTTGGCAGCGTAATACTACCTTTCTTAACTCAAATGACATACATACCTTCAAAGTTTTGACAATATCTCTAAGGAAAAAAAGTATGTATTCAAATGATCTTAATGGAAATAGGATGGTAACCAAAAATGTTTGGTGTATAGACTCAAAGTGCAAGTGTTTAGCAAAAAATGACTTAAGTCTACCAAGTGGTGATAATGATTATGAGTCTTAAATGACCTTCAACCCAAATTGGAAATTGAACCTAAGTTCCCTCAAGTTTAGTGAAAATGGTGAACCCACTTAACACATCAACCCTATGAAATTATGAAGGTGAAATTTCAGATTTATATTATAAATGAAAGACTTAAACAAACTTTGGTAAAAGGTCTAGACTCAATTGGGTAGCATAACTATGCCAAAGTGGATGATATGACTCCAAGTTTTGACGAACTTTGAACAAGGTAAATTGATGATTTATGTGGACAAAATAATGCCTCTTTGTTCAAAGGAAAATGAGGACTATGTGTTTTGGTTTGTATCACTTGTTCATACCAAGTTTTGACTCCAAAATAAGACTTTAATCTATGATAAAACCAACTAATTAATCGTTCTTAGGTCTTAAACTGACAAGGTTGCTTGGTATTATTGGAGTCCATCAATATACATCATTTGAAATAATTTTAAGTTTTCATCCAAAAAGTAAAATACAAATTATATAGTAGGGTTTTTAACCCCCCTTCTCTTAAATGATAGTACTGTGACATGGACCTTGAGGCACACCTTGCACCAACAACACTTTCACAACAAGTGGGGATTTGCTAAAAACTACAAGTTTTCAAATGTTTCTAAGGGAATAAATTACATAATGACTTAATTGGTGTTTATGGCACTTGACTTGTTGCAAAAAGGTCTTTCCCTTTTTGCAACCACTACATCCATCACTTGTTTAGTGTAGTGTGATGTCTAAAGTGCAGATACATCCCATGTGTAACTCCAACACTAGAAGGTGGTTTAACCACTTAAACTCTGATCTTAGTGAGATTGGTTAAAGTCAATGCTAGGAGATGAAACCTCAGGTTAAAGCTTCCCTAAAGAACTTATAGGAGGTAATGAAGACCCCCTCACAAGCCAAGTTTGCATAAAAATAAATGACTAATAGAAAGACTTTAGGTTCATTTTAAAGATCACCCAAACTATTGTGAGTTTTTGGGGAGTGCTTTAAACAACATTCTTTCTATGCTTTAGATAGGCACATTTACAATAATGATGATTCTTTTGATTCCAAAAGTTCCCTAAAGGGGATGGATGGAAGAGCACACATGCAATGTCCCTCTTTTTTCTAATGAAATTCTAAGTTTAAACAACTATTGAAGACAAAATTTGACAATTGAGTTCAATTTTAAACACCAAAAAAAAGATTAGGTGGTGTTTTTTTGACCCCTTGGTCTTAAGTTGTAACTTTGAAAGTAAAATTTGTCTAAAGATTCACCTAAGCATTTAAATTCTTTGTTAAGCACCAAAAATAAGGTTTCTAATCCATTTTAATCTTTCAAAAAGTTCTTAAAAGCATGTTTTAACAAATTCTAAGTTTGCCTTGTAATGAAAAAGTTAGAGTGTCTTTTAGCTTTGAAGCTAATTTCAAAATGAGTGAAGCAACTTCTCTAAATGAGCTCTCTATTTTGAAATCACAATTACACATTCAATCCCACAGTTTCCCTACAAAATTGCAATTTCAAACAACAATATCACTATTTTGGATTAGATCAGATAGAAGACACAATATCTCTATTTACCTACGAAATCATTACCCAAATTAACAATATCATTGTTATCAGATAAAAAACATAGAAAACATAAAATCACTATTTAAATGACAAAATCACTGCACAAGTGAACAATATCATTGTTTTATGAAATCACTACCTATAATGATGAAATTGATGCCCAAAAGGATGATATTATTGACAAAAAATATGATATCACTGCTTAGGATGATGGTATCACTATTATGGATGACAATATCATTGCTCAGGTCTACAAAATCATTATTTAGCAAACACCAATTTTGTTTACACAAAATCACTATTGTATAACAATGATATTGTAATAGAGAGAAAAATTGACATTTCTAGAAACAAAAATGCTGTTAGAAAAACAAAATTTTAACTTTAAAATTTCACTCTTTTTAGCCCTCTCACTCCAAGATCCTGCATGGAAAGGATTAGTAAGTTACTTGAAAGGGCTTTGTAACCAAATTTGTGGGGTGTTGTCCCACAAGGCGTGCCATTATGTGAACTAAGAATTTGACTCAAGAGAGGATGGTTAGTATTGTGTTAGTCCTAAAATGAAATCAAAATGAAATAAACATACTAACATAACATCTCTAGGCCTAGTTACTAGGGATAGCTTAGTTAACAAAACAAAATAGAAACACAACTAAAACATGAATGAAAGACCTTCCTTCACCTTCCTTGGATGCTCCAAAATGCTTGTTGTAGTGGCTTGGTCAACTTTGTGCTCATGAAGTCTGCATCAATGAAATTTGGCTACCTCCATCTCTCCTTAGCACTATGTTTGGCTTTGTCTTGGCTTGGCTTAGATTAATATTTGGGTATTATAACACCAATTTTCATGAAGATTTGGAATCAATTTAGTATTATAACTTTGGCATATGAGAGCTTAAAATTCAATAGGCAAGGCCTCCTATTTATAAATTTTCAAAAATGGTTATAATCAACTTGAACCATCCATTTCAAGATGAAGATGTGTGGTTAAGGATTAATTCAATTATTTAATTAAAATTCATAAATAGGCTCATCAATATTTGGGATTAAGGGGTAATGAATAGGCATGGAGGGTCTTATTGAGGCATGGGAAGGGTTAACCTTAATATTTTATCCATTTATGGCCTAGGAATTTGTTCCCAAAAAATGATGTCACTTGATGATGCAATTAATGACAATCAATTTCCAAAAATAAATTATTCAACAAGTTCCATTGAATTTTTAATTAGGCTCATGATTTGGTTTAATAGATCTTAAGCATGATTAAACACTTTGATGCAAACCTTGGCTCTTTGTGCACAAATTACTCAAATTGATCATAATGTCTTATTATTGGCCCAAAATTTGACTGGATTAGAATTAAGATACAATGTAAGATGCATTGGATACGCTATCCCATTTAGGATGTTGGCAACACAAAATAATAAAGGCACATGTCTTGTGCAAAAAATTTGATAGAAAAGAGCAATCCAAAGCACCCAAGTGCAAAATTAACATTTTGACTCAAAATGATTTGATCAAAGTTAGCTAGCCCATAAATTGAATTTCCCCATTTAATGATATCCTAGAAAAAATTGGCACTTGAATATATCAATTTCAAAGCTTTTAATGTGTTTTAGCGTTTTTAGGCCAAATTGTGCATTTTGGTAGAAATTGGTCAAAAGCTTGATTGATGGTCATTGGTATCCAGATTTAGGTGTCTACAAGAGGCATTAATCCCATATAGAGAGAAATATCAAACTTTTTCATCATCTTTCAAAAGTTCCAACAATAGAGGGAAATTAGAACAAGAATCTCGATCAAATTGAATACAAAACTTTGGAAGCAAACATGCTAGATTTGCAAGGCAATCAACAACTTTATTTCCTTCTCTGTATGTATAAAGACACTAAAAATCATCTAATTTATCCATCAATATGCAAGCTTGATCTAGGATATAACTAAATTTTCAATTGATACCATTTTTATTTTGAAATGCTTAAATGAAAACTCTAGAATATCCTTCCATAATTAGTTTTTGAATTCCAAAGGAAACCATTGTTCTGATTCCAAGCGTAAGAGCCTGAGCTTCTGTTTCATTATTGGTCCCATATGAAATTATCTCTGATTTAACACATATAATTTTACCATAATTATCTCTAATCACACACCCTATACCTAAAATTCTAGGGTTAACCTTAGAGGCTCCATCAAAATTAACTTTGAACTAGTTGGGAGATAAGGGAATCCAAAAAACTGACTTATGGTCTTTATTCAAAATAGTTGAAGAGGATTTTAACAAACTATCTATATTAATTATCTTAATAATTTTCCATTCAGATAACATCACATCATCCCACTGAGAAAAAGTTGCACCTGAAGACTAAAACATAACAATTTTTGAAATAAAACTTTCAATTTTGAAAATGACATCCTTCAGCTGTAGAGATTCTTTTATAAATATTTTCCTATTCCTTTCCAACCATAAATTTCAAATTAAAATTGAAGGAAATATAACCTAGAGATCTAAAAACTTGGCATTTTTATAGAGAATTGGCCAACTAAAAAATAAGTTAATGAGGGAGTCTAGTAGAGCAGCATACCAATGAAGTTTTTGAAAAAGCTAGTTTTAGCATTGCATAGCAAAAGGGAATAACAAAAGTAAATGATTAATGGTTTCATCTTCAGATCCACACAAAATACATTTGAAAGAGCTTCAAAACCAAGTTTGGTCAATCTATCAGTGGTTAAAATTTTGTTTTTTAGAATTATCCAAGCAAAAACACTTGCCTTTGGTACAACAAATTTCCCCCAGTAAAGAGAGTTTGGACATCTATAAGACTTACTATTATTATAAGTAAGATATAAGTAGCCTTGTTTAAATACATAATATCTAGATTTTGAATGACACCAGATCATCTTATCTACCATAGGTGAGAAGGAAACTTTTCTTGACTAAAGAATTTTTATGAGAGTATCTTTTTGATCTTGGGAGAAGTCAAGATCTATAAAATCTTTCCATTTCACTAGATACCCAAAGAGGACTTCACTAGAAATGAAGTAATATTTCACATGAATATGCCAATGTAAAGAGAGAACTCATTTTGCCTCTAACAACCCTTGAAAAGAGTCTAATTTGGAAAGACCATTCCAGAAGTCCTCTAAAAAAAGAGCTCTTTCCCCATTATGAATAGTCCAAGAAAGATAAGGAAGGATAACTTATATACTCCTTAAGATGAAATTCCAAATCCTAAAACCAAGAGGAGGATTAGCTATAGTGAAAATTCTCTCAAGATCTTGTGAATCTAGATATTTGGTTTGCTTAACCTTGCACCATTTGAGATGAGATTTTTATACATTTGCCAAGCTAATTTTGCTCCAAGAGCAAGATTATGGGCTTCTAAATTTAAAATACCAGGACCTCCTTCCATTTTTGGAATACAACATTTATCTAAAGAAATAAGAGGAAGATATTTTTTCCCTAAAGTATCCAAATTACTTTTCCATAAAAAGTTATTGATAATTTTTAGAAAAACCTTAATTCAACATTAACTTGTCATGCAAATTATTTATAGTTGGCTAGTTTTAGCCTTTTTGTTAATAAAAGATTATGCAACACTATGGAACCATAGTTATTATTAGTAATTATTTTTCATGTGTTTAGATTTTAATTTTATTCAAGTATTCATGAAGGAAAACCAATAAGCACATGTATTATAATTTGAAGTTATTTAATAATTTTTTTTTAATCAACAATCACCTTTATAACACAACTAGTAATTTTGGGAAAAATTGGTTGATATATAACTTAAATTTTAGGTTAAAATTAGAGTTGATTTGCACTCCTTTTATACATTCAAAATCTTAGTTCATAAAGAGTATCCATGAGCCAACTATAAATCATCTTAAATCAAGTTAAGGGCTATCATTGTTAAGTATCAAAGCCATTTTTTAGCTACATACACATAGTTAAGGATCAAAATTGCATAATCACTCTAGGTGGGAGATATACATGGGTTTTATTTTCCTCCTTAGGGTATTAGATATATAGGTAGTGATCAATCATCAAGGGGGTGATTAAGGTCAACTCAACCAATTACACTCCCTTATTTTTTGCAGGTTTCTAACTATCAATGTGCACTTAGGGTTTCAAAGACAAATAAGGAAAGCAACAAGTTATATGTAGCATAATCTAAATTAAAATATCTCATCCTACTTTAATAGACAGGAGAAGGTGCAATAGTTAGTTTTTCACCATGGTCAACATAGATAAGTCCATGGTCAATGGACTCAAGTGACCTATACTGTTGTCCATATACAACGATCCTATTTTGGAAAATTCTTAGATTCTACTTCTGATTTATCACAATTAGAGTTCCATTTTTTCTATCTTTAAATTGTCAATTATTAGCCATAATTAATTGGGATAAGTGTGTAGTCAACATACTTGAGTGGCTTACACTACAATCTAGAAATAATGGTCCTATCCAGGAGTAACTTCAGATTATGTTCCTAATCCTAAGTATGCATAATCACATATTTTATTGATTTCAACTTTCATATATCTAAAATAATCAATAGAAATCTCAATTTGAGCTAAGTACATTTCTAAGTGTTTTCTAAAAATAAGAATTTTCCATATTTACCAATTTATAAAGTTAGAATTGTTAATTATTGTACATCATTGACATTTTGATATCTATCTAGTTTTATACATATTATATATACACGTGTATCGGTTTATAAAAAATAAGGTAAAACATATTGGTGAACCCACAAATTTTCAAGTATTGCTTTTATGACTTTTTGTCCCAAGGATTTTGATTAATTTCTGATTTCTATATTTTTTTATTTGGTTATTATTGGCAAATTTTTTTGTAGAGAGTAAAAATATGAATTTTATATCAATAATATAGGGATAAGAAGTCCCTCTATTGAAAATAGGAAAATGCAAAAAATTGAATATTTATAGTTATACACATTCAAAATTATTTTATGTGGGTTCATTTTACGAATAAAAAGGAATGTATAATATAGAGGAGAATGAACAAGAAAAATATAAATAAAGTGGATAAATTGAAATTATAGAAAGAAAATATACATGATTAAATGAATGCATATTTTAATCACTTAAGTATACTATAAGTAACAAATAACATGAACAATTTAACATGGAATGTTTTTGTGTGAATTAGATATAATGAATCAAATTTGAACATAATAAAAAAATCATTCACCAAGAATATAAAATATATAAAATTTTGTTGAAGCTTCTTGTATTAATCTCTGCAAAAGAATACAAAGTTTTCTTTCTTTCTTTCTTAGCAATTTTTTTCAACCTAAAGGCCCTGAATTTATGAACCACCATGGAAATTCCTTATTATTTTTGAATGATTGTATTTTATAGTATGGTTATATACACAATATTTATTTCATTCATAAATTCATTCTTTTTTTAAGAAGTTAGGAGGATTTTTGTTACATTTGATGAGGACACTATGTATATCACTCAATTTATTAATGGCTTCTAAATTGAAGTCATCCGAATTGAATATTTATACTAGAATAATATTTTGGAATTATTCTTTTATTTTAGTGGGTGAAAATGGTTTAGTATCCCTATTCTTCATTAGTTCACAATGATTATAAAAAAATGTCTCCACGGATCTCATTTATGAGTTCATCCTAAAGTTTGCTATATTTTTACAAGTATTTTTAGGATTCTTCAAGAACATCAAGTTTGATCAGAATAACAAGAGAATGATCTAATCAAATCATTTATAAGTAGCATACAAATCATGTAATGACAACCCTAAACTAACAAGACATAAATACTTATATTATTAAGAAATGGAAAATATAAACTATCAACATATCCATGCAAGGAATTCTTTAAGTTTTTATTTTTCTAGTATTTTGGTGATGTATTTTTAGGCACATAACTAGAGATGTCTTTTTTCTTGTAAGAGGCTTATTACATAGTATTTATAAGAATAATATGTGGACCAAAATCACAGATGGATCACTTTTACCATGTCACATTTTTTAGAGTAGGGGTTTATTATTTTCCCATATTTATTTATTATGGGTTTTTTCCTTCATTTGGAGGTTTCTTAATTTCATGGAAAAACTTGATTAGGTTGAAAAGTTGACCAGATGACTAATAAGTAACTCCCTCGACTAACTATTCTAGTATGGGAGTTATTCTTCTATTCTTGGCTCTGTTGACCATATCTTGTGGAGGAGTTACTGTTTTATTCTAAAGCTTTGTGGACCACTTTTTGTGGAAGAGTTAATCAACACTCTCCTATTTGTACTTCTCACATTTGTGAGCTTTGATAATGCAAGTTTGGTTTGAGATCCAATCTCTTTGTGAAATATTCTTACACTATGTATTTCATTTTATTGTAGCTACTTTGTATTGTGTGTAGTCATATAAAATGTCCAAATTAGTATTTTGAGTGTGGCTTGTGACATCCTATCCATATGCCCATTTTTCATTCTCTTATGATCCTTCTAGACACCTTTTCAATAATTTCCAATCAACTTGAGCCTTCCAAATGATCATTCCACCTTAGCCAGGTTATATTTCCCAAGCCAATCCTATCCCCTAGGTCCCAAACTTATAGGACAAGAGTTACATACCTGGAATATAGTGCCAGACCCTAGGGTGTTTCATTTTTAGCACTCTTATCCAATGGCACTTTGAGCTCCAATAGTCATTTTCATCTGATTCCTATCCTTCATTATGTCATCCTAGTGTGAATACATCTAACCCATGACCAACTTTTCCCTCTAAAAGCTCATCCAAATATCATTTACAAGGGAGGTGACAAATATCACAAAGCAAAAAAGAATACAAGAAAACTACTAAGGCAAACTTTCATATTCTCTGCATAAAGTCACCCAACATAACTGAAAACATATTCAAACCCTCATACCAGTCCCTAGCCAACTCTAGCACTCTCAATTTGTCATTTTTACATCCACATCACACTATTACATAAAGCACATTAGGTGGGAGAACTACATATAGATTGATCCCTCTTCAAAGTATTAGTATGTAGGCAATGTGCCCACATAAGGGGTGTGGATCACATGTTCAATGCATCTTACACACACTAACCCCCCTATTTCTCAAGTGATTCAAATCCCATTTTATCAAGCATGATGGAGGGTTAGGTTTTGAAAATTAAATCATATCTATATATAACTCAATCAACATTTATCACTCAATATTTTACAAGTAGGATCACATAAGAACAATGCATAGAACCCAAAAAGTTCAAGTCTCTGTGACTAGTTTAAACAACAAAAGTGGATATCATCATTGGACCCTAAAGTGTCCTATTTTTGGAAGTCATATCCTTTCACTAAATGAAATATATATTTTGATTTATGACACTATCCCAGTCTTACACAACTAGTTTCAAACCCTGTCTCAGCCTATTTCTAGCTAAGTCATTATTTCTCCTTATTTATTGCTATTTTTAGAAAGGTAAAAAAGATAGATAAATTATAAAAATCAAGACTATAATTATTTCAATATTATTTACTAATTTATTAATCTATACCCTTAACTAAAATAGGAATAAAACTCCATTATTCCCAAAAAAGTTAAATCATTTAGTGAACTCAACTTACTTCGTTTCCACACAAAAACTCTAGAAACGTTAGGGAAAATTCCTTCCTAGTTTTTCCAATATTTTTCTAATTTTACTACATATTAAATCATAATTTCACATTTAATTTTAAAAATACACCATAGTAATTTAAAAAAATATTTCTTTCAAACCCTAGTTGAATTTACTAGGTCCCTTTGCTTCTTGAGGTATCACCTTACATGTTTGTAAGCTTTGTATCCTTTTTATGCATATTAAAATTTGATATTTTTAGGACTTTACATTTCCTTTATTCATTACTTTATTTCCATCACATATTTCTTATTAAAACTTATTGCAAAAAATTCAATCCATTTTTCTATTTATTTTCCTACTTTAACAATGTCCCAATATACCGGGTTTGACAAAACTAATAAAAGGGAACTTAAAGACCTTATAAATAAACATCTTGATATACAAGATGATATGATTAAAATAATACAAGAATAAAAACAAAAATAAAACAATGGTAAATCCTCTCAAATCATAAAACAACCAGTTATAAATGACACTATGGGGGCAACTATGTCTCAACAACCCCCTATAGCAACCCAACCTTCCTATGTGGCACCACTAGTTACAACTAGTATATCTTTGTCTGCTAATGTGACTAACCTTATGTAAGAGATAAAATAAATTCAATCCAAGGTGATACATCTTGAACAAGGTGCCTCTAGACTAGCATAGGCTTTGGATTCTTTTGCTCTACTTCATACACCATTGGCATGCCATATTGCTTCTACACCTTTGCCACCAAATTTTGTTCAATCCAAGCTCACTCTATATGATGGAAAGGGTGATCTAGAGACACACTTGAGATATTTTCATGCAGCATACTTGGACTATGCACCAAATGACTAGTTACTAACCAAGCTATTTCCATAGAGTCTAAAGGATTATAATTTACAATGGTTATATAGTCTACCAAATGAGTCGGTCAATGCATTCAATCCTTTAGCTAACATTTTCTTAGCTCATTTCAGCATTAACATAGGTGACAAATTTTTTTATGTATAAATTGCACAATAGAAACAAAAGTCAAATGAGTATCTCATAGATTATTTTCTTAGATATAAGACTATCCTGGCTAAAATGACTAGCCCCATGGTTGATCAAAAAGTATGAGATCTCTTCAAAAAAATTATTCTACCAGCTTTACATGAGTCACTAATTTTCAAAATATTTTTCTCCTTCACTGAGTTATGTCATACACTAAAGAAAAGGGAAGTTAAACTAATTTCAATGGGCAAACTCAAGTAAAAAAACATATCAAAAATAATAAACAAGAGTAATAGTAAAGTCCCATACAAAGTAAAGGTTGATTATAGCAAAATTCAAAATCAACCTATAGTTAGTGTGGCTTCAGAGCCCCTTTAGGGAGTGGTTTTATCAGCACCTTCTTGATGAGCCTTTACCAACCTACCAGTATCTCTAGCTAGAGTCTTACAACAACTTTTGGAAGGCAATATCATATTTCTCCCTCCTATTAAATAAGTTGATCCAACAAAGCCTCTTCCACATGGATATAATCATAATGCATTTTGTAATTCTCACAGGGCACTAGGACACAAAAAAAAAAATGCATCAATTTGAAACATAAGATACAAGACTTGATAGATGGCAACCTTATTGATCTTGGCACTCCAGTTGAGCCTCCTCAGGCAAAGCAAACATAAGATAAGGCTCTAAAAATTTTCTCAAATCCTTTCCCACAACATTATAAACAAGAGACAAGGGACACATCATGTGTTCACCATGCATATCATGCACATCCTCCACCATCTACATATCAAGCACCTTTAGTTGAGTCACATCCTTTGAACAACATGATTGGTGTGTATAATTATAGAGTTCTAGCTAGACCTTTGATCTCATTCTTAGAGCAGGAGATAGTTGAGGATGATTTCGATTACCATGCACTTTTTATCAGAGCATATATTGATCATCCTATTCATAGTGTTCTCATAGGCAATGGATCTAGTGTGAACATGTACACTATGACATTACTATAGTATTTGGGATATTCAGAGCAAGATACTACCTTGACAGACATAATTATCAATAGATTTAGTGGAGACATACATAGTTCATTGGGTGAGATTTTACTTCCTCTATAGGTTGGTCTAACACATGTGTCCACCCCATTTACTATTATTCCTAGTGTAAGAGTCTTCAATATGTTTTTTGGTTAATAATGGATTTAGAAACTTCATGTAGTACCTTATACAGTGCACAAATACATGAAATTTATTCACGTTAATTAGGTTGTTATAGTTGGTGGAGTTTTATATGAGTTACCACTTCCCACTTCAAAACCATCTACTACTTTGCAGTCAACAATTTCAGCTCCTCCACTACATCAACAACACTTTCTAGACTCTAAATAGTTTCTAGCTACAATATTCACACCCAAGATAGTATCATTGAGGTCTCATGCCTATACACATAGAGCACACTTTTAAAGAGATTATTTTACTACCAGATGGATACCTAAGAGTCCATAGTTGCATCCACTTCTCAGAGTTATAGGGGGACCCCACGATCAATTTTTACTATAGAGATTTTAGAGCATTTACAACATACACAGCTTTCAGAGTCACAGTCTCAGCCCTTCCATTGTGCTTCATTATCGTGCATGATCCCTCTCCTTGATACAAGACACCATGATAGGGAGTCTCTCATGAGACTCATCAGTTAGTTTGTTTCTTCTCAATATTTCTTGTACATAGCTTCTTTTTGCTTTCTTCTACATAGTTTCCTTATGATTGCTTGTAAATAACTTATTCTCAAAATACCAAAAACATTCAAATATTTCAAAAATACAAAAACATTCAAATATTCCAAAATACCAAAAACATTCAAATAACTAAAACACACCAAAAAAATTTGAACTGTATGCATCATCCATGCTTTACATTTCTACTACCATTCTAGACTTATATTTTGCTATTCTATGCTATTGTTTTTTTATTTATCTACATTACCATGCTTCAATTGATCTTATTTGAGTGTGTGTAATGACACCTAAATCCTTTATTACTTCACTCTACCCATTGAGGAGGAATCCTCTCTTACATTTAAGACATACATTGACATATGTACCCACTGGGGGCATCTTCTACATGACTACACCATCCAAGTTATGTAATTCCTACACCACACACTCTAGTTATCATGTTGATGTACATTACTTACTATATTACATATATTACTCTATTGACACTCACTAGTATATAACACTTGTGTATTTTTTAGCATCTTCTTAGTCTTGTACTACATGTCTTGCATACTTTCACTACTTGATTTTATTAGTTAGATACGATTGTATTTCTAGAATTTACATGCATTCATTTATTGCTTTACATATCTAGATATGATTACATTTATTAGTTCCTATATTATCTCTTATGTGTGACTTAGGAAATTTTTCAATGTACTTTGCTTGTACTCTTCTATGTGCTTGTGGCCCTCATGCCAACCTTGCTTGTTTTCAATTATACATGTGTGTGGGCATTTGAACATGCCTTGTATGTTTTTTTTTTCTAGTTTTAATGACATGTACCCATGTCCCTTGTTTTTTTGGCCCCTTGATCACTCTTGTATGCTTCTTTCTTCTTACCATGTGTGCTTATTTTCTTGTTTTCTTCTCAATTGTTTGTAATGCCATGATCCACATCATGCATTATCTTGCCTTCTTAGATGCCATGATGAACATCATGCTCCATCCCTCTTGGTAACTAACAACTAACAAATAACCAAAATTCTAGTTTTAATTTAGTAAAGTGCACATGCTATTACATTGTTGTATCTATCTAGGCATACCCCTGTAGATATAACACTCTTCAATACAAACTATGTTATATCTTGAGACATATTTTCAATTATCATTGTTGTGTCATATATTTCACAGCATAACACACTTGTAGGGATTTTTCTTCTAAGGGTAATCATTACAGGGTCTTCATTCCTACCCTCAGAAGAGGGGGCAACAAATAGGCATTTTATCATAGAGATTAGAGCTATCGATCAAAAATTAGTTTTCAAAACACATAGAACAACAAGAGTAGACCAAAAACATAGTGACAAATATAGAATAGTGATAAAAAATAATAAATGACAAGAGTGACATATTTGGACTATAGTGTTAGACAATAAAGTGTCTTATTTTTGGTGTTCCTATCCAAATAGTAGAAAACATAGATTTTTTAGAATAGATAGAAAGATAAGTTTAGTTATAGTTTTGTTAGCTACAATTCAATTCAGATTGGATAGTTTTAGTATAATTTTTCTTAGAGAATCCAGATATAGGGGGCATCATGCATGGTATGATGGATCTCACTTCCAATTTTAGATTAGTAGTTGGTACAAATTCTAGATTAGAATCCATGTTATAGACATCAATGATTGGGGGTAATGTGCATGGCACATTTGCATTATTTTATTTCTATTTCATTGCATTACCCATGCATTTTTAGTAGTTGCATGCCTTATTCCATCTGTAGGTGGTTGGCATCATTTCAGAGTGATTTTCATATAAGCCTAGTTCCCAATTTTAGAGTGGCTTTCACACAAGCCTAATATCCTCCTTTTAGAGTAGCCAATATTGGCCTAGTTCTTAGTACACATTTATCTATCCATGCCACATTATTAGATTATAGAGCATTCATGGGCTTTAGGATCCATCTGATATGACACACATTCATATCAATATCAATTCATAGCTTCACTTAGTGGGAAATGATAGAGCTAAAGGACTAGTTAGCCTTTGTATTCTTGAGCCACCTACTCAAAGGGATTAGACACATAGTATAAACATTGATTAACACATGCATTATCACATAACTTCACTTAGTGAGTGATGATGGAGCCAAAGGGCTAGCCTTTGTATTCTTGAGCCACTCTTGGGGAATCGAGCACTCAATTATATTCATGATATTACTCTTGGTACAACATATACCTAGCACATACCCAACATATACCTAACACATACCCAACGTCATTTAGCATCACACATCTTCATGGACTTCACCCTTGTAGGTAAGTTTAGGTACACTTTCTATTTTTCCTTTATCTTAGTATTTCTCTTTACTACATCACTAAAATAAAGGGGGAGTAAATGTAGTCACATAAAATGTCCAAATTGTTAGTTTGAGTGTGGATTTTGACACTTCTAGAGGTCCCTTTTACATGCTCTTATGACCCTTCTAGACACTTTTTCAATCATTTCTAGTTATCCTGAGCCTTCCAAATAATCATTCCACCTCAACTAACCTATATTTACTAGGTAAATCCTATCCCCTAGGTCCCAAACCTGTAGGATAGGAGTGCCATACTTGGACTATAGTGTCAGACCCTAGGCTGTCCCATTTTTGGCACACTTGTCTAATTACACTTTGAGCCCTAATGGTTATTTTCATCTGATTCCTATCCTTCATTATGTCAGGCTAATATGAATACATCTAACTCATGACCAACTATTCCATATAAAATCCCATCCAAAGATCATTTAAAAGGGAGGTGACAAATCTTACAAAGCAAGCAAGAATACAAGCAAACTACTAAGGCAAACTTTCCCATTCTCTGCATACAATCACCTAACACAGCTACAAACATATTCAAACCCTCATACCAGTCCCTAGCCACCTTAAGCACTCTCAATTTGGAATTTTTGTATCTACATCACACTATTTCAAAAATCACATTAGATGGGAGAACTACATATGGCTTGATCCCTCTTCAGAGTATTAGTATGTAGGTAGCGTACCCACACAAGGGGTGTGGATCACATGTTCAGTGCATCTTACACACACTAACCCCATTTTTCTCAAGTGATTCAAATCCTATTTTATCAAGCATGATGGAAGATTAGGGTTTGAATATTAAATCATATATATAATAAGATCCATTGGCATTTAACACTAAAGATTTCATAGGTTGGATCACATAGGAACAATGCATAGAACCCAAAAAATTTAGGTCTTTATGACCAGTTTGGATAATAGCAGTAGAAGTGGAAAATAATGCTAGATCCCAAAGTGTACTATTTTTAATGGTCCTATCCTTTCACCAAAAAAATCTAGATTCTAATTTGCAACACTATTCCAGTCCTGCATAGCCAGTTTTAGACCCTATCTCAGCCTGTTTCTAGCTAAGTCATTATTTTTCTTTATTTAATGTTATTTTTAGAAAGGTAAAAAAGATAGATAAATTATATCAAATGAGAACTATAATTATTATAATTTTATATAATGATTTATTAATCCAAACCCTTAACTAAAATAGGAATAAAAATCCATTATTCCCAAAAAAGTTAAATCATTGTGCACTTGCTTGGCTTGTGTATTCACTCTACTCATGCATTTGACTTATTCAAACCTTGGACTCAACCACGATATGGTATCAGGGCCACATCAATAATATTATGTCTGGTTATGCTATTAGTATAATTTTGAAATAATGAGTTCATTATTACAAAAAAAACATTTTTTAAAAAATTCTTCTGCATCCATTGTTGGAGTATTCATCTTTGGTGGAAGCATTATGTTTTTGCACTATACAGAAGACTTAATTTCATCACATTAGCATTTTAAAAGGAAGATCAATATATGTCACAACTAAATAGCTTTATTTTAAGCTCCATTATAATGGTATACAAATTTTTTAGACCTAACTAATGTTTAATGAAAACTCTAGTTATTTTTATTATTATTTATTCTAATGCTATTCTCATTAAGACAAACCCTAGATCACTCTACACAATTGTCTATTTCACTATCTATTGGGATCCTTTAGAGCCACAATTGAAACCACCATTGTGTAGTATCTTTAATGTGGTATGCATAACATGCTAATGGAGATCTATAGCTAGTTGATCCTTTGTTGTCCCTTGACACTTTTGTTGCTTCAATAGAATGGATGATCTTTGTGGGTTGTGGTGACTCAACCCTATGACCTCTAAATCTATTTCATGGAAACCATCCTCTATTCTTAGGTCCTTGGAACTCTCACTTCCCTTAGACCACCTCTTAGCATGACACTCATGCCTATCTCCCATGGCCTCTCCATCGTTCTGCCTTCCACTCTGGCCTATGCATCCTTCTTGGCCAGCTCACCTTCCCTCCAAAATACATTCAAGTCAAAGACCATGTTTCTCAAAAAAGGTGGTTTATAAAAACCTCTTTTGTATTAATTCATGGTTTTATCTTTTTTATGTGTAAAGATAATAAAAAAATTTAAGGTGGGGTTTGTATTAATGAAAGAGTTTTTTTATTATTATTGTTTTTTTATAAAATAATATAATATTATGGGGAGATCATTAGCTCTTTTAGGAGTTAAATATTTTTGATTATATGTTAATAAAATAATACATTGTTAGGAATTTATTATTATTATTTTAGTATAAAAATAATATTATATTATGAGGTTTATTTAAATATGAGAATATTATTTTTATTTAAACTCTTCATATTTTCACTAGATGAAGACTGAAGGGTGAGGTCTGGTTTGGAAGGTGGCCAAACCCCCTCATATTCAAAACATCATTTATCTTTCTCTCACTTGTTTATTATTATATACTCATGTTAGATTCATTATCAGATGAGCTTGATGTCCTTGTTTTGTCTTGTAAAATGCATATTTTTGACATTTACACTGGTTTCTCTAAATGCATTCTTGGTTATGCCCAATGTCTTTTGAGTGTGCATTATTTATAACATTTGGGGGGTTCACCATTTTATAGTTTTTTTTGGGGGGGGGGGGGTGTATTTTGTTTTCTAAGTCATTTTTTATTTTGTTCACATTCTCTATTTTCTTTAATAATAACAACCATTACACTTAATTTTCACATAAAATGGATACAAATTCAATTAACCCTCTAACACATTTAATTATCATGAATGGAAAATAAAAATGTAATTTATTATAAGGACAAAAGGTTTGTATCACATTATAATGGGGTTATAAACTCAACTAACTACATATATTAAAAAATTTAAGTGTTATAATCATAGTGATGAAGCCTATAGGTTATTGTGTCTCTTAATCTCCTCTTTCATATAGAACTTGACAAATCACCCAATGATGTGTGGACCATTTTGGAAAATATCTTTGGGAAGTAAGATGTTATGAGATATCACAAACTAGAAAATGAACTTATCAACCTATGTCCTAACAACTTTGACACCCTTCATGATTTATTCACCAAGTTCAAGTCATTGAGATTGTAGTTGAAAGAATATGGAATAAAGAATAAATATGACCAACTTATTATTTATATACTCTCTAAGCTAGGTATTGATTACTTAGTCTTTGTCTCTACTTTCCATGCCACTTAAATTGCTTTAGGCATTACATGGAAGATGCCTTATTTAGATGAATTTGTTACCAACTTGACTTAGGAGCAATATAAGTTAATACAGATGGGCACATTGAAGTCCTCAAAATGTCAAGCCCTAATTTTTGGGAATGGGAAGTAAAATGATTCAAATAAATAGAGGAAGAAAAATAACAAAGATCAAAATAAGTAGAAAGAATCAACCTCTGCCAAAATAACAGTTGAAACCTCCTCTTCCAATGACAAACTCTAAGAAAGAGAAGGTTAAGTGTGCCTATTACAAAGAAAATGGGCATGATTAACACAAGTGCATGAAGAAATAAATTGATCATCTAACTCATCTTCTAGAAAATAAAAACATAGGTGTTCTTGAGTTTGTCAAACATAATTCATCAACTCAAGAAATTCTTCTAAGATAAAAAAGCAAAGGTAAAGAGAAAGAAAAGGGCAAGGCTATTATAACAATTGTATCTCCAACATATTCATGGGTTATTTAATTGGGTGCTTCTCACCACTAAAACTCTTCACAAGTTGAGTTTTCTTCCTTAGAGCCTTGTAGCATGTCTTCTATAACTTTGGGTGATGACACTACTATAGAATTTATAGGGAGAAGGTCTGTTGAAATAGATGGAGGAATATTCAATAATGTTCTAAGTGTTCCATCACTTTAAACTAATCTCATATTAGTGTACCAAATCACTCACATCAGTAAGGTTATGAGAGTATAGTTTTCACTAGATTTAGTCATAATCAAAGTGTTACATAATAATTCTACAATGGAAGTGGGTAGGGAAAATCACCAAGCTAGGTTATATACCTTCTCACATTTTTCACCTGATTCTTCTCTAACTATATTGTTTACTCATTCTGATAGAGTTAGTAAAATTTGGTATGAGCAATTTGGCCACCTAAACTAACACTACCTAAAAAAACTCATCAAGAATGGCATGGTCATAGGCTTACCTCGTGTCCATTTCTCTAAGGGGTTTTGTGAGGGTTTCACCCTTGAGAAACATCCTGAAGAGAATTTTGACAAAGTCAAAGCTTGGAGGGATTCATATGCATTGGAGTTATTACATAATGATGTATCTTGGCCTTTTCCCAGTTTATATTTCACAAGGGTTAAGTATGTCCTTACCTTCATTGAGGATTTCTTGAGATACACATGGGTTCACTTCCTTAGGTAAAAATATAAAGTTTTCAACAAGTTTTGAGACTTCAAAGTTATTATAGAGAAATACTCAAATAAATCCATAAAGTAATATTGAACATATAATGGAGGTGAGTATGTAATAATATATTTGAGTATTTTTCACTACATAGGGGATTGATTTATAACAGATAGTTCCTTATAGTCCTCAAAAGAATAGAGTTGTAGAACATAAGCACATGTATTTGAAAGAGATGGAAAACTATATGATTTACTCTAATTCACTTGCACCATAGTATTGGGCTGAAGTAATCAATTATTATTGCTACATTCATAATAGGGTTCCCCACAAATATTTAAAATGTATAACTCCCTTTGAAGCTTGGTATAGTAGGAAACCTACAGTTGAATGTTTTAGAGTCTTCAAATATCTAGCTATGGCCTGTATACATAAGAAGAAGCACAAGACTATGCAATCTTAGAGTAAGCCATGTATCTTATTAGGTTACCTAGATGGTGTAAATGGGTACCACTTTCTTCATCTGACCACACATTACCTATTCATCAAGATAAGTGTTTACTTTTAGGAGAGTCCCAAAAACTCAGCACTTAAACTTATCCCACTTCATTAGACTCACTTGGATTTGATTTAGATGATTTAAATCAGCTTGAGCACATTCTAGAGGTTGAGGAAACTTCTTCTAGTTCTGATAATGAGAGTAGTGATGGGGAATCATCTCCATCCACATCTGGCCACACTTCAAAAGATGATGTTTCTCTACCTAACTCATCCAATTTTGGTCCTTTTTAGTCTAGGTAGACACTATAGAGTGTAGGTACATGGGTTGGTGATCCTTTAGATGATATGCATACATTGTCAAATTTTTAGAGTGGTCCACATGTTTTTTATGCCTCTACCTCAGACCTATAAAATTATTGGGAGGCATAAGGCTTTTTTGAGTGGGATTCTACCATGCATGAGGAGTATAACTCCTTAATCATGAACCATACTTGGGATTTGACACTTATTCATAAGGGAATAAACATGGTTTCATGCAGATGGATATATCAGACCAAGTATGTAGTAAGTGGGTCCATTAACAAGTTTAAGGTGTAGTTGGTTGTAAAAGATTTCTCATAGGTGCCTAGCATTGACTACAATGAAACCTTAACAATAGTCACAAAAATGAACTCTATCAGATTCATACTTATTATTGTCACATCTAATCATTAGTTTGTTCATCATATGGATGTGAATAGTGATTTTATTCATGGTGACCTTGAGGAGGATGTTTACATGGAGCAACCACTGGGTGTTGTCAAGGATTCTTCCCTTATATGAAAAATCTTAAAATCTATATACGACCTCAAATAGGTCCATCAAGATTGGTACACTAAGATGGATTACTTCCTTCTCATAGTAAAAATCACTAGATGCCATTTAGATTTTAACATCTTTCTATTATGGTAGGATGATTCACTATTGATTCTAGTTCTGTATGTTGATGATCTTTTGATCACTATTAGCTCTTCTTCATCCATTGTAGTGGTGAAAATAAATCTCTAGGATAGATTTTCCATGATAGCCTTAGGCTTGTTACATTACTTCCTTGGGATTAATATTTATAATTCTAACTTAGGGATCACTCTTTCACATCCTAAGTATGATCTCAATCTACTTTCTTAGTTTCACATGGTTTATTGTAATCCAACTTTGACTCCCTTTCTATCTAGAGTCAAGCTTGAGACAAAGTGTACTTTAAATTTGGTCAATGCTACCTTGTATCAATAAATTTTGGGTAACCTTATCTACTTGACACATATTAGACCTGACATATCATATGTAGTGGGACTAGTCTCCAGATTCATATAGGAACCCCATGAGCTACACTAGAAAGCAAATTAGACAATACTATACTAAATTCAAGGCACACATAGATTTAAGATTCAATATAGAATTACCATTAGCATTTAATTGATTATATATATTGATTCAGACTAGGATAATGATATTTAGAATCACAAGTTCACCTTAGGTTACAATTTCTCCATTGGTTCAAGTTCGATTAGTTGGTCAAGAAAGAAGAAATATATTATTGATTTATCATCTAATGAGGTAGAGTACATGGGGATGCCAATGCAACGATTGAGGATATATGGCTTTAGGGGATTTTCATGGAGTTAAGTATGTAGTTTAGATTACCTACCATCATGTGCTATGATAACTAGAGTACTATTCATATTTACAGGAATCCAATCTAGCATCAAAAAACTAAACACAGAGATTCACATGCACTTCATCAAAGAGCTCATTCATGGGGACATCATTTATCTAATATATTATCATATGATAGAGTAGACAATAGACATATTCACCAAACCTTTCATGGAGAGAAAGTATCTTCACGTAAGGGATCTTCTTGAGGTGTGGGATACTATAATGTCATATTTTGGGAGGCCTTATAGCCTCTTATTAATGTATCTCTTTTGGGGTAAGTTTTTCCTATGTTTTTTTCTCTTTGTCTCTACTTTATGAGAGATTAATTTATACATGGGTACCTCATCAGGTGTAGTTGTCAAGACCCATTTTTTTACACTGCCTACCTAGGTTGTGCTTATAGGGGATGTTAGAGTAGGGTTTATCATTTTAAAATATTTATTTATTATGGGATTTTATACCTCACTTGGATTTTTCATAATTTCATGGAGAATATTGATTAGTTTTACAAGCTATAGGATGACTATGAAGTGACTCTCTTGACTGACTATTCTAGGTGTAGGAGTTGCTCCTCTATTCTTGGCTTTATTAAAGACTTTTTATGGAGGAGTTACTATTATATTCCAAGGGTATATTGACTAAATTTTATGAATTAGTTACTCAAAAATATCTTATTTTTACATCTCACATTTGTGATCTTTACTAATGCAAGTTTGGTTTTGGTTTCAATCTCTTTGCGCAATATTCTCACATTGTGTATTTCATTTACTTTCAACTAATTTATGTTGTGAACTTGTTTGGATATTGTATTCACTATAATAATGCATTAGACTTATTTGTAACTTTTAATAAACCCCAATAATTTTCAATAATTGACACTAACATAAAACCACTACTTTAATAGTTATAATGCTCAATTAGTAACAAGTTAGCATTTAATATTATCCATGTGAAAAATATATAATATTTTCCACTATTTAATATTTGGTTATTGTGAATCAATGGTTGGTGGATCACTATGAATTAAAGAGTCTTGGGAATATATAATAATGGATGTTTATGAAATTTGTCTTTGGCCATACCTATAAATTGTGACCCTCCAAGTAGTGAAATCACAGACTTATGAGGTAATAGAGTTTACTTTTGGAAGTATTTTTATTTCATGTGGATTTAATGTAGATGCATTGGATTATTAATCCACATTTTATCATGGATATTTGAATTTTATATGGACATTAGGAATGCATTCTCACAATGACATGTCTTCAAATTTGATTTTAAATGTTTCCACTCAAAGTGACATGTGGCCATCTCTTACTAGTCATGGCCTAATAGAGTCACATAGTGGTTTATCTCTTTTGAATATATTTATTAACTACATGGATCCATTTATTAGTTATTTCTCACTTCATATATGTCTTTGAGTCCATTTATTTCCTTTTCACTCCTCTTATGGCCCCGTGCAATAAACATGTGCAATGTACCTTTGTTGAGTTTTGAACCTTTCATCACTTCACACCTCTTCCATGGCTAATTTTTTGAGACACATTAAATCCTCATATATTATCACATCAACATAATACACATATTATATAATATTTTAAATAGCTTTATGAAGGTCATACATCTATTGACTTAGTAAATCCAATTTAATTTTCCACGTGTTTGCTCTCATTTTTACATCCACTTTATACATAGAGGATCTGATGATATTTTAAATTAGATTAATATTTACATAGATCCACCCTCTTGCATAAAAAATAAAGTGGTGATAGTTATATAAAATTAAAATTATCATAGAATATATTCATAGATCATGTTAATAAAGCGTTAATAAAAAATGAGACATGAGACATCTATCCAACTTTATATTATGGTCAGATCTATGTTCTAGCAAGGATATTAAGTGATATAATATTAAAATGACCCTTATTAATAAAATATGAAAGTTACCATGGTAAGATTTAGGTATACATAAAAGTGGACATGGATGTGAATACAAAGTGTGAACCCTTAAAATATGTGAATAAGGTCACTGGTAAACTTAATGTTTAAAAATTATTATTGTGTTAGGAAATAATTCAAACCAAATGAAGGTCCTTGTTTATCCTAAAGAAATAGGGGCATGTTGGTCATAAAAAATGCATGCTAATATTGTATGTGTGTGCTTCATTTCTATATATGTTCCTCATAGGGGCATTTTGTTACATTGGGGCATATCATTTATCACTACCTTGCTTTGTCGTTGGGGGCATTATACCCTTTACTATTTATTTGAGCTTATTATTATCTATATATTTCACATATGGAGCTTAAATTGGGGCATAAATTTATTCCCCATAATCAAACTAAATTAGGTTATATTTCCTACCCTTCAATCTCTTATTCTCATATGAGTTTGCATCTTACTATTAAATTTTATTTGAGGATATTTTCTATAGTTACATAAATGTACTTACAATTATTTTTATAAAATATTCTAAAAATATCAAATATATTACATGATAACAATGTAGTGTACGTAACTCTTTCTTGTGAGATGAGTGCTTGCATGAATAAGTTTTATAATCCTTCACCTCAAAAGGTGGGGACACACAAACATACATAATATATGTGTGTGTGTGTGTGTGTATAAAAATGGTGGAGGAGATACAGATGAAGGGAAAATGACCATGGGGTGAAACTAGGTCACAATTTTTACTATAGGTGTCAGGATCTCCTACTACTGAACCTACACCCTCATCAAATAGCATAATAATGGAGTTTACAGTGAATACTACAATGGATATTGACCTAAACTCTCTTGAGGGTTTCCAAAATCATTGGGTAAGTTCCTCCATCAATTTATTTCTCTACCTCCATCACCCCTTCCAAACATTCACCATGGGACCTCATTAGCGACTGGTCTAAATCAGAGAAATAAAAAGGTAGATACACCAAAATAAAAGAGGACATAGATTAGGAAAAATAAACAAAAATGCTTCAAACTCTCTCCTATCCTAGTAAAAGCCACCATCAATCCTCTTTTTTAATGGAAAATGCCATTAGATACACATAACAAGTTGTTATTAGATGTTTTCACCATAAGATCCACAAAAATATGAACTTATAGAGATGGGTACAACAAAAATGGACCTCATTACTGGGTTATTCTCTTAATATCCATCATAGGGCTAGGGTTTTATTTTTTTGGTTTTTAGGACATTAGAGGACAAAAAAATGAATACTTTAGAAGGCCTTTGGTTCTAGGGCAATGCTACTATCACCATTTTCACATGGTTTACAAGTTTCAACCCAAAATGGGAGCATGTAAAAATATTGGATCTATGGGTAAAATTACCAGGGCTTCCCATGGAGATGTGGGAGCCTCAGATCTAAAAAATCATTGGGAATTCCTTGGGTACTTATCTAAAAATATATCTCATTACTCTCTCAAAGCAAAACATATCAGAGGCTAAAATTTGTGTTGAAATGGATATCATAAATGAACTTCCTATAACCATTAAATTGATAGTAGGCAACAATAGGATCATTCAAACTCTAGAATACAAAAAGGTGCCATTTAGGTGCACACAATGCTGATCTTATAGATATCTTAATATTTATTGTCCACCCCTAAAAACTACATATTTCCAAGCATGGTATTTAGGAAATAATCTTTTTGGAGGCCAAAATGACTCTAATCTCTTGGAAAATCAGTCTTGTGACATAAATGGGATGGATCTTACATTGATTTCGTCTGAGGGCCCAAAAAATATGGGCTTTCAATAGACCTTCATGGGACTTCATGTTTACAAAAGTGCTCTTCCAAATTGGACATGTCCTTGGTAAAATTTCAAGTAGTTACTTTAGGTATTCTTCATATTCCTCCTTATCCATTACTTCCCCCATGATCTATTGGATAAAAGACTTAGTCAATTGCCCACCTTTCGCAATCCTTTTTTCCCATAGTGGTTTCAATATTTTGGAGGAGTCCCTCTCCCTCTCTTCTAGAGATCAAACTATGGTCACACTCCTCAATTTAAATGGGGGGAGAGTCTTAGTTATCCCTTTAATATTAAAATTAGGGAGGATCATAAGATTTATCAACATTTAGGGGAGAAGTTTGATATGATAGCATTGCAAGGAAATTATTACTTGAAGGTTTTATTCACTACTGATAACCCCTTGGTCCATTTGGATCCCTACCTTCCCACTATCTATCAAATGGAGTAGGCCTCTCCACAAATTAATAGGACCCTCTCCACACATCCATCTATGGAATTGGACACCTCTCTCTTTGAAGCTAACTTATTGAATGTGGGGTAATGTACAAAACCTTATCTAACCTTCAGATATTGAGCAGTTAAGTATGATAGAAGTTGGTGAAATTCATAAAAATACTTTGTATAATTAAACATAGGTAAAATTACCTAAGATATTGATTAATCAGGGTGTTCTTTCTTTAGATATCCTCCAACAACAGTCTATCAAACCTTTTGATCAAATAACATCCCTTTTAAAATCACTAATGAAGAATGAACAAGTTAGCTTATTCCCTTGATAGTTCTCTTCTAAAAATTCTATCAGATATGATACATCAATAGGGAAAGACATATGACAAGATCACACATCAATACACAACTAATACAAATCTTGAGTCATCAAACTAATGGATTGGAAACTATAACAATTCACACTTCTTCAACCAATAGAGGGAGGCGTACAAAATTTTCTCATGATAAGATGGAGGCTAAAAGGGATGTCCTTATAGGTAAAAAACTAAATACACATGGGGTCCTTAATATATCAACCCATAAAGAGATGAATTTATGTTAATTACATCCTTTAATGTCAGAGGCATTGGGATGGCCTCAAAATGATGATCTTTAAAGAGGTTAGTTTTTAAGCAAAATCCTAGTTTACTACTCATTTGAGAGACTATGTGCTCACAGAAGCTCTCTTCAAAATACCTTAAAAAATGATTACCTAAGTGGTCCTTTATTACTAACATCTATATAGGCAACTTGGTGGTTTGTATTTTTGTTGGAACTCCTTTTTTGAGGTGAGAACTTCTCTATAGGATATCAACTACATTCTAGGTTTTTTTCCTCTAAAGAACTTAATTAGGCTATTACTATTTTAAATGTATACGCTCCTTCATAGCATAGAAATGATTTTTGACCAACCCTTGAAGACTTATGAATCTTATAATTTCCTCACCTAATCATTGGGGGAGATTTAATTTTTTTTTCACACATAAATGATGTTTGGGGTGACCAGGCCAGATAGGATCATATGGAAGATTTTTTCTTACACTTCATGGATATTCATAGTTTGGTTGATGCTATTCATTTAAAGATGTAACCCACCTGGTCCAACCACCATAATAGATCTCAATATATATTCAAAATTCTGGATAGGTTTCTTATTAAGGAAGGCCTTATTTTATAGAATAAAGCTTATAAGGCTATTACTCTCAAGACGTTTTCCTTAGATCACTACCCCATCCAACTTGAATTGTTTTTGGGTATTAAATAACCCAAATGACTTTTAAATTCAATCCAAACTAGATGAGATATGATGATTTCCAGTATCTCATTCAAAATTTATAAAACACATACAATCTAGCTCATGACAAACATGCTATGGTTAGCTTACAAAGAAATCTCATCAAAGCAAAGAAGGTTGCTAAAAATTGGGTGAAATTTAAATTTGAGGAAAACAAAGATAAAATTAAGTAGGTGGAATAAAATATTAAATTATTCCTTTAATCATTTCATGAGGATGATTTCCAAGTGGATACACTTAAGGAACTATACACTCTAAAATAGGAAAAAGCTAGATTATTGGCTTAAAAAGAAGCAAAATAGAGGATGAAAAGCCATGCTACCTAGATCTCAAAGGGGGATGAAAAAACAAAAAAAATACATATAAAATCAATGGATCATAGGGTAAAAAATACTATTTTGAGCATAAAAGACAAAATGGCATTGATTGTTCTAACTTCTCTTCTATCTCTATGGCGGCAGTCTCACACTACAAGAAGGTATATACCAATCAACCCTAAGAAAATATGTAGGATATTATGGTGGAGGATAATTTATTTAAAGGTTGGGTGAATTATCAATAAAATTAGTATATTCTAAGTCCCATCTCTCTTGAGGAGGTATTATCAACTTTGAAAACTTTTCAACACGAGAAGGCCCCTGGCCCAAACGGTTGGATATTGGAGTTATATTTGGGATATTATCAGTGTAAATATTCTTCATGTGGTGGATAAGGCTCATATTTTTGGTAGTATTCATGATACTTTATCTACAACATTCATTTCAAACATATTGAAGGGAGAAGAACTTACTTATTTGATCATTATCGACCTATTTCATTGTGCAATTACATATACAAAATTATTTATAAAATCATTATTGCTTGATTAAAACCCATACTTTATTTGTACATCTCTCCCTAAAAATTTGGTTTCCAGGATAATAAACTCATTCAAGATGCTATTAGTACTACACATGAGGCTTTAAATACTATCAAAACTAAGTCAAAGCTTACCTTTCTCCTCAAAATTGATCTTTCCAAAGCTTTTGAAAGGGTCAATTGGATTTAATTAAGGCTAATACTCACATAGGGGGTTTTTCTCCCCTCTTTATAAACTAGATTGAAGCATGTTACCAATCGATGTCCTATGTTTTTCTTATCAATGGATCAACCACTTATTTCTTCACTCCCTTATGGGGGCTTAAATAATGTTTCCCACTTTATCCTCTCCTATTTCTCATTATTGATAAAGCCCTCATCTAATATATTACTCATGAGATCAATGATGGTGACTTAAAATGGGTCAAGATTGCTTCATCAATGCACATTTCACATATTCTTATCATCGATGATATTCTCATTTTTAGAACTAGCACCATTTAGGAAGCAAAGTGCTTGGACATGATCTTGAAACTTTTTTCTTCTATGAATGGTATGGTTATATATATGTAGAAGTCAGCCATTTATTTTCATCATATTATTGCTGCTACTAGAAACCACATTCATATTGTTCTCCCTTTTACCACCTTACTTCAAATGAAGGTATGAAATATGTGGGGTGTTTTACTAAGGTAAATGACTATCGATGAAAGGATTAACATTAGATTATGGACAAGATAAACAATGAATCACTCTATGGTGCAATATATGGATTTCCATGGTGGGTCAACTTGTGCTAATCAAAATCATTTTGGAATCTATCCCTATTTATTGGCTCTCCATTAATTTTATTCTTTGAATGATCCTCAACAATATTAGGAAATTGTGCCTACAATTCCTATGGTTAGGTAATAAGGAAAATAAAACCACACCTCTCATCAAGTGGACTACTATTTTACAACCAAAATATGAAGGTGGATGGGGATTAAAGGATATGCACATTTTCTCCATTGCTCTTACTAGGGTGTGAATCCTCATTACTAAATTGGCATATGGAAGAAGATACTCCATCAAAATAATATCTCTCCTTTAACCATTAAGGATTAGATTATAATTACTCCAAAAAACACAAATGGTGCCAATATTTTATGGAAAGCTTTAGTTAAAAGTTTTGATCTCATTGGGGATTCTTTGACATGGGATCTTAGAAATGGTAATGAGGTTCTCCTTGGTAGGGATTCCATATTTAGTCTCCCTACCAACGTTATATTTTCAGACTCCTTTAAGGCTATCCTATGAAGAAAAAACCTTGTTACATTGGTAGATGTTTTTGAGAGCACCTTGCATGATAGATGAAGATCATGATGGTATACTATAGTGGATTTATAACTTGTTGGATAAGATGCCATCTTATGGGAAACTTTTTGGTTGGAGTTGATCGAAAACCATATATTTTGTAATGGACAAATAGACTAGCTACATTGAGAAATAAATAATAATTGAGGACATTATATTATTCAATTGGGATACAGAGCTATGAGGATTCAATGGGAGCCTCTGGATATATAATGGTGGTGGCATGGACTATGGAAAACTCAGGCTCCCCCCAAGGCACAACTTCATTTTTAATTGGCCATGCAAAATAAATTACTCACTTGGGATAATCTCATGAGAAGGGTTTAGAATGGGCCAAACATCTACTCATTATATAGGGAGTGGTGGGAGTCCATTGATCATAGTTTCATTCATTTAAAATTTGCTAAGGCTATTTGGGATGATTTTAATTCACAATAAATTTTTCCAAAGTGGGACGATGTGTCTATAACAGATGCTTAGTTAAATTGGATGAAGAATAGAGGGTTAATTGAAGCCCATAAACTTTTAACACTACAACTTATCTGAAGCATTTAGTTAACCTAGAATAGTGTTATTTTCAATGATGAGCTACCCACTATCCTCTCCACAGTCTATCACTTCAAGCACTCTTTTTTTACCATGAAACAAAGTGTCCTGAAGATCCCACAAGTTTATCCTCCTCAAGTGGATTTTAATACACACTAATGCTTCATAAATGGTGCCTCAAGGGGAAACCTAGTGTTAAATGGAACTGGAGGTATCTTGCATTTTGATATCACTCCATCTCTTTAAGGCAGGGGGTGGATATCCAAATAAATAATTTTTTTGAGCTACAAGCAATGCTTACGACCCTCACCATTAATATGGATTAGGATCTACCTACCTTGTCTATCTTCTCGGATTCCAAATTGGCATGCAATTGGTTAAATGACACTTTTGTCTATAGATCAAGCTCCCTCCATTTCAATAATAGGGCTATATAGTTGGCATCTCACTTCAAGGCCTTTGGCTTCACTCACATCAACATATAATTTAACATGATTGTTGATGGACTAGCAAAGTAGGCTTGCATACTGGATAAAGGTAAGGTTTTCCTTTATGTATGTGAGAGAAATGGCAGTACTTCATCAAGGGAACTCTTCTTCACCTAATTTATTGTTTATCTTTTCCCTACATGGCTTGTATGGCTACTTGTTAACTTCTCTTTTTGATCTTTCTCCTAGGTTAAGGCACTCTTTATCTCCCTCGTTATCATTTTCCTATCATTTTGCCTCACTTCCTTGAGGTTGTTTATGATGGTGCATTTTTGGCTCATCTCTTTGCTGCCAACCTTGTTTTGGCAATCTGGTTATACTTTTTCACCATGATTGGAATAAAAGGTATTGATATTTTTATTAATGAATACACACACACACACACACACACACACACACACACAAAAAAAAACATACATACATACATATATGTAGATTACATCTATTTTTTCCAATATGAATGACATTTATGAAGAAATACCAAGAAGCACCAAGAAATATCAAGAAATGTCAAATATATGCTTCCATAATAAATAAACAGAGTTGAGTTTTCAAAACTTACTTTGAAATTTATAGAATCCAATAAAATTTTGTTTCTACTTGAAATTAACCAAGAGTGGTAGCATGGATTGCATACCATCAGGTGTATTCATTAATTAGCTCATATTTTCAATTCCTGTATCATTTTGTTAAAATTTTGGCAATATACTAAGACATTAACTACCCAAATTTATTTGTAGGTGCATCTAGATTCACTAGAAGTTATCATCACATGTGGGTGGAGTTTATCCCAAGCATTTAGTTATTTAATCCTTCCTTCCCTAGGTAAGTGCAAATATGTGATTCAATTTAACATTTTAATTTGACACTTTTATGCATTCACATGCATATGCACATTAAAGTAAGGCATTATGTAAATATCTAATTTTAGTTTGACACCTTTTTTCATTACGTATTTTTATGCATTTTGAAATTTGGTCCACTTGTGTACTTTTGTCTATTTAAGGCATATTTCACCACTAATTAACATATAATTAGCCTTGTTTCATCTATATAACATCATATTCAAGTAAGACTTATTTAATGCCAACTTCAAAGTCCTAATCATCCATTCTATGAGAAATATTATCTCCATTTTGAGCCTTTTTAACTATTGGTATAAAATTTATAGTCTATCAATCTATATTCAATGGAATTAGAGGCTTTTTTATTATTTTGCTCATACTTTTTTTGGTCCTTCTCACCTTGGACTAATTTAATGCACCTTAAATTTCACTTATCACACTACCCTATGGTTTCCCCAAGTGTATCATGTCTTATAGAATCTTATATATATATATATATATATATATATATATATATATATATATATATATATATAAGTCAATCCTTAGTCATTTGCCAAGCATAGGTTGAACTCAGATCCATCCTTAAGTTTTATTCGTACATTGATTCCATTTATTGATGTACTTATCAAGGAGCCTGCATATTTATGCTTCATCAAGTCTACATTTCATATATATCTTGTGACATCATCACCTTATGCCAAAATAAACTTATAGTGGGAGTATATAGTTGTATTTGATTATCTAGGAAATGATTCCATTTATATCACTTGGGTTGGTATTTAACTCACATGCAAAAGAGAACTAGATTGAATTTGATTTCAAATGTGCAGGATATTTATCTTTAACTCCTCAAAAGGATTCTCAAGTAAGATAATTTACATACACTATTTTGTTACTACATTTGAGGGTTAGGTAAATGAGTGAGAGATAATAAATTTAGTGCATTATTCTAGTTAAAATAATAAAGAGAACAAACATCCCTACACTCCATCAACCTATGTAACTACCCAAAAAATTGTAGATTTAAAAAAGGGGTAGAGTTTATGTCTAACCCTAAAATGTGATGGATCAACATAGTATAAGGTTAATAATATATAATTGAATAACCACATGAATGATAAACATATCTATAGCAAGCCCATTAATTGTAAACTTAGATAAATAATATTCTAAATTCAAATGCTGAGATATGCTAAAAATAGTAAGTAAAACTATTGATTGATACTAAAATAAATAGAAAATAAGATTACTTAGATGGTTTACTATGCACATGTAGATCTGATATAGAATATATTATAAGTATACTAGATCTAGATTCTAAATCAATGATCAAATTCTATAAATTTGTACTCTTTGGCCTCAAACACTTGCATCAATTTTAGATGGTTATGTCAATGCACCTATCTAACTTAGACATATGTGTCTAGTATAAAATATTGACTAGATCTGGATATGACCACATAAAACCTTCTAAGTTTTATGTCACCTTTGATCTGGTGTACTTAGATCTTGCTCATAGATTTTCACTCCTTATCAAATGATCAAACCCTAGTTCTTCATTTTCATAGTGACTGAGGAAAAAATAAGTTAGTGGGATCATGGTGTTAAGCTAACCCTAAACACCCCTCTAACAATGGGTGTTGCCTACACAACCACTACTCCAAATAAGACCTCAAACTAATGTATTTCTCCCCTAATGTGTTGGATTGTGTGTGCATAAGGGTGTAATATGTGGAAAAAATTACATATAGTGACCTAGCTTAAAAACTTGAAAATATGACTGATGGGTTGTTCCTTTAATAATTTAGACATGTAGATGGGTTATTCCTATGATAGATATTTACATAGGAAAGAATAGGGAAGCTTTTCCCATTTGAATGATTGATTGAATGTTTTTGGTAAGTTTCCTTATGAGAGGTCTAAATTTTCAAGGTGATGGATGAATGAGGGTTGGTCTTGTATATATACCAGTTCTTTTAGGAAATATCTCACACTAAATCATTTAGGTTGTCCATAAAGACACATTACAATAAATGTTTTGATGAATCAATGTAGGAATCTGGCTGGGACTCAAGTGTTTAGGAAGCTAAAAAATAGGTATAGGTCCAAAACTTGTAAAAGAAGATACTAAGTAGGTTTATAGAATTTTGAAAAACATAGAAGGCCTAGTCATTAGAATAATATATGGTCAAACAAAGAGATAATAAATAGGCACAAGAGATATAAATGCAAGCCTTTTAGTAGTGGGAAGGTTTATGAATTGAAGGATATATCCATGAGAAGTACTTGCTAAGTATACAAGATTGAGGTGCCATATAATTTAGATTTAGTATCTAAAGTATAAAAATAACACCCAAGTAAATAGTAGTAACAAAGGCACACAATCAATGGCCTATCAATTTTGTATAGTATTTAATTGGTGACTTTCTAATTTTATCCCAGTGAGTAGTTAATTCTATATTTATAGGGTATAATCTAGTCAACTTCCATAACATGCTTCCGATTTTAGAATCCTAAAATTGTTCTTAGGTGTGTCTATTTTCATCATTTCTCTCACTTGTTCAATTGTATAACTTCAATTTTAATTTGTATTTAAAACACTTTAGGGTTGAGATTGCTATTTTAGACTGTATTATTCTTGATCCTTATTGTGCAACTATTTTACCATCTCATTAGCATCATTGTACCTACTGCTCATTATTTGGTAAGATACTAACCATTGTGTTATAATCTCATTTATGTCCTTTAAATTTTTAATTATTTTATACATTATAACTTTTAAAATTTATTTATGCATGGTATACTGATATTTTTTTCCATTTTATATATATTTTTATTTCTAACTAGGGGAAGGGGACTAGTAGTTGGGACCCCTAACTTTGAGGTCTCATATCTTCCATATTATGCCACCCCATGATTTAAAAATTTGGATCTAGATCATTTAACATTTTTTAAGCTCAAAAATATCATTTTGGAGGAAAATTAATGCTCTAATAAGTTGTACGATGAATTTTCCAGTGACATGTCAATTTTAAGGCATATTTTTAGTTTGATTGGTCGTTGGGACCTAAGGGACCAACAATAATTTTCAAACAAACACATTACTATATTGTTGGCTTATAATTTTAACATGTAATCCATGGAATAAAATACATATGGGTCATTAATTTGAAATAAAGTGCCATGTTGGAAGATGCATGGCTCATTAATGTGGAAGGGAACACCATTTTCTAGATGGCCCTATGAGATTTTCTCCATTAATGTGGAAAGTTAATGCCACCAACTTCCATCTATCCCCACCTTTTCAAATACCTCATACCCAAAAATGGATGGAACCTACCCAAAATTTCTCAACCATGATGCATTACATAAAGGAATTTTAGTTGATATAATGGAGGGATGAAAGCATACATATAGGTGTATTGTCTATAATTGAACCCAAAATAGTGTTTTATTTGTTTTTTTTTAGTTGTTATTATTCTTATTCCTTATTTATTCATGTTTTTGATATGTGCATTCACATCTGAGTAAAAATTTACTAGCATGTTAATGGAATACAATAGTTGTTGTTCATATGTTTTCCATTCACTCTATTATGTTATATATTCAATTTAAACTTGGGATGGAAAACACATGGCTCATTAATGTGGAATTAACCACCATTTTCCACATGGTTGATGTGATTTTATCTATCATTGTGGAAAGTTAATTCTACCATACACACCACCAACAAATGTTCCTGGTCATTTTTTTCATGGCTATTATAGTTATTATGCTTTGTATGTTCCCATTTTTGGTTGCATGCCTTATACATTCCTATTTTTTATCGTGCTTTCTATGTTCAATTTTTTTTGGAATGCCTTCACATATGATTAAACATTTAATAATATGTTAATAGAGCAATGGAACATTACAACAATAAACCTCTCTCCTTGACTTTTTGCATACCTCCTCTCTTTAAATGGCCATGGAACCTACCCTAAAGTTCTTGACCATGTAGCATTTCATAAAGGAATTTTCGTAGTTAGAATAGAGGGATAAAAAATATTATTATTTTTCCTTCTATGTTCATGGTTCTTAATGTACCTTCAAATTTAACTAAACTTTTAATGTTATGTTAATGGAGTGATGAAATGTTACACATAGGTGTGTTGCCTATAAATGAACCCACAACTATGTTATATTTATTTTCATGTGCTTGTTATTATTATTATACCTTCTATGCCCATGTTAGAATATGATTATTGGAGGGATGAAAATTTACCCATTTTTTAACCCACATCATTGACATGTTTTAATTTACATCTAACTCTAAATTTGCTAGATTTTTAATGGAATCCCTTGAGGTTTTATGAATTCATGTCACTGTGTGCTTCATACATGTGCCACATTTCTATTTCCATGCATGTCATGGGTTGAGATACAACATTTAATGGTGTGTGGATGTAATCCCCAAAGTTTTTCATGCACATACTAGCAACAACTATTGTTTTTGTATCAAAATTGAGGTTTCCATTCATATAAGACATAATGTAATTATTTTTTGTATTAAACCAACCTGTATTGTCTTTGTATGAAAATTAAGGTTTCTTGGTACCTACCTTAAACAAATTGTAAATGTTTAATGTGTTAATAGCATTTACAAGTATGTGGATGGAATGATATAGGTTTTACATGCACATAAGAGTACAAGTTATTGTTTTTATATCAAAATTTATACTTTTATTCCCATTACAGTAAATGATATCTCAAATGTATTAAACCAAACCCTTTTATGGATTCTTGTTGTGTTATTTATATGTTCCTATCAATTAATGTTTTTGTGTTATTTATTCATATTTTATAAGTTAAAAATATTATTTATAATCATTAGTGTTGATATATCACTGAACATTTTGTGTTTTGTGGATAGAAACCCTACATTTTAAAAATATTTAAATATTGAATTAATATGGGTCATTAATATAAAATGAAGTGCCATGTTGAAAGAGGAGTGTGTCTACACAATTGAACACTTATTAGTATGTGTATGGAAGCCATGAAAGTTTTCATCCACATATTAGTAAATGTTTATGTGGTTCCATCATAAATAATGATTACATTAACATACAAGTAAATGTTTGTGTTTTGGTCTTAAATAAGAATTTGATTAACATACCAATAAATGTTTATATCTTACAATCTTAAATAAGGATTTTATTAACATATCAATAAATTTTGATGTGTTATTACTATGATGCTATGGCATGTTCTTCATATGTTTTCCATTATATTATCAAGGTTGTTGATAGGTTTTCCATTATATTGTTGATTATTATATTCATGCATTATTATTTTGGATAGAAGTTGAACTGGTATAAAGGGTAGAAATTTGATGGGCTACTCAATTTGTGAAAAAATTACAAACATCTTATTTTTTACACTTTCTATGTTTGTAAAGACTGTGCTACATTTATTATTTATTACATTGTGTTTCTTAACACATTATATATTTATAAAGTTTGTAATGCTTATACAATTTTTATTTTTCAAAGTTTGTGAAGTTTGCAATGCTCAAATTTTTATTGCCTTAATTATTTAAATGTGTTTTTAGTGTTTTCTATCTATGGGTAATGATGACGAATTTCTAAGTCAACATTGGAGAAGAACAATGGCCAACTCACTTTCAAGTGAAAGTATTTTAACTTTCATTAAGCTTATGATCCATTTGTAGAATTAATGGTAGATAACAAATAAAACTAATTACATTACACAATAAAAATAGATATTTCATATTTGATTACATTTATTAATACACTTTTTGACATTAGAAAACAAACTAAAAACATTTCTTTATGGAAGATAAAAGTTTACATCATCCAAGGTGGAAAAATTAAGTTGTGCCCTTCATTGCTTATATTCAAATATAGGGGAGTTATTTTTGGTCTATTAATAGTTGTGTTCTTAGTGGGAATTGATTGCATGTTTATGGATATAAGAAGGATGCCACATGAACCAATTGGGGATAGAATGTTTATCATGTCATTAAATATGTGATGCTATGCAGGTAAAAGATTTAATTTTATGCTATAACACCTTTGCCTCTCTAATTATCTCTTGGCCTTCTTGAATTTGCTGTCCCTTCTATCAAGATCTCTCTTTTACTCCTTTTATTGAATTTTTTGTGTCTTCTCCTACTCTTTATTATGCCCTTTTCTTACATTTTCAATTTTCTAATTTTCCATTCTTTCCTTCTAAACATGCCTCAAGGATTTCCTATCATCAGACTCTTGTTTCTTCCTTGTACTAAGTTTTATAATCTCCTTTTTATGGGTATCAAATTATATAAATATTTTTTGATAATTGTCTAATGTGAGAATTTATGATTGTTGGATTAGCCTGAGTGTACTGTATCCTAATTTCTTTGCAGTCTTTTCCATTGGTAATTTCAAAAATGCCAAAATTGGAGTTTGGTAATCATTACATTCTGCTTAGTTACATTCATTTATTTGTTATCCATTTATTTATTTGATTTTTTCATTAGAATCTAAATCAACCATTTTATATTCTACACTCCATTTTATACATAGTGCATATTAAAGACTATTTCTAGAAGAACAAGAGGTGATGGTGATGGCATTGATATAGAGACATCAAATTTAATAATTTCATAATTGAGGCTATATTTTTTGATCCCTCCCCCCTCAACCAATCTAGTGGGCTTACTTATGTAGGTAGACTTAAACTGTCTTGGTTGAAATTAAATGTTATATTCATTTTATTGTAATGGACAATTGAAGCCTCTTCGCCATAAACATCTACGACATTTGATGTAATTTAATTTCCATGAATTATTTCATGTTAAAAAATTTCTGCATTGGTAACATTTCATACATTTGTCATTTCACATTCTTCATCTCGGACAACATTATGTTCCATCATTTGCTCCATCCTCTCCATTTTATCTTTAGTGCCTTCCTCATTTAGGCCTGCCAACCTCATTATATTTTCTACAACACTAAATTCATCCTCCTAGACATGGAATGATGCACTTAGATTCATATCATTATCTAATGCCTCATAATTAAGGGGTCAAATACATGTTCATTGAATCAAGATATTATATTATTAGGGGTTAGTGCCATATTCTTAGTTTTTATACCTAAATTGGCCAATTTACGTATGATTATATCAAAACCATAATGCATATTTATCTATGACATCCTCTCACTCCTAAATTAGGCCTTGAATGAACCAAACACACTTACATATAGTGGCTATAGTTTGTGGCTAGTATATATTGGTAATGTAAGTAGATATATCCCCAAAATTGTATCCTCTTAAATCATTGAAAAGTGCAACATGGATTCCATGCCCATAAAAAATGAGAATATGTCTATTACTAGGTGAAAATGCTCCTAGTATAGATATCAAAAAATGATGTAACCAATTAATAAATAGTTCCTTCATCATACATGCATGGGATTGGGCAACCATACATGCACATGGTTCACATATAACAATGATATTATATAATTTACTTTTCACTTTGAAGAGGTATAACCTGAGGATGCTCTATCAAACTATATACACACATGCTAAAATAACTATCCATTATCTGTTATTTAAAATTATTTGAGGTAAATTCTTTGCCTCTTTCTTGGTGATGACTCACATGCCATAATTATTTCCATCTTGCACTCCCGTCTCATTCCTAATTTTATGTGGCCCATAATTGTTTTTAGAATACAATGTTCTCAAATTCTCATAAAAAATAGACACAATAGATGGCCTTAGCATGACAACCCTATCTATGTCCAATCCTTCTATTATTCTCATATATAAATCAAGGTGCATATTTTTGAAGACTTTCCACCATCACTTGAGGAGGACACCATCATTGAAAGGGTTGGGCCTTCTTTGGCATATGTGGGTAGTATGTGCCTTCAAATTTGATATGTCTAACCCATGACCCATGTCAACTAAGTCCTTTCACCACTATACTATCTCACTTTCTTCATATGTTGATAAAATAGTGGGTGGCCCCTTCTTTTTAGTAGATGCGATTCCTTTTAGCCAATGCAAAAAAATACTAGGTTTCATGCCCCATTTTACCTATGTAATGTTTATGGAGTAACCGTTATCATCCAAATCTATCATTTCACTTTTCATATCTTTCATTATCCAATAAGACTGCAATGACAATGTGTAGTGTTAGTAATAGTTATGTTGGATTCCTTCTCTCCCTGGTTGGTATGGGGTTGGTTTATCTATTTTATAATGGGTTACACAACTTAGTTAATAACTTAACATATTCTATAATTTTTACTCTTATGTTCTTCAATATTACACGTGGTCATATTCTGACAAACTACACCCTCTTCTTCCAATTCAACATGCTGAACTACAAAAGTCAAAAAATTATTTAAGTAATTGATAGTAGAATGGAAAACATAAGAAAAAAAACTATGGGAAATGATATTTGTAATTTTGAAACTATGAATGATTAACATAGCTACAAGAAATCACAAGAACATATGAAAAGTATAGTAAAATGATTTGAAAAAAGGATTTTATTTGATACATTTGAGTAAAAATTTACTGGTATGTTAATGTCATTCTTAATTGGGATAGAAATACATTAAAAATTACTAGTATGTGAATGAAAATTTTTATAGATTCTATCCACATACCAGTAAATGTTACGTGTTACAAACACACTCATCCTTCAAAATGTCACTTTGTTTCATATTAATGACCCATAGTAATTTTATTTCATGTCTAAATTCATGAATTCTAAAGCCACAACTAAAATAATGTGTTTATTTTAAACTTATTATTGGTTAGAATTTTAAACTTAGTGGTTTAATTCTGTGTTCTCAGGTCAAACCACTAGATTGGCTGAGAAAGGGAGCAACAAGTTATGGCCTTACTTGTGAAACAATTATACAATATAAATGTTGCAGGTAGGGAAATATATATGCGTTGAAGGTATAAAAAAACACACACATTAATTCAAAAACATTTAAATTTTGATACATAAAGAATAACATAAAATAAAATGTTAAGTAATTTGTAATATGTCTACAACACTTATGGGAAAGAATATTTGTAACTTAGAAAATGTGAATGAATAACACAACACCATTAATTGAAGAGAACATATGAATATCATAACAACAATAATTCATAAAAGGGTTTGGTTTGATACATCTAAGTCAACATATTGTCAAGAATTCCATCCACATACCTTTATATGTTGTGTAACCCATTGAACATTTACATGTTGTTTAAGGTAGTTGATGTTTCATCCTTATAACATTAAAAATAACTTATGGTTATTCACTTACTAGGAGAATTGAAATGTACCCTATAAATAAGGAGTCTATAAATTCTATCCACTATTGTAGGGTGAATTTCAATGATCCTTATTGTGAATCTCCTTTAGGGATTCCATCCACATACCAATGATTATTCAGTCTTCAAAAAATAACATTTACTGGTATGTGAATGAATTCCTTGATGCCCACCATGAACATATCAGTAAACATTGAATCATATGGGAAGCTTCACTATGGATTCATTTAGACTAGTGAATGTGGTGTCTTCCAACTAATGACATGTAGGGCAATATAAATGTGACACATATATGAAGCACACAAAGACATGAATTCAGAAAACCTCTAGGGCTTCCATTAAAAAACCAATTTTTTTGAGTCAAATGTGAATGAAAACATGTCGATGATGTGGGTTCTGAAATGGGTAACATTTCATCCCTCCAAAAATCATCTCCTAACATGGGCATAGAAGGCCCAATAACAATAACAGACACATGAAATGAAAAATAACACAACTAAGAGCTCATTTATAGGAAACACACTCTATGTAATGTTTCATCACTTCATTAACATACTAGTAAATCTTAGTCAGATGTGAAGGTACACTAAAAAATCATGAACATAGAGGGTAAAATAATAATAATTTCCATCTCTCCATATTTTATCGACAAAAAATTCTCTATGAAACACTTCATGGTCAAGAATTTTTAGGTAGGTTCCATGGTTTTTTGAGGGGAGGAGTTTTATGACAAGGCAAGGAGAGACATTTGTTAATATAATGTTACATCACTCCATTAACATGCCTGTGAACATTTACTTAGATGTGAAAAAATGAATAAATAAAACACTTAAAAAAAACATGAATGTATAAAGTACACAACCAAAAATAGGAACATACAAGGCATAATAACCATAAAAGTCATGCAACAATATAAATAAGTAGGAACATTTATTGGTGGTGCACAAGGAAGCATTAACTTACCATAGTAATGGAGAAAATCATGTCTAGTCATGTGGAAAATGGTGTTGGCTTCCACACTAATGAGCCATGTGTCTTCTATAGTTGAAATCAACAAATATGTGTCACATGTATAAATAACATAGAAGATTGAATAGAAAACATATGAAAAACAACTATGTTAGTCTACATTTGAAATATTTATAATTTTAAATGAATAAGATGTGAACTTGAATTCAATTTTTTTTTTGGTTGGATAGAAAATTAATTAATATTACAGGTGTGTTAGTGGAAAACATCAGACTTCTAACATGTAATGTGATCTTTTAAATATGTTGAAGAAGTTGGAATGTTAAAGTTTCTTACAATTTAATTTGAATTTGACACTCTATGCAAATAAAAAATTGGCTTTTCTACCATTTTATTAATTTTATAGAAGATAATTTGAATTTTGAATTGTTTATGAATGGTGAGGCTTAGATGTGTATTTGCATTCAATTTTACAGGTGATGCCAATGAATGGAGGTTGGTGGAGTCAAATGTTTAAATTTTGAATCCCATAGGATATAATAAAAATTTAAACGGCTAGATGTTATTTATTTTGTCTTATGTCCCTGACAAGTAAAGGCAAAAAAGTGACTTTTAGGGGTTCAAAAATTTTATAGGAGTTGGTGTTTTAAAATGTTTACACCTTTAAAATATTAGTAAAAGCTATAAATTTTTAAAAGGTGTATTCTATTTTGAAAAATATCTTCATATTAATGAAAAATATATTCATTTTTTAATATGATATATATTTTATTTTTAATTTACATGTAAATATATTTTGAATGTGTACCTTTAAATTTATATAAAGGTTATTATTTTTAAATTATTTATTCAAATAATGAAAAGACCCTTGTAAAATGTTTAAATAACTTTTACAAAAACTATAGAACTCATAATACATAATCAAATAAATCTTAATATATTATAACCAGGTAAAGGGGTCACAACTATAGTCACAACTATTAGACCCCCCAACTACTAGTCCCCTTCCCCTACTCCTGATACCTTTCTCATACTTTTATAAAAAATGAAATATTAATACTCATTTATGTCATGTCTCCTAATAATTATATAAAATATAAATAATTCATCCACCTCCTAAAAAGGTTCTACTAGGAGGGGCCCTCAATTTTAAGTAGATTACTTGCATCATTGTTTGTATACATTACAGGCACAAACCTAGTAGTTATCACTTATTAGAAAAAAATAGATATAAATTTTATTAGTATTAATGAGCTACTTAGTGTTATTGTTTCCATGATAATTTAGAAATGCCTAAATTCTTCATTTTTTAATTATTTTTATAAATTTAAAATCTTCACATATATATAAAAACTTAAGCTTATGTTTTTTTCTTAAAATTTAAGATTTAATCTGCAACAACTTATAAAAACAATATACTATAATCCTTAAATACCTTGAACCTCCCCTCCTATTTTATAGATTCTCATCTCCTCTTAACTTACCCCCCTCTCCTACTAGGCCCCTTCTCCTAATCCTGATACCTTTCTCATACTTTTCTAAAAAATGGAATACTAGTGCTCGTTCATGTTTTCTATCCTAATAATTATAAAAAAATATAAATAATTCAGCCACTTCCTAAAATGGTTCTATTGGGAGGAACCCTAATTTTAATTAAATCACTTGCATCACTGTATGCATACATTGTATATATGATAGGCACAAACCTAGTAGTTATCACTTATTCCCAAAAAATGGATATAAACTTTATTATTATTAATGAGCTACTTAGTGTTATTGTTGCCATGATAATTTAGAAATGTCTAATTTCTTCATTTTGTAATCATTCTTACAAATTTAAAATCTTCACATATATATAAAAACTTAACCTTATATATATTTTTGTTAAAATTTAAGATTTAATCTACAATAACACATAAACACATTATACTATAATCCTTAAATCCCCTGAGCCTCCCCTCCTATTTTATGGACTCTCATCTCCTCATAACTTCTCCCCATGCCCCCTCCCCCCTTCTTTCTCTTCCTGACCTAAAAGTTTGTGAAATGTTACTCAATGTGTGACAATGCCATAATAATGCTAATATTTGTAATTTGTATATCAATATCTATGGATAAATTTTAACCTAAGAAAATTGATCTCACTTGTGCAACATACTAAGGTTAGAATAATCATGAAAAAGATTAAAAAAAGAATTCCATTTTTTAAGCAATTTTTTAGATTGTAAAAACCAATCATAAACTAAGTATCAGAGCATCTTTATCATATTATTAGTTCTCACTTGAAAATTAAGAAAATTATGTAGAGCTGCTCCCCTCCATCCCTCCCTTTAGGGATAAAATTTGGCAGTCGACCCTGCTTGTTTTGATTTTTTTAATAATGGTTATCTATTCAATATCATCATAATTAACATTGTACCATATCTTGTTTGATTAATATATAAGTGCTCTTCAATCAAAAAAATATTGTCATAATTTATATTGTAAGAAGGATAAATTAAAGATAACACATATCTATTATAATTTTTAAAAAGTTCTAACAGTTTACCAAAATTTTCACCTTACATTTAATACAATTTCTAAAAAAATAATTATATTATATTATTAAAAAAATGTAAATACGACCATACAACCATCAAATTTAGTCCTTGACTCACTCCCTCTAAATGATAAAGACACTAATATTGTGGCATATTTTATAGAAAAATAAAATTTATCTTTTATAATATTGTGACATTTAATTCTCATAAATCTAATACCATTAGAATATGGCCTAATCTACATATTATTTTATATTGCATTTAATTTTTACGTTTCATATGAAGAAATCCACCATAAAACTTGTCTTGTATATTGGAAGTTTTTGTTTTATAGATGTGCTTACAATTTCACATATCCATTTAGATCCAAATTATTGGATGAAGAATGGAGCTTGCTAAACCCATGAAGTATATAATATAAATACATGTTTGAAGTGTTTAATTTTGTCTTTTATATAGTTTATTACATAATCAACCTTGAAAGTCTAATCAAATAATTAGAGAACATGAAGACTCCTTCATTTTGTATCTCAAAAGGTTGGATGGTGAAGAGACAACATGATTGTAAAAGGTTATAAATAGTACTCTAATGTAATAGAATATGGTTTGATGTGTTGATAGAGATTAATATAAATCATCTTATTATGGTTTTCCTTTATTTATTTTATGTATGGTGCATGCACAGTTAAGTACTTTGTTTTGATTTATTATGTAATCTGATGCAATACAAGTTATGATTCCCTTCTATTATATCTATAATTCATCCTACTCTTCAGTCTAATTGAAGATGTTGTATATGGCCTATACTATTTGTCTCTCTAGCACCTTATTATACTCTCCATTGCACACACTATCCCTATAATTAGCATGTTCTAGTGTTATTTCAGGAACCTCTACTAATAAAGGTGTGGTGAGTGTGGAAATAAATTAGATAAATAATGTTAAGATGGTTACTAGGGCCAAGAGATGTAGAATGATTGATAGATGAGATAATTAAGAATTTTAAAGAGGAAGAAGCATGAAGAGTCAAAAAGACTGTATAGGAGATCATTCAAGAACACATTTATGGTGAAATCTATGAAATTTTTTGGTACAAATTGCTTGGATTGTTAGCTGCATGGTTAGCCAAACTAGAATACTATTGATTTAGTCTAAGGAGAATAGAATTTATAATTTGGACTGAGGACAAACTAGAGGGATTATGCAACCTAGATACTGAATAGTCTCGAGTAATAGATTACTAGATAAAGATTATGATTGATGGCTATATAATAGAGTTCATAATATAAGGATACATGGACTTTGAGATTGTGTAAGATTAAATTTTTTAAGGAATCAAAGGGAAATTTTTAAAATTACTACCCTTCTTGATCAAGATGTTGGTTGTGAAAAATAACCATGGTGCATACTCCAACCAACATGGAGTAGTCACTTTAGGCACCATGGGGATACGTGCAATAAAAATTGGATGATGAGGAGCTGAGTAAGATGAACTTGAACCTGATCCCATAAAATGGAAGGTGAAAATACTTTGAGAGAAAATAAAATTTTGGGGCTGAAAATAGAGCTACAATAATAAAGAAGATGAAATAAGACAATGACCTTAAATTAATTGTGAGTAGGACTAGGAGTAAAGTAGAATTTGCTAGAGCTAGAGAAGTGCAAGGCAAAGATGCTAGAGAAGAAAGGTTTCTGAAAGAAGGTGTGAAATCTACTAAAAGAGAAGCATATGTGAAATATGAGAAAGGGTCTAATAAGAAAGAAGAATATGGAAGTTGTGATGTTGAGGAAGATCAATTAGGAAATAGAGGTAGGTCACAATTAACTAAGGGGATTTTTGTTGGAACTAGAAAGGAAAGTTCTTAGGAAGATGTTAAATTTGAAGGTAGTACTATTATAGGTTCAAGTTCAAAGCAAGAAGAAGCTGGAAATAAGTGTCATTCATTTCAAGGGTATGCATCCCCTAAGCCCATTTTATTTATAGAAGGTAGAAAAAGTACATAGGGAGAAGTTGATTTAGGCTAGTTTGATTCCTTTATCAACAATTTTGGAAGGCTCAATATAGAAACCAAATGGATTTTAGAAAGAAATAAGTTAAAAGAAGCAAAATTTTTGGTTACTCCTAAAAATAATAGTGTGAAGAAGCCTATATGCATGATAACCACTACACAGTCACTTAACTATGTAATGACCCTTGCACAAACACCACTAATTATAATTACTAGTATTTAGACAATTATAGAAATAACTAGTAATACATAAACTATGGCACTCCATACAGGTGTTTGTACCTTTAATGTTATATGATTGATCTTCAAATCCCAAACAATACTTAGTTACATGCGAGATGAAATGGGTTGTAAAAGGGGTTACATCAGATGATGTGAAGAATGTGAACTCATAGGATCTTTGGGAGGATGTGTTTTAGAGTTCATTTGTAAAAAAAATGTCAGTACCCTAGATTTAAAACAAGTCAAAGATTTGCTGATAATGTAATTCAAAGTAAAAAAATGCTCTAGTTAGGTGATTGAATATCTACAGGAGATTCAATAAAAATTATGGGAAATAATTAGAGAATATGATCGCATGTTCTCTAACATAATGAATGAAATTGATTTTATTCTAGAAGATAAAGATAAGGTTGCTTGGTTTGTAGAGGGATTATAACCAATAATAAGGTTCTCTATTGCATAAACCCAGTTCTCCATTAAATTTGATGCTTGATTTACTGCCATCAAGGTTGAACATATAGATGACTAAATAGATCTTCCATTAGTAGGATCAAAAGTATAAGATAATTTAGATGCTTTTATGAGGAGGATGGATGAAATTCATGCAAATCATAAGCCTAAATTGGGTTTATGGTGCATAAAGTGTGGTCACGAGGGACATCATAGGAATGACTGCCCAATAATCAAAACATAATTTTATGAAATCTAAAGGGTAATTGGGCATCCCACATCCAAGTGCCATCTCCTCCAATAATTTATTAAAAAAACACACAAAATGTATTTTAATTTTTGTAAATATCCAAATCATGATGAAATGAGTTGTTGTACATTGTAGGAGTTAAAGCAAGATATAATGATGAACGTCTTCATAGTTTTAGCCTAGCATATACCCACTATAAAGTAAACAATTCTAAGACTAGATGTGGAGATGATAAATGTAACTCAAGGTAGTCCAGGATCGATGCCTTCATCACCAAAATATCATATGCCATCATAATCATAGTGTTAAGAATAAATAAAACATTAAAGTATAATGATTTCAAAGAATTGAAATAACAAGAGCTATGAACAGAGATACCTAAAGAACAAAAATTAAAATGCACTACAATAAGACAAGATTTAATGTGGTTAACCTAATATGGGCTACATCCACCAAGAAACACTTGCTCAAATTTTATTACAAGCCAACAAGAGTACAATCCATTCTCAGATCAATATTCTCATAATTACAATGCACAAATTTTATTTGGAGTTACACTCAACAATCTCTCCCAAATTCACACTTGAATTTACACACTCTATTCACCTTCTCAATTTTTTTTTATTTTTATGTATTACCTACTGTATGTTCATATATACATAATTCATTAATAGGTAACCAACATAACATTTTTATAAAATAATGGGTACCAAAACCATGGGCCAAGTCAACCCATAATGGTTCCCCATTAATCACGGGTGATGACACCACATATATACAAGTATAGATAAACCACGTATCTATACTCCTAAAAAAGGGGGTCCAAAAAATTTTAATGTACAATATTTGAAATAAATTGTAATGTGGAAATAGGCTCCATAACCTAACATAGAGTACCAACCATAAGGCCTAGAAAGCTATAATAATATGTAATCTCCCTTATATCAATATTATGGTCAGTATGTGAAACTATGGAACAAAACTAATATTCAATAGTAGTATGAAACTTGGACCCCTAGCTCTCTTCAACCTCAGTATGGGGGATATGATGCACAAATAAATCTACAGGGAGGACATAATGGACAATAATCCCAAGGGTGGGGATATCAATAGAATAGAGGAGGCTATAGAGGAGGATATCAGGGAGGAGATAATGGAAGATATAAATGAGGTCACAATAATTATAATTAGAAAAATTGATGCCCATCCAATGTTATCTATGTAGAGCATATAATCATTATGTGAGGAATTGTCCCAAAAAACCTCAAAGGTAAGTTTGTTGTGTATATTATTGGATTGAAGGTCAACATAAAATGGAAGACTACCCTATTCTATATAAATAAAAATGAGAAGCTAGTGCACAATGTAAACATGATTAATTCACAACCAAAGGAAAATACATTTGTGCAAGCTGTCACAAAGCAATAATGGACTAAACAAGGATTAATTCCATTAGAGATGCATCAGGATCTAGGATTTAGAAAATTTTAGTGGGATAAATATCCTAACCCTGTAAAAAAAAAAGAATTTAATGTATCAAGATATGCATGTATTATAGGAAATACAATAAAAACTAATTTATAATGAGGATAATATTGCTCTTGATACTCAAATGTATGGGAAAATTATTCAGATCGTGCAAAAAGAAGGCATTGTGACCACTTTAATAGATATAATGAAATTAATTAGCATATTTTTCAATGAGGATATATCCTAGAATATCATGAACCTCCTTCATAATCTTCTAGAGTGTGTGAATCAAGGATAAACAAGGGATGATAAAGTAGTTTGGTATGTCAAGACCAAGAAGCCCTGGGATTTGGATTCATGATTAGACATCAAGTTGGTTGGAAACAAAATCCCAAATGCAATATTTGAATTTGGCAGTACCATTAATATGATTTCTCATTCAACATGGGAATCCATTGGTTGAATGACTCTAAGTTATAATCCATTAACACTAAGCTTAGTGGATTATGATAGATTCAAACCTATTGGCTGACTAGAAGATGTTGAAAGTAAAGTGGATGAACTTAGATTTTGAGAAGACTTTGAGGTCATTGATATGAAGACAAGATACACATTAATCTAACTTAATCATTAATAAATAGGCTTATGATTTCCAAATGACTATTAATACTATGCGCAATCAATTATAATTACATCATAAAGATAAAATAGTAGTCATGCCTTTAAACAAATCTAAATAGAAGCCATATATCATTCTTAAGGAGCTAGAGTCTCTTTATGCTTATAGGGAAAATAGTTGGTTTAAGGTGGTAGGTGAAAGTTAAATTGGGGTGCACATTATTGAATGCCAAAAGTGACATCCTAGTATTGGGAAATAAGAACAAGCACTAGTATTCAAACTAATTAGCATAAATTCACTAGTCAAATAGGTTCAACTTAAAGAATGTGTTTCTCCTTTAGTACATTCACTAATAATATTTGAGGTAGTTTTTTTGTATAATAATAGTGAAACTATGATCAATTACATTGAACCTAACCCTGAAATAATTCTACCTTAGGATTTGACATCATCCATAAGTGGTGATTTGGATGCACACATCCTAAATTGGTCCTATATAAATCATGAGTTGCAACCTCTGCACATGATGTTCACTAAATAATGTCAAATACCTCAATATTTTGTGACCAAGGATATCAATATATTCTAATTAAGGCTTGAACACCATGTAACACAGGTGGAAAAATGAGTCAGTGCACTCAACTATGCACTAAAAAGAACTATTGTGACATGGTGGGTTATGCACAAAAATACATAAATGCATTGAGAAGATGTTTGTGAAAGCATGCATGCAAGGTTTTAGCTACCAGCTAATATTAAATTAGAATGACATTTATTTCAAGAGGGTCAATGTCTCAAACTACACATCCATCAGTGCATGGATATATGAACTACATAAGGAGTAGAGACTTCATATGGGGTGCATATATTTAGTCATACACTTATGCCTCTTCTAATAGCTGGAACATGCATCAAGAGAATAGAAGGGAAACTAAACATTGGTTTCACCTTTAGTAGGATTTGAAGATGATAATCATTTAGTATATAATTCCTTGCAAAAGATCAAAAAATTTATATGTCACATATGTGAATAAGATTTAACAAATGTTGTTGAATTATCCTCTCATTAAGAAGATGTGGATGACATTGATCTCACATTGTATAAGTACAAAGCTGATAAAAGATAATAGCTCTAGATTCAGTCATGTAATAGAATAAACAATGATTTGATAGAGACTAGTGATAGTGATAGTGATAGTGATGGGGATATCAATTTATAAGGGTTATTTGAACTACAACATGAAGAAGAATGTAAACCAATACAAAGTGTAGAGAAGGTAGAAGATAAACTTCACAATATTAACATCCCACAATAGGAAGGTAAACACATTTTACAAGATACTATGCCTAGTGGATTAGGTAAAATATATCAAAAACCACTGCAGAAGACTCAAGGAAATATTGGGATAGAAGTGACCCCTAAGCTTGAAATAGTTGGATATTAATGGGGATAAGATCAGATCTTCAAAGCCTTATAACTATTAAGAGACTACCAAGATGTGTTTCCAAGCAAATTTTTAGAATTTAAAGGCATAGATCCATCCTTGAGAGAAATATATATTGAGCTAAGGGAATGTACACACTCGATTAAAAAATGACCCTACAGGCTCAATCCTAATATGAAAACTAAAGTAAAGGCTAAAATGGATTGAATGAAAGAAGATGGAATTATTTATCCAATTGAAAAGGCAAAATGGGTTAGCCCCATGGTGGTACAACCTAAGAAGACTAGAAAAATATGAGTATGTGGGGATTATCATGCACTAAATGATGCCTACATCAATGATCCATTTCCTATCCCTTTTAATAATGAAGTGATTGAATCTATGCTAGGACATCAAGTATATTCCTTTACAGATGGTTTTAGTGGGTATCATCAAATTTTGATTAATAAATAGGATCAATCTAAAACTACCTTTGCTATTGAATGGGGGCCATTTGCATAAAAGGTAATGCCATTTGGTTTAAAGAACATACCTTCTATCTTTTCTAGAGCTATGCTAAATGTATGTAAAGACTTCATTCATCATTTTTTTGGGGTTAATCTAGATGACTAATCGATCTTATCTTTATTTAAAGATCACTTGTTGAATCTAAGATTGATGTTATAATGATGTAGAGCTTTGTGCATCACCTTAAATTTAAAAAATGTCTATTCTTTATACCTTTTGGTGTCTTGTTAGGTCATGTGGTGTGTAATGATGTAATTTTGGTTGATATAACTAAAATTGATGTTATAGTAGGAATGCCACCTCCTATAAACTCAATTAAAGTACACACTTTTTTGGGTCATATAAGAAGTTCATAAAAGGATATGCAACTATATCAACATCCATGCAGAAGATACTATGCAAAGACACCAAATTCAAATGAACACTTGTCAAATAACATTTATCAAGTTGAAGTAGAGGTTGGGAAAATCACCCATCTTGGTATTTCTTGATTGGGAAAATCCAATCCATGTACATATGGATGCTTTAGGCACTACAGTCAAAGCCATTTTAGCATAGCTAGGTGAAGGTGGGCTTGACCATCCAATACATTTTTTAATTATGAAAATCTTAGCCATGGAAAATAATTACACAATCATCAAGAGAGAAGCACTCACCATGGTATTTTCATTATAAATGTTCAATCATTACTTAATGGCTACTCCTTTTGAGTTCTTCAAGGACCACATACATTGTGATACTTGGTTAATAAACTAATGTTAGGGGATGGATCTCCAGGTGGTTGATATTCTTATAGGAATTTTAATTCTGAGTCAATGTGAAGTTAGGATGGGAGAATATGGTGCCATATCATCTCATTCAATTGCACAATGGGGAAGAACTAGTGAAACTTGAAGATGAATCCCTTGATACGTATCTATTTAGAACTACTATAGTTCCTGATAATATGGTAGACATTGAAAAATTCTTAGAACAAGGAATTTTTCCTACACATTAAATAGAGAGGGACAAGAAATAGATGGTTAACAGAGCTATACCATATAGCCTTATTAATGGATTCTTGTACAAGTTGGTAAAGATGATGTATTACATAGGGTAGCTCTAGAACATAAGTGACCACAACTGCTTCAAGAAGATCAATAAGGCATTATAGGAGGACACTTAACAATAGATGACACTACCATGAAAATACCTTAGAGTGGTCTATGGTGGTCCACACTTTTTCAGGATGTGTATATAGTTGCTAAACACTATGACTTATGTCAATGAATGGGTAAGTCCAATGAATGTGATGAAATGTATTTGGTTCCTATGCTTGTAGAACAACCTTTTGAATAATGGGTAATTGATTTTTTTAGACCTATAGCTACCTTAAGTAATCATAATCATTCTTCATACATTATCACTATGACCAACTATTTTTAAAAATGGGTGGAAGCTGTTGCTACTCTAAGCTATGATGCTACCAAGTTTTTATATGAAAACATTATCACACTATTCATATGTCTAGTTCAGATGGTAAATGATAGAGGCACATAATTTATCAATAATACTATTAATACTCTCATGAAATAATTCATGATATCTCACCATAAAAGCATAACTTACCATCCACATGCCAATAGATAGGTAGAAACATCAAATAAAGTTTTGGGTAAGATGCTGATGAAGGTTTACAATGTACAAAGAGATGATTGGGAGGATTGCATTCCTATAATTCTATGGGCCTATCACACACATTATAATCAAGCTACTAGGTTCACTCCCTTCCAATTAGTATATGGCCTCAAAGAAGTAATTCCTATGGAATACATTATACCTAGCCCATGTATTATGATGATCATGAGGTTAGGGGATCAAGCCTCACTAAGGTCACAGTTGCTAGATTTAATTAAGATGGAATAAGATAGGATAAGAGCTCAATGGACACACAAAATCAATAAACAAAGTCCAAAAACATGGCATGATCATAATATGCATTCTAAACAATTCTACCCAAACCAAATTGTATTATTTGATGAGAGTAGATTTAAAGCATTCCCAATAAAGCTATGCATATGATGGAAAGGACCTTACATCATTCACAAAGTATCACCATAGGGTACCATAGTGATAAAATATTTATAAGGGACCATATTACTAGGGTGAATCAATGGTTGTAGGCTTAAGTCATATCATCTTTAATCTCTATCATGCTACTAAAAATTGAGTGGATGCTAAGTATCACCATGTAATTAAGATTTTATTTAATGTTGTTTATTTTCTATTTTATTTAGTAGGCTAGAATGTTTGATAGTGTTTTTAATGCTGAGCAACACATCTCAAACACCATAACTAGTTATCATCATAGGATGTGACCACCTTACTGAGATAACTCACCAATGATAGCTGGCCATAACTATACCAAGATTTGTAATTAAGTCCAAGAAGGTGGAAAAAAGATAGGTACAACAAATAGAAGGCCAATAGTTAGGTCAATCTATTAATGATGTGACATTTAAAAATATTGTATCGATTTCAAAGTATATTTAAATAAAATGACAAGTGGATCATAAAAGAAATTGATTAGCTAAAAGGATAGCTACTCACTGATAATAACTACCCAGAACTAAATCAAATATCCTAGGCACCAAATGTCCCTGTCAAGATGATTTCCAACATCTAATATTAATTTCAAAGATAACATTCATGGACATACAATCAATACATTCAAAGGAGGTAGTGACATGAATTTGGACACTAAATAACTATAAAATAAAAGGATATGGATAACGATCAGACATTACATACTTTAGATAACAAAATATTTCTATGATTATCCTCTCAACTATCTCTTTGTGAATATATTTCACATCAGGGTGCAATTTCTTAGAGTAATCATCAGCTTCACTCATTTATTTAGCCATGGATAGAGCTCAACTATTAATCCCTCTATTTGATGCTTATAAGGAGGAAATGGGAATAGGACTAGGGATTTGACAAATGAAATAAAATGATCCAAACCATTTGATTTCATCAATGGGGTAGAAGCTAATATGTTTTCTCAAGAAGCCCAAGGAAGAATACAACCAGGAACTTTAACATTACAACATCCACTTTGAGGCTTTGACACCAAAAGGTTACTTAAGCTACCTACATTTTGATAATTAGACAAAGTAATGATGACATTGATAAGTTGGTATAACTAGGAATCTATCCATTAAGTTCAAAATATTACCATCTAGATTAATGTGAACTCAATGTCAAGAGTAGGGCAACTAGCCTACCCAATCGTGGTAAATCTCTAATGTAATACAAGTCTACAATTCCACCACTTCATTCAGATATCAGACAACAATACACCACTAGGGAAGGAAGAGGAACTCCTATTGATTAAATTAAGGATGTTTCATTATGAATCATAGTCCAGTATATTACTAAAATATTTTGGAAAACCAAAAGCATGCAAAGTAAACAACAAGAGGCATCATTGACATTGCCTACCAAATGAGGAAGTTGCATGAGTATTTTAATTGGCCTAAATTTTTAGTAGTCAATCTTACCAAAAATATCAAAAAGGTACTTATAGGAACTACATAGACCTTTCAATATAAATTCTTAGTTTTTTTGTTGTGTTTCACTCAATAGAAGTCTCTGTTGGGGCTAGTAAATATCACTACCAATTTTTGACTTGGTAATGCCTTCACAAATTACATGGACCAAAACTAGTCATTATTATGAATAATTAGGGTAATTCAATGCATGGTGGCTAGAATCCCTAACATTAATTTGATAACATCCTAGGATTTCATAGGATGCCATGTAGTATCTAAGTTAGTATGCATCTATTACCAAGTTACACAATGGCATATAGCTAAAGGTACATGAGTTGGTTACCTAAACTATCACCCCAATGCCATTCTTCATTTTGATGGTCAAAGCAAAGGTTGAGGTCTAATAACAAAAATCCCTAGCTACAAGTTTTATCCCTCTATTACAAACCATCCCTCCACAAGCCCAACAAAAATAGGTAGAACATGTATCTACACATCAACCCACATGGCTAGCATAATTATAAGCTCCAACCCAACCAACAAAAAGAAAGATGAAAGCGCATGTGTGTAGATACTCACTACCTCTATCAAAGAAATGAACTAATAAGCAAATTCATGGTTTGATCACTCCATGATTCCATGAATAGCCATTGAGTGAGACCTACCTAAGTTTTGGGTAGAGAAAAAATAAATGCTCCAATCAATGATGGAAGATATTAGCACTTAGGTGTATGATGTAGAATAAAAGGAGTTCTTCTTTTGGAAAGTAGTGCACATTTATCAAGTGCAAAATTAGGTATGGTAAGAAATTTGGGTTGATATCTCTCAACCACCTCCTTCTATCCTTATTGAAACTGTAGGATAGGAAGTAACTCGACAAAAGTTAGAAGCATAACTCTTTTCAATAGAGCCAATCATGGGATCATCTATTATTCACATTATAGACTTATATATAGAAGGAAACCCCCGATAATTATTTAGGTGATCATGCACACATCTGACTATGAAGATCTTATAAATAGTGTAGGAAATGATGGTCTCTTTTCAAAGTAGTGCATAACTAATTCAAAAACCTCATCCCCAAGGGGTGAAGAAATAAAAGAAGACATTCAAGCCTCTATCCAAATCTAAAAGAAAGAAATTGGTGCAAAAAGATTAGCTGGGTGAAGCACAAGCATTTGAACAAACTAAATCTAAAGAGGTTATCAAAGGATAATAAGAACCTATGGATATAACAATGCCTAGGGAAGATGAGGAATAACAAAATGCATAGGTCACACTTGAGCCTGAGGTGAGACAAGATAAAATCACTAAAGAATCATAAGAATAAGCAATCATGCCATAATTAACACAACAAAAATCTATGTAGAGTATACAACTGAAGCAATAAGACACAACCTTAGAGAAATAAAAGAAAGTTGAGGAAACAAAGGTTACATGGAAGTAAGCCATGGAAGTTGAAACTAGAAAGAAGAAAGCTGAGGAACCTAAAGTCATGCACACATAGGTTAAAGAAGAAAAGACAAAGAAGAAACAATAAAAAGAAGAGAAAAGGTGACAATAATAGGCCTAAGATGTATAGAATAAATAATAGAAGTAAGTAGCCAAATATAAATATGAAGCTCAAGCCAAAACCAAGGCTAATTTCGAAGTAGAATCTAAAGGCAAAGTTGACATAGAGGCCAAAGCCAAAGCCTAAGATTAAGCTCAAGTAAAGGCTAAAGTGTAAGCTAAAGATGAGAATAAGGCCAAGGTATAAGAAACAACTAAGGCTAAAGAGCTCAAAGATGCACAAGTCCAAGCAAAGGTAACATCTATCAGTTACACTTAGGGTGTTTAAGAAGCAATGTAGGTTCCTATTCAATGGCTATGGGATGTCCCTATTACATCCACTAAATGGACTACTTTCTTAATTCTACTTTCTCAATTTATACCTACTCTTGTGAAATCCACCACTACATCCATGGCAATTTCCACCACTACGATGGAAACATCATTAGATGTAACCCAACTGTCACTCTCTAAATAGATTGAAGGAGCAACCATTTTCTAAGAATCCATTACATAGAGGGATTCTTATTTGGAGCAAAAATTCATAAGGCTATGAGATGAAAAATTTGAAGCAGAGGAGAGGCTAATCAATATAAGGTAGTTGATCAATAACACCTATCCCAACTTAGTTACACAAGTACTAGGTGATCAAGTTATTTTAGAAGATAAACAATTCATGGTGTTATTGATAGAACTTACAAAGATCTAGGGAGATGCACATAAAGTTTTGACATTGTGCACATAAGGATAATCCTTAGATCAAAAATAGATAGTATGTTCCAACTCCTAGAATAATATGAGTAGATCCTAGATACTGCTATAACGCAGGCCATGAATCTAGCCCATGATATGCTCAACTGGAGACAACATTTGAATCAATCCCTAGTCACTATGCATCTTGAATTTTCTACTACTGATAAATATAAAGCTATGTTACAAGATCAAATGATAACTATAAAGAAAATGAGCTAATCATTCAAATAACTACTGGATTATCAAGATGCTATTGTATAGAAGCTACAAGTATGGCATCATAAAATAATGCAAAACACTTTCACATCCATTCAATCCTAGAGGACAAGAGACAGGTTGGAAAAACTCATCTTAAACATTCAACAAAAATAATCTAATTCCAAGGAATTGCTTAGAATCATAAAAGATGAAGACCTTCAAAACATGATGATGATCTAAGTACCACTGCACATTCTAATTTCAATGGTGCACAAATCACTTACTAACTAGAAAATTCTCAAGCCAGATTTAGCTCAAGTGGATCCATCCATTTAAAAATAATAGATGAGCCCCATTTCATTCATCCACAATAAATTCTAAAAATCATACAAGAGAGGGAGATAAAGGCATAGACATAATCTTTGTAGATACCTTTGGTAGTGGATACATCAGGAATCATTGGGCTACTAGCTACTTAGCAATAACAAACTTTGTAATCCTCTAGAAAACCAACCTCCCATTATAGCAGTAAGGTTTGTGCTCTACAAATTTTTAACTTCTAGTAGATTCACATTTTTGTAAAGATAGTCTAAACATTAGGATTGGGGCCATAATGGTTGAAAACCCATAAAGGGCAGACACCTAGTTATACTAGTCTATTGAAAACTCAAAAGGGTGGTAGGATAGTATGCTACTTAGTTAAAAACATTAAAGGGTAGCTAAGTAGTGCACAAAGGGTGAAAATTGATAAATGGCACTTGGAGTGATTACTGTGACTTTTGTTTATGACTTATCTTTCTAGCTCAATTCAGCTCAGCTTGTACATTTGTCTTAGGATGAGACAGATAATTAAGTTTAGGAAAGTGTTGGATGAAGAATGGATCTTGATAAAACTATGAAGTGTATAAGATAAACACATGTGAAAGTGTTTGATTTTGTCTTTTAATAGTTTTGTACATATTCAACCTTGAAAGTCTAATCAGATAATTGGAGAATGTGAATAGTCTTTCATTTTGTATATTGGAAGGTGAAGAGACCACAATATTGTAAAAGGCTATAAATAATACTCTGGTGTAATAGAATCTGGCTCGATGTGTTGATAGAGGTTAATAGAAATTATCTTGTTATGGTTTTCCCTTATTTTCTTTTACGTCTAGTGTATGCACAATTAATTACTCTATTTTACTTTATTTCATAATCTGATAAATACAAATTATGATTATTTTATGTTATATTTGTGTTTCATCTTGCTCTTTGGTCTAATTGAAGATGTCACACATGACATAAATTATTTCTATCTCTCTAGTGCCTTATTATACTCTCTACTATGCACGTTACCTTATAATTAGCATATTCTAGTGTTATTCCAGGAACCTCTACTAACACAAATAAGTTTGAGGCACAAGATTTAAAATCCCTATGACATAAAAATCTACCCCAAAACATGAAAATTATGATTCAAGACTAAAATTCATAGAGATGAACTAAAAACATTTCAACAATTTGCCTAACACTGTAGATAATTATTTTTAGTACAATTTATGTTATTATCATTTTTTTACCATTCCTCATTACAATTGGTTTTTTGGGTATATATTTGATTCTTTTTGGGACACTATATATATATATATATATATATATATATATATTTGTCTTTATTCAAAAGAGTTTCATTTTACATTGGAAACTTCATATTCTTGCATTTTCCACATTCTTCCATGAATACCTCATATTTGTTAGTTGTTGGCACCGGGTTCTATTCAACCTAAATTACTCTCTATTTTATAGTATTTTTATGCCATGACTAAAATAGGTTGTATAATTATAGTCACCTACCATTATTTGTTATATGATTATTGTCACCTACCATTTTTGGGTCATATACACCCTTTGTTAATTTCTCATGCTTTGATTTTAGGTTCTCACTCTTTTCCATGATTAGCCTATGTATACATGTCCAAATTTGAATTCAAAGGAGCCTCAATATACACATAGACCCTAATCCATTTATCATCTCCTCTCTATGAAGTTATATATATATATATATATATATATATATATATATATATATATATATATATATATATATATATATATATATATATATATATATATTTGTCTTTATTCAAAAGAGTTTCATTTTACATTGGAAACTTCATATTCTTGCATTTTCCACATTCTTCCATGAATACCTCATATTTGTTAGTTGTTGGCACCGGGTTCTATTCAACCTAAATTACTCTCTATTTTATAGTATTTTTATGCCATGACTAAAATAGGTTGTATAATTATAGTCACCTACCATTATTTGTTATATGATTATTGTCACCTACCATTTTTGGGTCATATACACCCTTTGTTAATTTCTCATGCTTTGATTTTAGGTTCTCACTCTTTTCCATGATTAGCCTATGTATACATGTCCAAATTTGAATTCAAAGGAGCCTCAATATACACATAGACCCTAATCCATTTATCATCTCCTCTCTATGAAGTTATATATATATATATATATATATATATATATATATATATAGATATATATACACCCTTTGTTAATTTCTCATGCTTTGATTTTAGGTTCTCACTCTTTTCCATGATTAGCCTATGTATACATGTCCAAATTTGAATTCAAAGGAGCCTCAATATACACATAGACCCTAATCCATTTATCATCTCCTCTCTATGAAGTTATATATATATATATATATATATATATATATATATATATATATATATTTGTCTTTATTCAAAAGAGTTTCATTTTACATTGGAAACTTCATATTCTTGCATTTTCCACATTCTTCCATGAATACCTCATATTTGTTAGTTGTTGGCACCGGGTTCTATTCAACCTAAATTACTCTCTATTTTATAGTATTTTTATGCCATGACTAAAATAGGTTGTATAATTATAGTCACCTACCATTATTTGTTATATGATTATTGTCACCTACCATTTTTGGGTCATATACACCCTTTGTTAATTTCTCATGCTTTGATTTTAGGTTCTCACTCTTTTCCATGATTAGCCTATGTATACATGTCCAAATTTGAATTCAAAGGAGCCTCAATATACACATAGACCCTAATCCATTTATCATCTCCTCTCTATGAAGTTATATATATATATATATATATATATATATATATATTAGACTTGTCAAGGAGCCTACATATTAATCATATTCTACCTTTATCATCTATTAATTTTTTTTGCTTACAATTTGTATCAAAATAAAGTTGCATTACAATTCATACATTTTCATATGATTATCTAGGAAGAGAAGGTTAAGTCTTATCTCTAACTTAGGTTGCATCACTCACATATATATTAATACATAGTAATACTATCCTTTTATTGATGCAAAGTAAAATATTATATAGTAATACCAATGAACTAGGTTTGAGGCCCCACAAGACCCAAATACAACCTTTAAGAGCCAAAAGAGAAAAAACATTGAAACCCCTAGCTCCTAAAACTGCCAGACCAAATAATACAACACTAGTGTAGTAATAGACATAAACCATTAACCCCCAAAGAAACCTAGGAAAAGACAACAAAACTACTACTCGCAAGAGACAATGAAAAAATAACTAGATACCAAAAATATCATAGAGAGTCATTAGATAGTCATAACCATCTCACTATTTAGGCTAACCATGTCCACATCCTTCCTTGCCATAATGGCACCCAAGGAGGAGGCACCTCCCACAACATGATTTGGTATGTCCAAAAGAGATCCATTATATCCACCCACGAGTCCCACCAACTTCCAAGTTGCCTTTACCATAAATATAGCAGTTTGCTTCTCCATTAAGTGATGGGAAGAAAGGATTAGTTTTACCAATGAAGCCAAATCAACCTAGAAAATGAAATCCATAACCCTTACTAAACTCTGCCCTACCAAGAGAACACTCTGTATATTTTCCATAATATCCACCAACTTGATGAAATGTGATTTAAATTCTCTGAAAGATGCCATTGATTCATAAAAAAAATGGAAGCAACCTCAGAATTGATTCTTGATTGCATCTCATTTTCCATTTAATCCACTCCCAAGATTGCCATAATTTTATACAAAACATCACTAGATTGGATAAATATAATGATTTTTAACTAATCCTATATGTTAGTCATTAAAAAACCCATGTCTTAATGGTACTCATACAAGAAGATCTCGGGATAAAACAACTTAGAGAGGGAAACAAGATCTGAAAATTTTCCACACACCACTCAAGAGAGATAGCAAGGGATGAAATTACCACACACCATCTATCTAGGCCTCTAGAAGACCTTCACGACATGTGAGAATCTCAATGATAATAAATACACAAATGGGGAAAGGGCATGAGAAGGTAAACAAAGTGCTTGCCTCATCATTACATAGAATAAAATCACCTATCATTTTAAATAAAGTTTGAGACCCAAAAAAAAGCATCATTTAACATTGGTAGGAGAGAAATTTATGGCAATGTAATAAGCATTTTAATTAAGGAAAATTACCTCATATTAAGGGTAGACACCATCCAAAGATTTAGGTTGAGGTCTTAAGATCCTTTACCTTACCTAACAATCCTCTAAACTAGGCCAATGAATGATATTCTTTTCCTTATTCAATTGTTCACATTGATCAATCCCTTAATTTTCTAGGAAATCAACCACTTTAATTACTTATTTGAAGCAATGTTGGATCTTTCAAGAGTTGAAGACACCTAGAATCACCCAAATTAGGTGAATAATTTTTTCAAGCCTCCACATATTATAACCTTGATTTTAGACTACATTAATGATTACCATGTAATCACCATCAATTATAAACTTTATAATACCACATTGTAGAACTAACTAGATACCAATAGCCAAGGCATGTGTTTGAGCCTTGTTTTTAGTCCCATCATGTAACTTAATTGAGGTTTCTTAATTTAAGGATCATGCATAGTCTTTAATAATGTAACCAATGATAAAGGATCCTACATTATCAAATAAATCCCCATCAAAATTGAGTTAGGATATCTATAATCAAATCTGTGATGCCTTCTGTGGACTCCTAAAACACTTGGACCATTAACAAGGTATAGGGTAATAAACTTCTAATTATTCAAAATGGGGATGTCTTGTGGAGACACCAATTTTTTAAAGACAACCACATGGGACATTATAAGCTCAACTCAATTTTTTGGGTCACTAAATCCACTGGGAATTCCACATCATCAAAGATGCAAGAATTCATGTCCTTCCCAAATTACCAAATTAGAAGGGTAATACTTACAACCAAAATTTGAGATAAAACATCCTCACACTTTGGGGAGGGCAACATTAAGAAGGCTTAGATAATAGAATCAGGGGTTACCCAAGCCCAATCCAATTTCTACCTTAGCTAGTTCTAACATTTGCTAACAAAGGAGTAGCTTAATATAAAATGATTAACATCCTCTTCATTAATTCTTGCAAATATCTTGATGTGCCATAAACCCAATTTTATGTAGTTTATCATGGGTTAGAATATTACATTGAATGCCCATCTAGGTAAAGGGATATCACTTTTGGAGGAATTTGTTTATTCCATCAACAATTAATAGGCCAAGGATGCTCAAATGGTGTAAAATAAGATAACTTGTAGCCCAAGTTGACCTCATAGTTATTTGATTCTACACTAGTCCATCAAATTTGATCCCTACCTAGACTGAGGTTAATAATTCAAGATTGAAGGATATATAGAATTTTAAAAACTTGAATTGGGGGAAGGTTCAAGGAATTGAGATCCTTACATTTTCAAAATAATATACCTTAAGTCATCTAAAAATTCAAGTAGTGATTTACTTTATGGCCCAACCTAATTAATAAAATTGCTTTTATTTCCACAAGGTCCTCATCCTCATCCAACAAATAAAGCCCATTCCAAGAGTCTTTATATAAATTAGTATTTATATATACTTAATATTTTTAAACTTTATCAATTATCAATGCTTTCTCTCTTTCAATAACCCATCGAGTCTCAATCTCTCTGAGTGCATGACTTAAAGGATGCATTGAGAAAGGGGTGGGCAGATCATCGATACTTCATAATATTTTTATTCGCTATACCACAAATTAAAACCAACGTAATTCTCATTTATACATTTCCCTAAGGTTTAACACTTCCCTTACACATTCCTCCAAGCAATTCACCACCTCAAATAGCCCTTACCTAAGCTAAAACCCATTTTTAACTTCCTCTGAACAAAGTCAAATTTGCTGACCCTATTCTAGGAAATGAGCACAATATGAGACTAAGTCGACCCAGTTGAGTTAGGCCAGGACCTAACTTCTCTATTTTTTAAACAACTAGGTCGATTGGGTTGACTATTTTAGCTAAAACTTTGGAAGGGTTTAGGGATAGATTCAGCTATATAAACACATCATTGCCCCCATTTTTAGAGAGAGAGATAGATGGAATCATTCATTTGTGTATTTTATTATCCACCATTCTACTTGAGGTGTCATTGCTTAGGGTTTCATACTTCATTTGGAGAGAAAAATCTTGTCTTATGCGAAAATTATTTTAGATGCATAGAAGAAGTCTTTTAACCTAGAGCTAACCTAACTTTGGTATCCTTATGAACCACAACAATCTCTTTTAAAGCACCATTAGACAAGGGAGAGATTGAGGATTCATGGGTTCATCTTCAAGGTAATTATTGTTAACTCTTTCTCTTCTTTTATTAGTAGATAGATTTGTATGTATTGGCTTATGAATGTATTTCTCTCTCCATGCATTAGGATTAACTCTAAATTGAATTGAGTAGATTTATTTTTTGCATGTTTAAGTTTTGTTTATTACCCCCCATTTGTGCCACAATCTTTGGTGAGCACTAGATTAGATTTACTTTACTTTGTTATTACTTTGTTAGAAAACATAAGACCTAGCTAGGGTTATTGTGTGGTATTGCTCAACTAGAGGCTTTGAAACCCTCTCTAGTGATATTGTTTGGAAAGAGACCCCTTAGTTATGTCTAGTAAAAGGGATAGAACTAACAAGCAAAAGGGTTAGTGTGATTTATATTCATTGAGATAGGATTGATTTGTAAATTATCTTTACTTTCCTTTATACACATCCTAGTGAACTCGATGTGAATTAACCATTACAATTTTTTTTTATGATTTCATTTATTATTTATTTCATGTTTACATCATTAAATAGAATCTATGAACTTAGTCTAACATTCTATGCACAAGTTTAACACATAATCGACCCCATCGACTCTATTTGGATTTGTACAGGTCATCTTCAACTATAGATAACTAGATCAATCCACTTGATTCAATTAATTTATTCACATACAAGTTTTCAAAATTAGTCAACTCTGTTAGTAGGTTAAATTTTTTCATCTAGATGACACAATATAAAAATAGAAAATTCAGCATCATTAAAACCATCAGGGTTATTCTCACCATCTTAGTCAATTATTTTTTGTATTTTAGTCATGTTTTTCACAATTTTTAGTGTATAAAATTATAACCCTAAAATAAAGTTTCTTCTTTCCCAAGAGACTCAATTGATTCATTCGACTATGTTTCTTTGGCCCTTTCTTCAACAAACAGAATTGACCCAATCAATTTTATTCTATATTATTTGTATACTCAGTCGACCCAATCAACCCTATACTCTTCAAGAAAAGGAATGAACTCACATTGATAGTAATGAATTCATCTTTAATTTTACTACTTACTTACTTACAATATCACACATATACTAAATAGGAAAGTTTTAATTTATCGATTTAGTCACACTATTTTTCTTTTATTCACACACTTCCAAACCACAAAATATAAAAAAGCATTAAACAAATTCCACCCAAGGTCTACCTATTTGTATTTCATTACCAATGGGGAAGCTAACTCAAATTTCTATCTGAGTATAAATACATGGTTGATGGTATATATTGGAAAATCACTTGACACCCTTACACTATAGGATTGTGAAGTTAGGGAATAGGCCCCAATATGAAGATAGTGCCATCACTAATATAGATCCTTTTTAGCCTTAACAACCTAAAACCATCTTTAGCTTACCTTTGTAGTTCCTTTCTAAAGCCAATGACTTATCACATTTATTTATAAAATTATAATTTAAACATGTAGGAATAACTACATAAATTAACATTTCTATTTTTAAGTATTATTTCTTTCTATTTAACAATTGTATGTTGTATTTCAAAACTTGTACTAGCTAGCATTGGTACAAGGTTTTTACTATGTGCCATAACTAGATCGATTGGTTTAACCTAATTTCTTATGTGTTTATTTAAATTTTTATACCAATCAACACTAGATCATCTAGATTCATAATTGTTAAAACCTATCTCTATCTTCAGAACATAGTTGACCCACTCGATTGTGTCTCTTATAGTTTTTCACTCTATAGAACAAAGTCATTTTATTTGACCCAGTCCCTCATAGGCTATTCAGTTTTTCTTCCCACAAAACACAATCATTATATTTAACCTAGTCTCTTATAGACTAGTCTTGAGTGCTTATCCACAAAACACTTAGTTGGCCAAAGATGCTCAAGTGGTGTAAAATGAGATAACTTGTAGCCCAAGTTGACCTCATAGTTATCTGTTTCTACATTAGTCCACCAAATTTAATCCCTACCTAGACTGAGGTTAATAATTTAAGATCAAAGGATATATAAAATTTTGGCATCCTGAATTGGGGAAAGGTTCAAGGAGCTGAGATCCTTACATTTCGAAACCAATATACTTTAATTCATTTGAATTATTAAGTAATGATTTTAATTTTTGGCCCCACCTAATTGACAAAATTGCTTTTATTCCCACAAGATCCTCATCCTCATACAACAAAGAAAACCCATTATAAGAGTCCTCATATAAATTGGTAATTGGTATCCTCCCCTGATTTGATTTCCCAATAAAAGTGATTAAGAATGATAGGCTTGTAGGGCCTCATGAAATTCCTAGGTGAGAGCCAGGGATAATTCTAAGAACAAAATCTTAAAAAATTCTATAATATCTTGGTGAATCTTATATTTTAGGCATAATTTCATTGGATAATATTTAGAAATTTTTTCACATAAGTATTATTTGATTGGATATTCTATTGTATCTTTGAAAAAACTTATAATTATCTGGTAAATTAAATGTAATAATTAAATAAAGATATAATTACATCAAACAAAAGAATAAAATGAAATTATAAAGTGAATGCCACTTTACCCTACAATAATACTTAAATCATCTCTATTCAATATGCAACAACCATATGATAAAATGAATTCACTTGTCAATGGATCTAGAAGGTTCTTATATATTTTTAAGATATATGAAACACAAACTTCTACTTTAAAATCTCATGTCAAAGACAATGCAACATCAAATGTATCTAATCCTAAACTTTTCTTGACTTGGAAAAAAATATAAACATACTTCTTGGTTTATATTTTTCCCATCTTCTTCCAACTATTAAGTGATGAGAGCTTATATCTTGAATTTTCAAATTATCTCTTTTTTTCATAAGTTTTTATTGGAGGTAATATAATTATTTATAGGTGATCATTGGATAGGTCTCTTATTGATAGTATATCATTTTATCACTAGAATCTAATGAGACCTTATCTATTAATTTATTTTGTAAGAAATATTAGATTGATGATGGTTATTCAAGAAAAATCCAAATTTTCAATTTCTTAGTTTAAATGCATTTTATCCAATCATGGAACCAACCCTTCTCTTGATATGCAAACAAATATTTGTATGGTAATTTAAATGTTTCCATATGCTTAACTTTGATTAAATATGCTATAAAGTCGCACAATGCTTCTCATTTTAGTGATAACATGCGTGTTTCCAGTAACCTCATAGGGTAAGGAGGAGTTTAACCCTAAAATATAGATTAGGGAATCTAGGGTTGAATGGGATAGAGTATCCTAGGCTACAAGGGTAATAAACTATCTCTATAGTAAGATAATTAATTTACAAATTTAGATAAATAATATTCTAAATTTATATATTTAGATATGCTTAAAATAATAAGTACAACTATTTTAGTTATTGGAATGATAATGAAAACAAGATACTTAGATATATTTTTATGTGCATTCAAATCTAATATAAAACAAGATGGAAATAAACTAGATCTAGATTATAGATCAATCATCTAATTCTAAAAATTATACCTCTATGGCCTCAGACACTTGTATTGACCTCAAACTATTTCTTCGATACTTCGGTCTAACCTAGATGCAAGTGTCTAGTATGAAATACCTACTAGATATAGATGTGACCACCTGGGATATTTTTGGTTCTGTCACCTTCACTCTAGTGTGCTTAAATTTAGATCATGGGGTATCACTCCTTATCAAATAATAAAACCTTAGTTCTTCATCTTCTTAGTGGTTATGAGAAAAATGGGTTAGTGGGCTCATATGTCAAGCTAACACCAAATACCCCTCTATTAGTGGGTAATGCCTACATAACCATTACTCTAAAGAGGGCCTCAAACTCATTTAGTTCTCCCTTATATGTGGTCTTGTGTGTGCATAATGATGTAATGTGTGATAAGTAAGTATGTAGTTTAACTTAGAAAATATGGCTCATGTGATGCTCCTTCAGTACTTCAGACTTGTCTATGTGTTATCCCTATGATTGATAGGGAAATAGGATAAAATAAGGAAGATTTTATTACTTGGTTGAATGATTTTAGTATTTTTCCTTGTGAGTTTTCAAGTCTTTTCCAGGTGAATAATGAATGAGGATTGATCATGTATTTATACCAATCCTTTTGGAGAATATCTAACATTAAATCACTTGGGCCGACCTTAGGTATAAGTTTTAATTGAAAATTGGAGACTTTAAAGCACTAGATAATTACATCAGGATAAGACACTTGTGTTGATGTAGGCATCTAATTGGGACACAAGTATTTGGGTATCTAGAAAATAGGCATAGGTCAAGAAATTACAAAAATAGAAGATAAGCAATGTTGTGCCCCAACACACATACCCTATTTTAAAATTTTGAAAAGGGGGCCCAATATCAATTAAATGTCTTTTTAAGGTCTTTTGAAATAGATGTCTATAAAACATGAGTTCAAGAAATTTATTTGGTGCTTAAGAAATTCACTTGGCTATCTTAGATTTTATTTATTTGTTTAGCATAATCTACAGGTTTTTATGTCTTTGTTTGTAGGGAATTTTGAAAACTAAAAAACAATTGAAGTTATGCTTAAGCCATATTATATGATTTAATCTTCACCTCTGAGTTTATTTATACACTTATGTACATGGTTTAATTTTTAGTTTTTAATGCCTAATTGGATTGACATGTCACACTATTTAGTGGGTTCCTTATCTTTGTCACATTTTCAAGATGATTATTTTGTACTTAGGCATTCCCCATACCATATCGGAGTTCACCCTTACCATATGACATCTTTATACTCATTTGAAACTCCATGTTGAAAGTATAAGTCACTATCCCAACCTCCTAAAAGTGATGTTAGTAGAGCATTGTATATGGATGATCCTGGGAAAGTAGAGTAGTGAGGGTTATCCACATGCCACCATCCTAGCCTCCTGGAGGCAACATCAATAGATTTTTTTGTATAGATGATCTTGGGTAAGCATAGTAGTGAGGGCCTCTATATGTCACCATCTTGGACTCCTAAAGGTGACATTAGTAGATAATTTTATATGGATGATCCTGGGTAAGAAGATCACTAAGATGCATCCACATGTCACCATCCTAGGCTCTTATGGGTGACATCATAATATACCCTTATATGGATACTTTTGAGCAAGCAAATCACCAAAATTCATCCACTTGTCATCATCTTGGTGACTCAAAGCCACATAATCAAACATTAAAGATACCAATGCTAGGACTTAAAGAGAAGAAAAGAGACATATGTCATAATAAGATGATTGAGCATCCAAGAACATGTGATATAAGCCACATGGCATAAAAATCCATAGAAGTTAGTTTTGAGAATTTTAAATGAAAATACCATGTAGAAAAAGAAGTCAAAGCCATTATAGCTATTAATTCACATGAAGATATGGATTAATATAATGAATTATCAAATAAAATGCCACTAAAGCAACATATATTAAATTGTCAAACCAAGTTAATTACATTGATTTAAAACATCCAAGTGCACACTATGAATCTAGAGCTCTTTTATGACTTATTAATTTCTAATATTTCACAAAAAATGAGATTTTTTAATCAGATTTTCAATGGAAATCACATCTCACATTCTAGTTCCCTCTCTATACTCTATTTTAGGGATGACTAAATTCATAGATATAGCCTTTGATTTGATAGTCTTGGACCACAAATTTAGGAATTTTCATCTATTTGGGACGTTGTCAAGGAAACCAAACCTTACAAAGCCGATAGCCAATTATCCCTCTTCACACAAAGATACATAGATGACCTACTAGCCATCAAAGCATGGGTATCCACAACATAGTAGCCAAGCCTAAGGTAATGCCATGCATATACCTCTTGTTTGATTTATTTATGAATGAAAAAATCTCTAGAAAGATATTACACTTTAGGCTAAGACAAACACTAACTACATATGTCATCGGTAATGCCTGTGAGAATTACTATAGACTTTAGGTCCCTGAGATGTCATATAGGAAAGATATGATCAACACATGGTTTCTCAATAACAATATTAGTAGTAAGTTTTAGGAATGGGCCGATGACCTAAGTAATGTCACAGTCTAGGGCCCAACCTCCACCTATCATATCATTGTCTTTAGCCAAGGCTAAGAATTGCTATGGCCCTTTTAAATGGGATATATGTTTTTGTAGCCATTGCATATGTTAATGAAATATGGGTCCCTCTACTAGACTTGATTCTAACATCTAAGAAGGTCATAGCAATTAAAGAGATTATTAGCTCCAACTTGATTTTTAGAATTAACAATCATGGAAGTTTATCAGATAGAAAATTTTACATGATGTCATATGTAGTTGATGTTATAAATACAACAATCATGCACAAAATTAAGAACCCTAGTAACCATCCACATAATATCCTCAGAACAAGATATGTGATGAATTTAACATTCTTCATATTCAACAGTTTAATAAAAACATGAAGAGATTGATTGTAATATTTTACCCTATGGTCTATCAAGTAATTTATGAAAATAATATGCCTAGGTTGTATAATCAAATAAATATATTCAAAAAATGGGGGATTATTGGTTATACCTAGAGTGCACATAATCAAAATAGAAGGTACTAGGGAACACCCATTATACCTACTAAGGATTGTGCCAGATAAAGTGACTGAGTAAGAAATTGATGTTCAATTAGTGGAGAGTGTTGATACTAAGCTAAGGAAAGAAAAGTAGTTAGTTTTCCACCCCACCCACCCTCAGTATTGGTAGAATGCAATACATAAGGTGGGAACACCTAAATTTTTTTGGGAAAATTAGGACACACTATGGATTCACATGGGCATCTTATAGGCATTGGGATCATAGAATTAATATCATAACACACCTCAATAAATATGAAAGATCAAGACCAACTATGGGCACTAGGCCTATGATGATGATAACATTTTTATGAATGTCGAAGATGATTCTAGGATAGCTATTAAGATTCATAGAACTAATATGTCCATTATCATGGTTTTAAAGATCTAATATGATCATACTATCACCAAATAGGATGACAAAAAGATTCAGAAGTAGGAATGGGTTTTCAAACCCATTCATGGACCCCTTCTTTAGGTAAAATAAGAAATATAAGAAAAAGTTGACCCATTTTGGGTAGCTCATACTGAAAAAGAGTTGGGATTCCTCCAACTTCCCCTATGTATATAGTTTTTTCTTCCTTTCCATAATGTAGAGTTGAAGAAGAAAGGCCTAAAATCCCTAGTGGAGTAGCTAATATATTTTCCATGTTGCCCTTACCTCCACTAACTATTGCATAGTAGGTAACTCTTCCTTAATTTCTATCTCAAGTACATGTTACTTCTTTTTCTTTGACACTACCAACACTAATAGCCCAACGTATGGGTCATCTTACTTCACCACCCATCATCATTCTAGTAGTAACTACTCTTGCACCCCATTATCACATACAGTCTCCATTCCTTCATTACATACTCCACCTCCTACTAGGTAAAACCTCTATTTTTACTAAAATAATACTCACCTATATAAGGAATCCCAAGACACCACATGTTTCTCCCCAAAAGGTGGAAGTGAAAGAGGAACATGCTAAAGTTCCTAAAGAGAGGGAAAGTAAAAGAAGGGTTACAAGAATATTAGACCCTATCATAGTTTATGATAGTGATGAAGAAGATAAAAGATGGAAAACTGAAGATGAATTTTTATTAGGGCCTTACACCCAATAATCATGGTCAATTAGTGAGATAACTAAATTATATGAGGAAGATGAGTGGTTATCTAAGGAAATAATTTAGTCAAGGGAAACATAATTGATAACTAAATATGAAGAATTCATCAAAGTAGATGGTAACTCAGTTACTACTAAATTATTATCGAATAAAGAGGGAGAGGCAGAATCAAAACTATAAGCTATAGCTTAGACATAACCTATAAACTCTCCACCTCTAAAAACTATAGAAACACGCACTCTAGCTACCCATATTTTGAATGTAAGTCCTCTAAGTCCACATTATTTGACCACTTTTTCAATTTTTTCAATGACTATTAGTGTAACAAATTCCTTACATTCTTTAAGTTCAATAAACTAGCCCTAGGCTTCCACATTACCCATTTTGCATACCACAACATAGTCTATTGTTATGGACTCCATGGACACTACTAATATGAGTGTTAGGTTTACTTATACCTCTATTACTAATTATTTTCAAAATCTATTAAACACATTGAGGACCTATTCATTTTTTAGTGAATCCAACTCTCAATCCCCTAGGCCTAACATAGGGATACATTTTGAAAACCTGATATCTACCTCAATTGTTTCTATGTTGGCCACTCCTCCTAGGATGACCACACAAATAAAGATTCCTATTGGATATATCACTTAATCAGAATCTCCATTAGTCTTAGTCAGCAAAGAGATAGGGAAGGCTAAATATGTAATTGACAAACCAGTCTAAAGGAAGGTTACTAGTTGGAGGAAAGTAATACCTTCTTTTATTGCAATAGGGACATATTAACCCATGCATTTTACCCCAAAGGTCATCCCTTTCAATCACTCAAGATTATCCATCACTATCAATACAACCTATAAAATAAATAGAGTAACCTATTGCCCTAAATATTCCTTCATAGATCAGGTAGATATAGTAGGAGGAAGAGATAAGGAGGAAAGACTTGGTGATAACTAAGTAGCCTATATTTAAATTCCATTTTGATAGACATACTAGTACTTTGATAAAAATGAAGATGAAAACTATAGCTGTTGAGGTTCAACAAATAGAATTGGAGTAGAAAGAAGATATTTTCTCTTTAATTAAGAGAAGGAAGCTAAATCCTTTAGACCCAAATAGAATTAGAGAAGATCCATATAGTTTTGTAGATTCAATAGGGGGAGTTACAAAGGAAATGTTTAAAACTTTTGATCAAGCAGTATAGAAGTAGCTAGATGTTAGCACCATCTAGGCCCTAAGGGAGATAACAAATAGTTTATAAGGGATAGTAAGGAAATGTTTTGACACCATTGCCTTAATAAGGTCTGCAAAAGCCACCTCCCAACTGAAATGGGTAGATATCCTTTAATTGTTCAATAAAATAAAGGATATTGATGGTAAATTGAATTTCATAGGTCCAACCATGAGAAATAAAGCTTATGACTAACTCTATTTAATGATAACATTTGAGGTTTCTTTTGTCACCAAATCTTGCACCCTAGAAGAGGTTGTTCAAGCTTCTTGTAGACTTGGGCACCATGGGAACATTTTTAAGTATGTGGCTCGAGGTTAAAGGGCTAGCTCCCTGAATATATTGTGCAATGTTTGTCACTTAGGTTATTGATTATTTATGGGGGGAAAGAGTTATAAAATTCATAAATTGAACCTAATCTAAAGGAGGTGATACATTGAGAATGTCTTCCACCTGACCATCATATTTATGCCACACTAAAATAGAAAATATAGACTAGTCTCTAAGTTTTAATAGATTCTAACATGAGTATTTCAATATTAAGGTGAGATGTGATAAAAAACACTAGGTGAATGAACCATATGGAGATTAAACACTCAAAGGATAATTATACACTTGAAAATCTTTACACACTAGACTACACTCTATATGACCAATTAGACTAGGAACTCTTGCTCAAACATCAAAGGACAAGGGAAAGAAGGATAGATAATTATCACTTCTCATCACCATACATCACTTGCAGACTTAGATAAGTATTCAAAACTTAGAAATAGACTTGTATTAATGTTTAAAAGTATAATATAACATCAATCCAATAGGGCTTCACCATACATGGTGTCTTATTTTATAACAACTCAAGAACTATATTTATAGGAGAAAGGTAGTAATAAAAAGGGGCCTTGGCACTGAAAAGGGGAATCAATTAGTTTGAATGCTTGAACCATAGTTACAAGTGCTTCTAAAAATTATGCTCCTTCAAACCATTTGATTGGTCTACGTAAGCTCAAGTGGTTGCACAGTTACAATATTCCCTCCTTGATCTTCCTTGATGGTTACAATGGTAGGATCAAGCTATTTTGAGCTAGGTTGTAGCATCAAATTGGTTAGAACAAATAGATCAATATATTGGGGCTTAATCCTGAGGCTAAACCACTCTAAAATAGTTTTTCATGAAGTGTATAGTGGAGAGAAGATGCCCCTTTCAGGTAGTTAGTCTTGGAAATGAAACCATTGGAGCCTACATGTATGCCTTTATTACATCCATCAAAATGATAGCTCTTGTTCTAACTAGATCATGTTCGAACTAATTTCTATGCTCATGGGTCTACTATAGATGGAAAACTAATATCAGACTATTAGTTTTCCTATTGGGTATAAATAGACTATGCATAGGTCCTTCTAATAATGGAAAACACAATTACAGAAATGACTATAAAATCTTGTTACCCTTGGTCAAAAATGGATTCTCAACCTTTGTTAAAGACCCTAGGCTCACCTTTGTTATGATTAGCCATCAAAATGTGACTCAAATCACTGACACATTAACCATCTCACTCTATCAATTTTAATTAATATGAATGCCCAAGAATCATTGATCCTCTTCCAATTGAATGCATCCCCTACACTTGTCATGCACACATTCACCCTTGAGATTCACTAACCCTTTGACCTTTACTCACCATTAGATCTGAATGCTCAATCAAATACCAACCATTGATCTACTGAGACCAACAATTTAAAATCTAAAAACTAGCTCATGATCCTAAAATTGACATCCATGCTCCCATCAAATGATGCTCACTTTACTATCATTGACGATCGCACAATTATCAAATTTAATCTCAATAGGATTTGTCTTGTTCTATCTTTAAATTTGACATCTAGTCGACCATCATTTTTCATCTCATAGAATGAAAATGATGTCCCATAAACCATCAAATTTAATCTTGTATGAATTTTTTCCTGAGCTCTATTTTGAAATTCGCATGAACATCTTATACTTTTAACCAAATTTGAAGGAATATATCTTGAATCAAAATAATCATGGAGGCACAAAACTTTTAAAATGAACAAAACCATTTGATCTATTGGTCTCAAGAGCTTTCCAGGTGAAGATATTAAATGTCCAAGTTTTCTGGTCCATTTGCTCCCACATGATGTCTAGGTGACAGTAAAGCTTATATGTGTATGGAAAACTTAGTGAAATATGACTAAGGAGCCAAATTTGCTCATGTATAACTTCATTTGCGCTTTGGCTAAAGATCTAGAATTTGGTGTACAATGACTAGGAACCAAGATGAACAAACCCATGTGATTGATTTCCCCTGAAACTATCATACATGTGATATATATCTCTATGAAGATGATTGTTTGGATCTATTGGAACCTCTTGAAAATGGCTATGTGAAAAATTAAGTAGAAATTGACTAAGGAGCCAAATTTGGGCCTTTGTAACTTTTGATGCATTTTGGTGGAGGACCTAGAACTTGGCACATATGATATTAGCATAGAAGTGAACAAACCCAAATGACCAATTTTCCTTCACTTGTTCACATGTGTGAGATATGGCCTCATAAAATTGTCTACTTAAACTTTCTAACATTGGGTGCAAATGTGAAGATGAACACAATAAATAACCAGATGGATCCCATGTACTTCCTAAGCCATTCTAAGCATTCTTGGCATCACATAGGGTTTTGAAATTTTCTAAATATCCCCCTTTAGCCTTTGAAAAGTGTCCTTCAGAGATTCTATATTGGACCCTTTCTCAAAATAAAAGTACCCTTCATAAACCTTGAAGTGGAAAATTTTCTTGAGAAATTGACCCTTTGGGATTTATGTCTCAGCCACTTCCTCCAAAGAAAATAACTTGCCATATCTTTGCCTTGAGAAATTATTTTAGACAAATTTTCTGAAAGAATTCATGTCTTCGGGGTCTCTCCCTTAGATAAAATGTTTGAAAGAATTCTACCTTAGTCTTTTACTTCAGGATAAAAGCTCCAAAAGAAATTTGCCTTCAGGAAAATTATCCCAGACAATTTTCTCAAAGGAATTGTGTCGTTAGAATTTCCCTTCGGCCATTTTGAAATAGCCCTTTAGAACTTATGTATTGGACCCTTTCTCATAAGAAAATTACCCTTCAGAAACCTTGAAGTGGACCATTTTCTTGAGAAATGACCCTTTAGGAAAATTGTACTAGACCTTTTGGTGAAGAAAAGTACACTTTGAAATTTTTTGGGACACTTTGCTTTAAAAAATGCCTTTTTGGAAAAGTGTGTGGGACACTTTCCTATAGAATGATCCTTCGAGAAAATTGTTCTGACAATTTTCTTGAAAGAAATAACCCTTGTCTTTTTATTTGGAAATTTTGTCCAAAAGAATTCATGCCTTTGGGAAAATTGTGTGGACAATTTTCTTGAAAGAAATCTGAGACTTAACTTGAAAAAGATACCCTTCGGGCTTTTTGTAAGGTCCATCTTCTCAAAGAGATGCCTTTTGGAATTATTGATTCAAACAAAATATCTGAAATAATTCTTGACACTTAGCCAAAAGATTGAAAAAAATCCCAGAAGAATTAAGCCTTGTACATTTGTGGGGATTTATGTAGACAATTCCTTCAAAGAAATCTAAATTCTTAGGCTTTTCTAGACCTGCTCTTATAACTGCTCAACACCATGAAAATCTACTACTTATGTATATGATCAAAAATGACCCTTAAGACACCAAAAGACACAAGGACAAAGCTAGATCATGACCATAACTTAAAATGCCATATTAAATGACATCAAATGAGCTGAACATACCCTACAACATTATAAAAGGCCTTTATACAAGATTTTGACTATAAGGGGTAGATCCATCTTAGCCTGTGGGCAAAATTGGTCAACATCTTTGGAAATTTCCTAAGGGTGGCATGCTTGCTATGCCATGACTAGTTTCCTAATCCTGCCCATTGGGATATTGAGTTACAAGTATATAGGCTAGATATAAAAATTGCATTGAATAACACGCAAAACATAGAAAATAATAGGAATAAAACACAAAGCTAGGAACTAAGCAAAACACACTATGTTTCAAAATAACTTATTAGGACACAACAAAATAACAAATAAAACACACACCTAACCTAATATTTACAAGATAGACCCTCAGCTCTCAATAGTAGAGTTTTAAATGTATCCTATTCACAGGGATAGGTAATTCTTCTCCATTCATCCTTGTTAGCTAAAAATAGTTGATTTGCTTTCACTTGGTGATGACATATGGTCCAATCCATATGGCATCAAACTTAGTATGCCTACCCAAATTTTCTCTATCTTCATCCCATTTCAAGACTATGTCACCTTCTTGAAATGATCTTGGAATTGCCTTCTTATCAAAATACCTCTTCATCAGTACCTAGTGATGCTCCATGGCATGATGAGCTTTACCTCTAGTCTCTTGCAACTCCATTAATTCTATCAGTCTCACTTCCATTGAGTGTTCTCAAGAAAATCTAGTTGGTGCTCTAATTCTAAGGTAGGTATCTCTTAAGAGATGGATAGCCTGACTTCCCTTCTATAGACAAAAACAAAAGGAGAATTCCCTATTGACTTCTTAGGAGTCATCCTATCAGTCCATAATATTGTCTTCATTTTGGTGTGCCAAGCTCTTTGGTTATCATACAATGTTCTCTTGATGATTTTTATCAGGTTCTTATTAGTAGATTCATCCAACCCATTACCTTGAGGGTAATAGTTGGATGAAGTGCTCAAGAATATGCCATTATTACTTGCCCAATTATCTATTTTAGCACCTATAAAAGTAAGAACATTATATAAAATGGTAGTTTGAGGGGTGCTAAACCTTGTTATGGTGCTCTCATAGAACTCTAAGATGGCACTCTTGTTAGCCTCCTTTAATGCTACTACCTCAACCCATTTGGTAGAATAGTCAGTTGTTATGAGTATCCATTTGTGACTAGTAATTGATGGGGGGTTTATCATGCTAATGAAATCAAGACCCCATTGTATGAAATGTTAGTCCACTTGGATAGGCTTCAAAGGAAGAGTTTCAAGCTTCTGCTTCCCTAAAAAGAAGGCACATTGTCCACACCTTCTCACCCAAGCATGGTAATCCTTTAAGAGGCTAGGCCAATAATAGCCAACTTTCATGATCTTGGTAGTTATGGTCTTTGGAGAGAAATGGCCTCCTGCTATCCCATCATGGAAATTGTCAAGAAACGCTCCAAACCAATCATTTGTAATGCATCTCAATAACACACCATTGATGTACCTCTTAAATAATATACCATCCAAAAGACAAAAAAGAATAGATTGTAATCTAAAATACCTCCTTTGTGATTTATTCATATTATGAGGGTACTCACCATTTTGGATAACTCTGATCATATCTTGTATCCAACTTCATAGAGGAAATGGAGCAGTTGGTTGGGGAAACTCATGGTTGACTAGAGATTCTTCTTTTGATTCATGAAAATCTAAAGCTAGATGTTCACAAAGGCCTTTAACCCTTACTATTTTTGTCACTTTTATATCAACATCATACTCCATCACTTTAGTGATACACCCTGCCCTATTTTCCTTGAGATCTCAACTCAAAAGAAACTCCTTAGTGCTGGGATGAGAGACCATGACATGAATCTTGTTATTTGACATCATATGTCTGAACTTCTTTAGTCCTCTTACAACAATGACCTATTTCTCCACAAAGGTGTACTTGACTTCATAATCTTTTAAACCTTAAATGAAGAATGCAATTAGATATTTGACACCCTTATCATTCTTCTGCATCAGCATGGCTGAGATAGTATCAAGGTTAGAAAATGAATACAACATGAACTCCTTAGTAAAATCAAGATTCACAAGGGTAGGAGCTTCTAAAATTTCTTTCTTTATCACTTCAAAACTACTCTTACCCTCTTTGGTCCAAGAGAAGACCTGGTTCTTCTTGAGCATAGCTATGATAGGTTTTACTAAAGATGCAAAACCATGTATGAGTTTTATTATAAAATTTATCTTGCCCAAGAAACTTTGAAGATATTTCTTAAGCAAGGGAAATGATAAGCCTAGGATAGCCTCTATTCTCTTAGGATCAATAGTCAGACCATCCTTAGAAATGATACATCCTAAGAGATTACCTTCATGAACAATAAAAAAGCACTTTTTTCAATTAAGAGATACCCCATACTACCTGCATCTTCCAAAAACTTGCCTTAAGTGTTGCATGTGTTCATTTTCATCCTTATAAAACATTGTTATATCATCTAGATAAGCTAGCACCATCTCATTGATCAAACCTTTAAAGGCCATGTCCATTATTCTCTAAAAAGTGGCATTGACATTAGATAGACCAAAAGGCATCTTCCTATAAGCAAAGGTCCCCATTTGGTAGTGAAGGTTGTCTTTAAATGATCATCTTCATTGACTAAAATATGATTATAGCCTGAATAGCCATCTAGAAGGGAGAAACACTGATACCCTAAAATTATTTGCAAAATCTTCTCCATTGAGGGTAGAGGATAGTGATCTTTGAGTGACACTTAATTAACATCCCTAAAGTATAAACAAAACCTTATCTCCCCATTATTATTTTTAACAAGCACAAGGTAAGCTATCTACATTGAATTCTTGATGGGAAATATTATCTCAAATTCAAGGAGTTTGGTGAGCTCCATCCTCATGAGTTGCTCAACCTTGGGTTTATCAGTCTTTGCTTTTATCTAACTAGTTTAACTCCTAATTCCAAATCAATGGTATGGTGTAATACGCTAGGATAAAATCATTTAAGGTCCTTATATTAACAAGCAAATATATCATGAAACTCTCTACATATTTTAATGAATGCTTGTTTTTCTAATGTAAAACATACCTTGCCTAGTTTGAGGAGTTTGTCTTTGAAGATTAAGACCCTCTCATAATTATCCTCTTTCATAGATACACTCACTTTCTCTTTTCTCTTTTGACATTCTCATTAAATATAATTTCTAAGGTCACTAAACCCTTGGGTATTTTATTGGTCTTTAGTTGCACAATCTGGTCACCTAATTGTTCTTGGAGCCTCCTCTGATTTCTTGAATATAACTCAACCTCATTCTGAAAGAATCATACAATATGTTTGTCACTATCAAACACTTTCTAAGATGATTCATTATTAGGTATAGAAGACCTAATAATGATCTTAATATGATATTGCTTTCCTTCCTCCTTTATAGTAGTTGGAGTGCCAAATTGAGCTCCTATGGTATCTAGTCTATCAACATGACTATTTTGTTCCTTTAGGACTGAGTGAATGTTGAATGAATTGAAGTCTTCAATTATATCCCATACCCTATGCCTATATGACTCAAGAAAATGGTTCTTGGTATCAATCAGATTCCTCACCTAGTGCATAACCAACTCGCTGTCTCCATACACTTGTAGGTTCTTGATCCCTTTTCTCCTTGCCCATTGAAGGTTGTGAATCAAACCTTCATACTCAACCACATTACAAGTGAAACTAAAATGAAACCTGTATGAAGCATGATACTATTTTTTGGATGGAGATACCAATATAACACTAGCCCTTTCACCAACTTTACTTCTTGAATCATCAAAAAACATCTTCCACAGTTCATCATCTTTGCCCTCTTCTTTGGCAAGTAGAGGTGTATGTATTCCTTCATCATGTATACAATATGTTTCTATATCAATTTCCTCCATGAGAGCATAAGGATCCTACTCATAATTATTATTACCATTATCATTAAGAAATAAATATGAAACCCTCAAATTCGGAAGAAGTTCCATCATTTAGAATAAAATCCTTTTCTTCATGAATAACATAATTCAAATTAGAACTTGTCTCAATGTAAGGTTCAATATGAAACCTTGCAAGAGTTTGTGTCATAATTATCACATTGGTTTTGTATTTCATTCTAAATTCCAAGAAAGACTAGTTATCTAAGAGATATCCACCTATTTTGGCTATAAAGTCCCTTGACAGGTAGATTTCAAAGTGGGTTGGGAGATCAACCACAACTATGTCCTGCAAGATACGAAAACTGGGATAATCATGCAAGAAAACTTTGAAGCCTTTTATTATCCCTACTATCATGGTAGGTGTACTATCTAATTGAAGGAACCCCTTGCTATGTGGTTCATTTTTTAGGCCTAACTTATCAATTATAATTTTGGGCATGACAGAAGTAGAAGCTCCACTATCAACTATGCAATTATGTACCAATTTATCACCTACATTAAGGGTGAGATATAATGGTGGAGGTTTCTCAGATCTAGTGTATGGTTTCATAATGATGTTAGGATCATTTTCAAGAGAAAAATGGCCATGAATTTTATTTGAGGTTGGGGCACTAGCAGAGATAGTGGACAACTATTTTTGCAAGAGCTCTTTTTGACTAGGGATATAAAGGACATCCCAAAGAGAAATGGATGCCTTAGTATTCTTCAAAGAATCCAAGATGTTTAAATAAGCCATACCTAATTTATCTTGGGTATTTTTAGGTAGATATTTACTTGGAAATTGATGAATAGGGGTAGACCTTACCACATTTTAACTTGTTAGAGGTGTAGAAGCCTTTGTAACTACCATAAAAGCCTTTGGTATGGTCATACTTATAGATGTGTCCTATTGCCTTGGAGGAGGATTGGATGAGTCTGTAGGCATGCCACTAATACTTCCTAGATCCCTCTTTTTAGACATCATATTTTATACAATAGAGGCTCTTTTATTTATCATAATAATGTCTTTGACCAAAAAATTGGTGAAGATTTCTCCTTGAGGTTACCAACCTCATTAACTTGCATCATCACCTCATCTTCATTTGATAAGAGGGGATTAACTACCCCTTGAGACACCAAATATTTCTCTCAATTTTGATTGGCATCCATGAATTGGTCTTGCTTCCAATCTTCTCCCTACACCAAATTGATATGAATTACTACCATCTCCTTTACAATGGTGGTAGAGTTAGGATTATATGTACTAGCAGGCCTATTGGGATTAGACTACCATTGGCTTCTTCCTCTTTCTTATTATTGACCATATTATTGTGATATGGGTAAGGGTTATTATAAGCACTATTTTTCACATTATCTTGTCTATTTTGAGCCTCTAAGGCTAGGAACTTGGCTTTCCAATCAACATTATTTTTTGCTTGCCTAGGAGCCACCTTAGTTTTGGTATTGTCATTAGAAATTTAGGCTACATATAGAGTACTAGAAGAAGCATGAGACAAAGGAGGCATGGAAATTTTAGGTGGAAATTATTCTATCTTAGATGAGATTATTTTTATCTTTGATAGAAATTTCATATGCTTTAGGGAGGGTGGATCCTCCCATAGATTGAAGATAACAATGATTTCAGTCCCAATGGCTCTTAAGTAAGTAGAGAACATGAAGCTAGAATGTGGTCTCATAGGAGGAGGAAACCTATGAAATGTCTTATGAAACCTTTCATTTAATTCATGTGTTATTTCTTTGGAACCCCTCTTTATCACATTGAGCTGATGTATGAGAGAAGCTTGGTCACTTTCATTCCTAAATTTGGAAGTCAACAACACTCCAAACTCATCCCATGTTGTGATGCATCCACCTTATAGATTCCTATACCAATCAAGATATTTCCATTTAAGGGGCATGATAAGGAGTATAATATCAATATTCTCTCAAGTAATATTGTATAAACTACAAAAATTAGAGACATCTGTAATGTGCTCACTAGGTGTGATATGACTCTCGCCATTGAATGTGGGCACACCTTTTATGGCATTGGGAGGGATGGCATCATAAGCATGAAGTTGGATTAGATTATCAGTGTTTAAGGTATGGAAAACATGAGGTCTAGTCATGTATTCTTATTTAATATCTTTAACTTTAACCTCTTCCTCTTCTTCCTCTCTAGCAAAATCTACTCATTCTTTAAAGGGCAGATTAGGCTATGGATACTAAATTACAAGAGGGATATTAGGATGAATGGGTGGATTAATAGGATTAGATGGTCTAGAAGAGGATGAATTAGTGAGGAAAAATAATTATGGGGGGAAATTTTATAAAAAAATAATGGTCTGAAACCAAATTTACTTTGAGGAGTCACCAAATGCTGAGTAGCACACCACTTTGTAGCTGGTGTTGTCAAAACCAACATTCACCTTGACAAGTTGTCTTGAAGATAATGGGGTCCCACTGAGTATTACATAACTATTATCACCAAATATTTCACCCTATAAGATTTCATTTAGGCTTCTTCTAGACTTGGGCAACATGGTAACATTTCGAGGTATGTGGGTGTACTTATATAAAAAATGAGCCTCTAGGTTAAAGGGCTAGCTCCCTGAATATATCATGAAATGTTTGTCACTTAGGGTACTAATTTTTTATGGGAGAAAAGAGTTAGAAAATTCATAAATTGAAACTAATATAAAGGAGATGATGTAATGAGAATGTCTTCCACATGACCATCATATTTCTACCACACTAAAATAGAAAATATAGACTAGTCTTTATTTTTAATAGATTCTAACATGTGTATTTCAATATAAAGAAAATATGTGAGAAAAAACATAAGGTGAATGAACCAAAGGGTATATTACACACTCGAAAGACAATTTTACACTTGAAAATCTTTACACACTAGAATGTACTCTATATGACCTGCTAGACTAGGAACTCTTGCTCAAACATGAAAGGACAAGGGAAAGAAGGATAGATGATTATCACTTCTCATCACCATACATCACTTTAAAAATTTAAAAAAAATTCAAAACTCAAAAATAGACTTGTATTAATGTTCAAAACTAGAATATAACATCAATCTAGTAGGGCTTCACCATACATGGTGTCTTCTTTTATAATAGCTTAAGAGCTATATTTATAAGAGAAAGATAACAAGAAAAAAGGGCCTTGGTAATGAAAAGGGGAATCAATCAGTTTGAATGTTTGAATCATAGTTACATTTGATTCTATAAATTATGATAATTTAAACCATTTGATTGATTTGGCTTACCTCAAGTGGTTACACAATTACAATATTCCCTCATTGATTTTCCCTGATGGTTGTAATGGCTGGATCAAGTTGTTCTAAGCTAGATTATAGCAATAAAGTGGTTAGAAAAATAAAATCAATCTATTGGGGCTTTGTAATGAGCCAAACCACTCCAAACTAGTTTTTCATGATGTGTACAATGGAGAAAAGAGGTTCATTTTAGGCAGTTGGTCCTAGAGATGAAACCATTGGTGCCTATGTGTATACCTTCTTGACATCCATTGAAATGCCAAATCTTATTCCAACTAGATCAAGTCTGAACTAATCTCCATGCTCATGGTTCTACTATAGATGAAAAATCAATCTTAGACTATTGGTTTTCCTATTGGGTCCAAATAGACTATGCATAGGTCCTTCTAATAATGGCAAATATAGTTGCAAAAATGACTCTATAAAACCTTATTACCCTTGGTCAAAAATAGATTCTCAAACTTTTTTGAAGACCATCGACTTGAATTTAATTTTATTGGCCATCAAAATATGACTCAACTCACTAACACATTGACCATCTTGCTCCATCGATTTCAATCGATATGAATGCCTGATAACCATTGATCCTCTACCAGTTGAACACATCCCTAACACTTATCATACACACATTTGGCCTCGAGATTCACTAACCCTTTGACCTCTACTCATCATTATATCTAAATGCTCAATCAAAATCTAACCATTGATCTACTGAGACCCACTATTTGAAACCTAAAAGCTAGCTCATGATCCTAAAATTAGCATCTTCACTCCCATCAAATGATGCTTGTGTGAACATCATTGACAATCACACAACTATGAAATTTAATCTCAGTAATATTTTTCTTGCTCTATCTTTAAATTTGACATTCTATCAACTATCATTTATCATCCCATAAAGAAAAATGACATCTTATAGACCATCAAATTTAAGCACGTATAGATTTTTACTTAAGCTCTATTTTGAGATTCACGTGAATGTCTTATGATTTTAACCAAATTTGAAGTCATATATCTTGAAGCACAAGAATAATGGAGGCACCAAACTTTTAGGATATATTCTTAAGGCTAAAAGGAATAAACCCATTTAATTTTCTAGTCCTGGGAACTTTCTAAGTGATGATATTAGACATGTAAGTTAAATGGTATATTTGCTCCTACATGATGTCCTGGTGATGGTTGAGCTTATTTGGCTAAGTATGGAAAACTTAGTGAAATATGATTGAGGAGCCAACTTTTCTCATGTATAAATTCATTTGCACTTTGGTAGAAGATCTAAAACTTGGTGTGTAGTGATTAGGGACTAAGGTGAACAAACCCATGTGACCTATTTCCCTTGTAACTATCACACATGTCAGATATAAATCTATGAAGATGCTCACCTAGATCTACTAGAACCTCTTAAAAAATGGCTAAGTGTGGAAAAACATGCAAAAACTAATTGAGGAGTCAAATTTGGGCCTTTATAACTTTTGATGCATTTTGGTGAAGGACCTAGAACTTAGTACATGATCTTGGCATAGAATTGAACAAACCCATATGACCAATTTTCCCTGACTCATCCACACATGTGAGATATGGCCTCATCAAACTACCTACTTAGACTTTCTGCCACTGGGCTCAAATGTGAAGATGAACACAATGAAGAACTAGATGGATCCCATGCACTTCCTAAGCCATTCCAAGCATTATTGGAATCTCATAGAGTCTCAAACTTTTTTAAATAACCCCCTTTTTCCCTTTGAAAAGTGTCCTTTAAATATTCTACATTGGACTCTTTCCTGAAAGAAAAATACCCTATAGAAACCTAGAAGTGAACCATTTTCCTAAGAAACCAACCCTTCGAGCTTTGTGTCTTAGACACTTACTCAAATGGAAATATCTTGCCATATCTTTGCCTTGAGATATTATTTTAGACACAATTTGAATTATATTAATTCATGTCTTCAGGGTCTCTACCTCAGACAAAATGTCCAAAGGAATTTTGCCTTAGTCTTTTGCTTCAGGATGAAAGCTCTAAAAGAAATTTGCCTTCAATAAAATTGTCTCAAATAATTTTCCCAAAGGAATTGTGTCCTTAGAATGACCCTTCAACCCTTTTTAAATCTCCATTTGTCCTTTGGAAATTCCCTTTATAACTTCTACATTGGACCCTTTCCTTAAATAAAAGTACCATTTAAAAACCTTGAAGTGAACCATTTTCCTGAGAAATTACCCTTCAAGAAAATTGCACTGGACCTTTTGGTGAAGAAATGTACCCTTAAAAAAATGTTTGGGACACTTTGCTTGAAAATTTTATTTTCAAGAAAAGTGTGTGGGACACATTCCTTTAGAATGACCCTTCAGTAAAATTGTTTGAACAATTTTCCTAAAAGAAATAACCCTTGTCTTTTTATTTGAACATTTTATCTGAAATAATTCATGTCCTTGGGAAAATTATGCATAAAATTTACTCAAAAGAACTATGACACTTATCTTGAAAAATATACCCTTCAATATTTTTACAAGGTTCATCTTCATGAAGATATGCCTTTTAGGATTATTGTTTCAGACAAAATATCCAAAACAATTCTCAACACTTAGCCAAAAGACTGAAACAAAACTCCCAAAAGAATTAAGCCTTGTACATTTATTGTAGGCTTTATCTGGACAATTCCTCTAAAATAAACATGAATACTTAGGATTTTTTGGACCTGCTCTTATAATTGCTCAACACCATAAAAATTTTATACTTGCGTATATGATCAAAAATGACCCTTAAGACACCAAAAGACACAAGGACTAAGCTAAATCATGACCACAACTTAAAATTCCATATGAAATGACATAAAATGAGTTGTAACATACCTTATAACATTATAAAAGGCCCCTATACAAGATTCTAACTATAAGGGGTTGATCCATTTTGGCTTGTGGGCAAAAATGGTCAACAGTTTCTTGGGCACAAAATTATAGTATTGTAAAGAGGGATAACATAATTGATTAGAACTAGGAGATATGGGATTTGGTCTAGAAATTTTCTAATCAGGAGAGGAAGGTTAATTATATCCTATCAAAATTAAGCATCCATCAAGTATGCACTCCATAATGGTATCTTGTCCCCAACCTCATTCTTGAGAATCTTTTGAAAGCAAAATTATATAGGTTTAGAGCCAAGATTGAAAGCACTATTTATAGGCCTGGTGATGAACTAATGTAATTGGTCAATTTTACAAGAGATAATATTATTGGGATGAGTCACTACATGTTGGGGTAAGATCAATATTAGATATACATAATAAGTTGATGGACAAGCTTCTTCAATTATTCAAAATAGATCTACTCAATTTTAAGACCATAGAGTTAAATTTCCAAATAAGTCATGCATTTTATCTTTAGATGAAGGTGTAACAATAAGTAACTATAGATCAGGGGTCATGCCATTTCTACTTTAGATTACTTAGCTCCCTAGGTACGCATTGGTGCATACTCAAACTAGGCCATATTATGTTCCACTCCTAGTTGTAATATAAATTTTGACTTCAGTTCCATTGATTCCTGTACCTACTTTGAGTTTAGTTCTAGTTCCATCCATGTCATATTCCACATCATCCATGTCATAGTTTAAGAAGGTAATAGGTAATACATTAGATGTATAGAGTTTGAGAAGTTGAATAAAGTGTGTGAATTCAAGAAAATTTGTTGACTGCAACTCCAAACAATATTTGTACATTGTAATTATGAGAATATTGATCTAAGAGTCAATTGTACTCTTATTGGCTTGTAATAAGATATGAGCAAGTGTTTCTTGGTGGATATAGCCCACATTATGTGAACCACATTAAATCATGTCTTCTTGTTATGAATTTTTATTTTCTATTCTTTATGTATCTTTATTTATAACCTCTGTTATTATGATTCTATGAGATTATTCTGCATTAATTTTTTATTTATTCCTAACAACTAGTATCAGAGCTTTAGGTTGTATTTAATGAAGTGTTGAATATTAGGAAGGGTTATTAGTTTAAGTGGGAACTATGATTGATGATAGTATATCAAAGGTTAAAATTTTTAACGGGTATAACTTTGGTCTATGGAAGATGCAAATGGAGGATTACCTCTATTAGAAGGGCCTCCATGCTCTATTAGGAGGAAAAGTAAAGCAACCAGTGGGTACGACAGGTGAGGCTTAGGATTTGCTAAATAGGAAAGCACTTGGATCCATCTGATTATGCCTTGCATCTTTGGTTACATTTAATATATCATAGGATAAAACCATATAAGGTATCATGAATGCATTAAGTAAGTTATATGAGAAATCCTCTGCTTCTAATAAAATACTTTTAATGAAAAAGTTATTTAATATGAATATGTATAAAAATGGTTTAGTTATTGATGATTTGAATGAATTTAATATGGTTGTGAGTATGTTTAACTCTATAAAAATTGAATTTGATGATGAATTCAGGGCTCTACTTATTTTGTGTTCCTTACCAGAGAGTTAGAACAACTTGGGAATAGTTGTGAGCAACTCAGTCTCTAACAATACTAAGTTGAAGTTTGAGGATGTCATAGGAGTAATCCTTAATGAGGAAATGATATGGAAAATCTTTGGGGAAACTTATACTTTAGGTGATGCTTTGGTGGAGAGTATAGGGAGACAAAATTATAGAGGAAAATGAAAGTGTGGAAAGTCAAATGGTTAAGGAAGGTCAAAATCAAAGAGCAGGATGACATGATGGCACTGTGGAAAGATTGAGCATATGAAGAAGGATTATTGGGTTATTCAGAATAAGAATAAAAATCAAGAAGACACCAAGGAGGTGAATGTGGTAGTAGGTAATTTTTTTCAGGATGCATTAATTCTCTCCATAGATAATATTTCCAAGTCTTGGGTTTTAGATTTATGGGATTATTTTCATGATACACCATATATGAATTATTTTATTGATTATGTTCAAGGGGATTTTGGACATGTTTATCTTGGTGATGATGATACTTAAAACATAGTAGGAAAAGGATGTGTTTCGGTTAAGATGTATAATTGAAAAACTTGGCTATTGAAGTATGTCAGGCATGTGCCTAAGTTGAGATAGAACTTGGTATTCACAGGGCAACTAGGCAGTGAAGGTTGTATGGTGAATTTTACATAGATTATTGGAAGGTGACCAAGGGTGATCTTGTGGTAGCAAGAGGTAATAATATTGGTACCTTGTATTTATCAAGTAGTGTTGACTATTCTAATTTAGTTACTACAAATATAGATGTAACTTTGTGGCATAATAGGCTTAGTCACATGAGCCAAAAGGGCATGCAAATTTTGAAGGATAGGTTACTCATATTGAAAGGGTTTGATTTAGATTTATGTGAAGACTATGTGTATGGAAAACAAAAGGGTAAATTTTCTCAAGATTGGACCTATGAAGAAGGAGAATAAGTTGGAGATGGTTCATTCAGATGTATGGGGGTTGACTCAGGTATCTTCTATTGGTGGCTCATCTTATTATGTCACTTTTATTGATGATGCAACTAGGAAATTTTGGGTGTATGGTATTAGGAGAAAATATGATGTGTTTAATACATTTAAAAGATGGAAAGCCTTGGTTGAGAATGAAATAGGTCTCAAGTTAAAATGTCTCACGTCAGATAATGGTGGGGAATATTGCAGTAATGAATTTTCTGATTATTGTTTTAGGAATGGAATTCATAGATAGGGGATAATTATAAGAATTCCATAGAAAAATGGAGTGTCAAAAAGGATGAACAAGACTATCATGGAGTGTGTTAGGATAATGAGGTTGCATGTAGGACTGCCCCTTCAATTTTGGGTAGAAGTAGTAAACACAATTGTATATCTGATCACTAGAGGACCTTCATCTTCCTTAAATAGAGGCATACCTGAGAAAGATTGGTCAAGTAAGAAGGTTGGTTATTCCTTTCTTAGAATATTTAGCTGTGAAGCTTTTGTTCATATTGATAAAGATAAGACCAAGTTAGAGGCTAAGTCTAAAAAATGCACCTTTATTGGTTATGGTGAGGATGACTTTGGTTTCCAGATTTAGAGTCTTAAGGATAATAAAATATTTTGATCTAGAGATGTAGTCTTTAATGAGAAATTCATGTATAAACAATAGTTGTAGGATCAAATAAAATTATTCCAAAAAAGAGTACACATTGTTGGAAGACATTGTAGATAGTAAAGTGTCTAAGCAACTAGTTCAGGTACCTACTCCATAGAATCCCAAACTCTTGAGGTGAGAAGGTCTTATAGGGTAAGAAGGGAACCTAAACATTTTTCTTCATCTCTTAATTATTTATCACTCACTAGCAATGGAGAGCCATAGTGATTTGAATAAATAGTATAGGTAGATGTCAAGAAGAAGTGAGAACAAGCAATGGATGAGGAGCATCAGTCTCTCATGGAAAATTAGACTTGAGATTTGGTAAACCCACCTAAAGGTAAGAGAGCATTGTAGAACAAATGGTTGTACCCAATTAAAGAGGATGATGGAGAAAATAAAAGGTACATGGCCTAATTTGTGGTAAAGGGGTTTTCATAAAAGAAGGCAATTGATTTTGATGAGATTTTTTCTCTAGTAGTGAAGATGACTTCTATTAGGACTGTTCTTAGGATAGTGGCAATGGAAGACTTGTACTTAGAGCAGGTGGATGTGAAGATTGCATTCCTTCATGGTGATTTGGAGGAGGACTTATACATGGAGAAATTGTAGGGATATGAGGTTAGGGAAGAAGAACATGGTGTGTAAGCTGATTAAGAACTTGTATGGCCTAAAATAAAATCCATGACAATGGTACAAGAAATTTGATAGTTTTATGTTAGAGCAAGGATACTCCAATTGTCATTTAAACCATTATGTATATATCAATAAGTTTTATGATGGTAGTTACATTATTATATGTCTGTATGTGGATGACATGTTGGTTGAAGGTAAAAACATACAAAAAATAAAGGTACTTATGGAATAACTTAGTAATTCCTTTGCTATGAAGGATTTGGGGGTAGAAAAACAAATCCTTGGTATGAGAATAAATTAGGATAGGAAGGAATGAAAGTTGAATTTATCTTGAAAAGGTTTAGTATGTAGGATGTTAAACTGGTTGAGAATCCTTTGGTAGGCTATATCAAGTTATCAAAGGAGAAACTTCCTAAGATAGAGAAGGAGAGAATCTAGATGTCTTAGGTAACTTACTCATCAATAATCGGTAGCTTGATGTATGCCATGGTGTACACTAAGCTAGATATTGCCCATGAAATGGGAGTAGTAAGTAGGCACATGAGTGATCCAAGTAAAGATCATTGGTAGGTAGTGAAGTGGATCCTTTAGTACTTGAGAGGGACCATGGAGGAAGTTTTAAACTATGGTGGATTGGAAACCAATTTGCATGGTTATTTAGATTCAGATATGGCTAAAAAGTTAGATAGTAGAAAGAGCATGATAGGGTATGTATTTACTGTGAGTGACACAACGGTGAACTGGATTTCATAACTACAAAATCTTATGGATTTATCAACCATAGAAGCTAAGTATGTTTCTACCATAGAGGTAAATAAAAATATGATTTGGATACAATAGTTTCTTGAGGAATTATGGCATAATCATAAGGAAATGAAGTTGTATGGTGATAGTCAGAGTGTTATACACCTAGCAAAGAAGTCTACTTTCCACTCTAGGACAAAGCATATATAATTGAGGTACCATTTTATAAAGATAGCTTTGGAGGAATAAAATTTGAGTTGGAGAAGATTCATACCAATATAGATATGTGGTTTATCTATACTTATATGTGTGTGGTGTCATCACCTATGATTAATGGGGAACCATTATGGGTTAACTTGGCTCATAGTTTTGGTACCCATTGTTTTTTAAAACTGCTATGTCAATTACCTATTGATGTATTATAGATGGACATAGGTAATACATTGTATGTATAGTGTTTGAGAAGGTGAATAGAGTGTGTAAATTCAAGTGAGAATTTAGAAAATTTTGTTGAGTGTAACATTAAACAATATTTATGCATTGTGATTGTGAGAAGACTGATATGAGAGTGGATTGTAGTCTTATTTGCTTATAATAAGATCTAAGTAAGTGTTTATTGGTGGATGTATCCCACATGGGGTGAACCACGTTAAATTCTATCTTTTTATTGTGCATTTTTATTTTCTATTCTTTATGTATCTCTATTCATAGCTTTTGTTATTGTGATTTTGTGAGATTATTCTACACTAATTTTTGATTTATTCCTAACAAACACATTTTACTTTTACTTATGTCCTTGTATGTTTTTTTGAAGTTGTAACTTTTGTTCCATGAATACGTTGCATGCATATATTGTATTTTTAGCAAAAATGAGTCTATTTTGGGCTGACTAATGTACATGCATCCTTTGCATGAGATTAGGACACAGTTCATATTTTTATACTTGTATTACTAGACTTAAAATTGAGATATGAGGCCTTCCCCATAACAAGAATATTTATTCTTTTAACCTCCCATTCCCAAAGGGAGGATAATTTTGGCTATTGAGATTAATAATAAATTCTAAGAAGTTCTACAAATTTGATCTTGATGTGCAAATCTTGATTATTCTCTAATTTTATAGACTGTGTGAGACATGTCATTTTGGTATTTTAGTCATTTGTTTATGCATGACATATTTATAATATATTTATTCACTTTAAGCTAGAGCTGATTTGAATGCATTTTGCATGCTAGTCATAATCCCCCTTTGTAGATGTGCAATAGTAATCTAACAAACACGACAACCTTTGGGTATGTAAATTTAAATTTACTGTGTTTTGGTTCCCTTTGAATCCTTAATGTGTTTTATTTTTGGTGTGATACAAAAACTTACAACAAATATTATTCTTTTGATTTCTTGTCCTACCATAGTTCAAGTGTTGGTCTTGAAAGGTTTTCATCTTGTGTGGTCCACAAGCCTTATTTTTGCCCTTCCTTTCCCTCTTTTTGAGTTCTTTTTTTTTTAAATTCATACCCACCTTAGTTAAAAACATCATATTTCCACCCATTTCAATTAAATATAGGTTCACCCATAGTCACCCATTCATGGTAAACAATCTGTATTGCTCACCACTATTCTACCAAAAGGTTGTTATAAAACTGAATACCTTACAACTCATGCCTTGAAGTGATATCTTTCACCAATCCTCAAAAGCTAGAGGCTACTTCATAATATTTTTGGGGTGTGCATAAACCCATATTAATAGGATATATAAATTTATTTTTAGGAGGGATTGAACCTTTGCCTATATTTTCTTTGGAAGGATCACTTGAGTTGCACTAGAAGTGCCCAAAAGAATAGCAAGGTCAACCTCAGACACTATCTTACTATTCCCAACTTTGGAAATCCATAATAAAGTTAGGTTTGATAAAGGAGTTATGAGAGAACTCAGTGCTAAATCATTCTCTCTATGTAGACATACCCATCTTCCAATACTCATAATGGCCTAACCTCAACCTCAACCTCAACTCTAAATTTTAGTTTAGCCTCTAACCTGGCTACTTGGTTCTACTGTCAATGTTTCTGGAGCTATCCATGACTTACCCAAAAACTTATATAAATATTTGTCTTTATTTTCTCTTTTAGGAGGAAGGAATTCAAAAGAACACATCAAGGCAAATAAAACTAATTTAGGGATCTTAAACATAACCCATGAAGACATGGCATGTAGACTTTTCCCTTTCACATTGCAAGATGTAGCTTATAACTAGTTTATAAATATCCTAGAAGGTTCCCTTACTTCTTGAGAAGCATGTCAAAACACTTTTTGGCATAATTTGTCTAGGTCACTAGTGCAAGTGTTGTTTACAAACACTTTACCAACATGAGACAAGAATCTAGTGAGCCAATTTGAGCCTTTAACACTAGATTTTAGAAGATGTATAACAGATTGGAGATTGCTTACATTCCTAATGGAGGGATGACCCTTGAGATATATTGAAATGACTTAGATCCCATGAATGTTATTTTCTTATGTAGTACCACTAGTGTTAACACACTACCTTTGGCTTATGCCAAAGCTATAAATATAGACCCACTCAACCTTAGTCCTATTTTCTAGCCTTTCAAACCAATTCCAAATGAAAACTAGAGTATTGCATCCCAAAGCTAGAACCAGGTGTATAACCAACTATATTTAACTTAGGTTCCACCCAATCAACACTTCAACTTCCTAAATAATTCTACCCCTAACCATCAAAACTTGAATCAGTCATTGATACTAATTAATACTATTACAACATAGGGTATAAATTTTGATTCTATAAAAATAGAATTGGAATCAATCCAAAGAATGGTAGAGAAATTGAGCAATAAATTCTTGAACATGCATGAGTGTATGGGGAAAACTAGGGGATAGAACACTATTAAGAGTTTTGAATTCTAAATATATAATAAACCTTTCAACAAGGTTGGAAATAATCAAGAATAACAAGTGCCATATATTAAGATTCTAGAGATCAATATCATGGAAACAACCCTTCCTAATTGGTGTAGGGTTCACAACACAACGTAGTATGGTGAATTAGACTAAAACAAATTCTATACTACTTTTGAGATATTTCAAAAGGATATGGATAGGAAGGAGCATTATGTTAATCAATCAGATCCATCTTCATCTAATGCTTCAAGGCATCCCTATAAAATAATGGTTTGTGAGACTTATGACTTCTCATTCCCAGTGGAAGATGATAATGAAATTGAGGAAACTACTAATGATATATATGCCTTTCAATAGTAGCATTAGGAAAAGAATAATTAAAATCTTATTAATAAGAAACATGTGACTACTTCAACACCTCTTAACAATAATTCTACTACTCTTGATTTAAAGGCTAGAAACAACCTACCTCCTCCCAAGGAGAATGACTAGTTACAAAGCTCATAACATCAAGGCAAAAGAGGATACAATATTGTTGAGGATATGAAGAAGATTAATGCTAAAATCAACCTCTATGAGTTGGTCCAAATCACCAAATAAAGAGATTTATTTCTTAAAATTATAATAAGGAGGACATCAGACAAGTCTAAAGCCACCCATGCCAATGTGATGGTATATAATGATAAACCTAAAGTACCACCTTTTGATAACTATCAGAATGTTAAGAAATAATGTAGATAAATTCATGGTTAATTATAAATCTTCATCTAATGTGATGTTGATATCTATCTTCTAAAATTTAGGTTTGACTTTAGATAAGTCAAAAAGAATGGTTTTGTAGCTAGACAAGTCTTGTGTCCCATGTGTCAGAGAATTAAAAAATGTGCGTATCTAGTTTCCATCAAAACCACATATGTAATAGACCATCGATATTTTGATCATGTACATTCTATAAGTGTATGGTCTATTTCTAAGTTGAGATTGGTCAAATATATTTAATGGCTATATGGCCACTAATTTATCACATATGTGGCTACCATAAAAAGGAGTAACAAACTAGATCAGGGTATACTAAGGGCTAAAGATGAGGTACTTGATTATCGAGTACAAATCAAATAATTAGAATATTGACTTCATCTCTTTACATTTATGTGTAGTATAACACCAAATAGGATCTTCATGAATAAGAATTTATAGGTCCTTCTCAGTTATGGACCCTTTATTTTGATGGTGATCAATCAAAGTAAGGTTCTAGGGTTGATATGGCCCTCATAGATACAAAATGGAAGTAGTACCTAGCCACTTATAGGTTAAAATTACCCTACACTAATAACATAGTTATCCAAATTTCATCAAAGAGATTTTGGGTCAAAGTGGTTAGAGATATTATGCCAAGGCTACAATTCCCCTACACCAAGAACATAGTTATCCTTAACTTCAAGATCATACCTGATATGATGGTTAGAGGCCAAAGAATCATCTATGTAATGACTAAAAATGATCCACACATTCACATCAAGTAGATCAATGAGGATCAGGTAGCTAGTGGAGAATGGTACTCACTAATTATCCACTACCTACTTTTGGGAACATGTCCCACTAAACTAAATAGGGAACAAAGATGAGACCTCAAGATCAAATAATCTCATTACATGATTAGGAGAGGAGTATTATATAGAAATAATTATGATGACATGTATTTAAGGTGAGTTTTAAAAGAAGAGGCTATACATATTCTGAACAACTTGCATCAAAATATAGGTAGTGGGCATCCCTTAGGAAACACAACTCATAAGATTATGAGAATGGGATACTACTAGCCTATAATATTGAAGGATGTCCACCACCATGTCAGGACATCTCATGACTACCAGGTATCTAGAAAAAGAGAAATAAATGTTGCCATGCCTTTGTATCCAGTCATATAAGGATGTTCCTTCATCCAATGGGGCCTTGATTTTATTGGGGTGTTAAACCCAAACTCTTTAGTAGGACACAAGTTTGTACTTACATATACTAACTACTATACCAGGTGGACAACATTTATTATAACAAATAATTATAGAGACATTGATGTCGTCAAGTTTCTAAAAGAGAATATATTAACCAAGTTTGACACTCTTATTTCCTTAGTTTGTGATAATAGTTCAACTTTTCAATCTTCTAAATTTATAGAGTGGGCCTCTAAAAATCAAATGACAATCAAGTTATCCTCAAACTAGTATCCACAAGGAAATGGAGTAGTTGAATCCACTAATAATAATTTGATGGATGCCATTAATAAGTTGACACAAAACAAACCAAGAGAATGGAAACTCTTATCAAAATATGCACTATGATTAAATAAAACTAGACATAATCAAGTCGTCAAGGCTTCACCTTTTTTATTGGTGTATGGATGACAACCAATCTTCCCCATCACTGTAAAGATACCAATGTACCAATTCATGTAATACATGGGAGAAGATGAGAGGATACATTCTAGACTATTAGACATAATCCAGATGGAAGACATAAGAGCTGAAGTACTACATAAATTTAACAAATATTAGAATATTTTCAAGTGGTCGTTTGAAAAAGATCTAAGATAAAGGCCTTAAATATTTAAGATTTAGTGCTCTTATGGGATAAAACACATGAAAATAAAGGACAAAATAATAATTTCACTCCTTTGTGGATTGGACCTTATTAGATATCATAAATCCTAAGTAATAATGCCTTCTGGTTGAAGGACCTTCAAGGTAATGACCTCATAGTTCTTAAAGCACTAATTCATGACTGCTCTAACTAGAGATGCATCTGATTAAACTAAAAGTGGAGATTTACACTAAGAGTATAATATATTTCCTTCTTTATAGTATATATTTTTGAATTTTTAGAATAGATTTCTTGTTTTATAGATTAGTTTTCCTACTTTATGCATTTTGATTTTAGTAGATTAGTTATTATGATTTCTAGGTTAGTTTCTTAATATTTTAGAATATACTAGACAATTTCCTATTTTTCATTCACAAAAAATACTTACCAAAAAAAAGGGGATAATACATAAGGAAGCATAATTGGTTTTCACAAGGATTTGCTCTGCTAGCACTTGAGCTTCTAGATTGAGGTATGTATTGTGACTAAATTAGGTAATGCTTGGATTGGATAGGTTCACTAGAATTTTGGAATTTAATCTAATATACTCATGTAAATTTTAGATATAATCTCCATTTATAGGGATTAATTGAATTATTTCATGTTAAAACTTGGATGAAAGATGATGAACACATAATAAGAGACACATTGACAAGGACATATTGACCAAAATAAGTTTTTTTATGCATACACCCAACCAATGGTGGTTCCCAACCCTTCCTATTTATGTGATTTAAATTAAAAAAAAAAAAAGGATATGGGTGATTCAATCAATATCTGTCAAGGCTATGGTGCTTGGTTGGTAGTAGAGCAAGGCTTTGAGTCAATCAGAGGTATCTCTATGAGGGTTATGGATGTTTGGTTGGCAGTAGGATAATTCCCAAGATTTCCTTATTATTTGATTGCTCAATTAGAAGTCAAAATGAAACCTACAATGGATATTCAAGACTCTGTTAAAACTTTTAAAACCAAAAGGAATTGATTTCACTAGATCACACATGAATCCAAGGAATGGAAAGGGTTTATATGTTACATGTAGAAGTAGGAGTTTTTTTCTAGATTTTGGTTTACTTATTATTTCTTTGTGGAGCTGAAGTTTGTTATGATGAATTACTAAAATTTTGGGTTCTCAAAATACTCAGGAGCACTTTCCCCTATGAGTCACCATTTTTTGTGCCCTAACACACACACACACACACCCCATTTTAAAATTTTCAAAAGGGGGCCCAATATCAATTGAATATAATTTTGAGGTCTTCTAAAATAAAAGTCTATAAAATATGAGTTTGAGGAATTTATTTGATGCTTAATAAATTCACTTGGATATTTTGGGTTTTATCCATTTTTCTTAGCATAATCCAAAGGTTTTTATCTTATTATTTGCAAGTTGTTTTCTAAACTAAAAAATAATCAAAGCTATGCTTAAGCCATACTATATGATTTACTCTTCACCTTTGAGTTTATTTAAAAACACTTATGTACATGGTTTAATTTGTGGTTTTTAATGCCTAACCAAACTTATGTATCACTTTGTTTAGTGGGTTCATTACCATTCTCATGTTTTGAATATGATTATTTCATAATTAGGCATTCCCTAGATCATCCCAAAGTTCACCCTTGCCTCATGGCATCTTTCTACTCATTCAAAGCTCCAAGTTGAAAGTATAAGTCACCATCTTAGTCTCCTGAAGGTGACATTGATAGATAATGTTATACAGATGATCTTGGCAAGTGGATAGTAAAGGATATCCACACGTCACCATCTTAGCCTCATAAAGGTGACATCAATAGAGTATTTTGTACAGATGATCCCCAAAAAATAGAGTAATGAGGGCCATCCATACATCACCATCTCGGTCTCCCATAGGTGATGTTAGTAGAGCATTTTATATAGATGATCCCAAGTAATCAGATCATTGAGAGCCATCCATGTGTCACCATCCTGACCTCTAAGGTGACATCATCATGTACCCTTATACAGATACTTCTAAGCAAGTAAATCATCAAGATCTATCCACTTGTCACCATCTTGGTGACCTGAAGCCTTGTAAGCAAACATCAAAGACACCATTTATAGGCTCAAAAGAGGAGAAAAGAGACATCTTTCATAATAAGATGACTAAAAATTTGGGAACATGCAAAAGAATCCAAATGGATAAAAAGCTATGGAAGTCAATTTTATGAATTTCAAATGAAAATAACAGGTAGAAGAAAGTAGCCAAAGCCATTACAACCATTAATCCCCATGAAGCAATGAATTCTCAAAGAAAACACGACTACAACATTATATTTTGAATTCCCAAACCTAGTTAATTACATTAATTTCAAACATCCATGTGCATACTATGAATCTAGAGCTCTCTTACAACTAGTAATTTCTATCTTTTCATATAGCATGGGATTTTCAAACTAGATATTTAGTGGTAACCATAACTCACATTCTAGATCCCTCTGTATACTCTATTTTAGGGATGACTAAATTTATAGATATAGCATTTGATTTGGAAACCCTGAACCATAAATTTAAGCATTATTTAGCCATTTGGGATGTTATCAAGGTAGACAAGTATTACAAAGTCAATGTATAACTATCCCTCTTCATGTAGAGCTATAAAAATGACCATCTATCCATCAAAGCAATGGGTCTCCATAATTTAGAAACCAAGCATGAGGTAATGCCATCCATAGAGCTCTTATTTGATTTATTTTTGAAAGGAAAAATCTTTAGAAAGACATTGCACTTTAGGCTAAGTAAAACGCCAACTGCATATATTAGTGGTAATGCCTTTGAGAAGTACTATAGACTTTTAGTACCTGATATGTCATATAGGTAAGATATGATCAACACGTAGTTTCTCAACAATAATGTTAGCAATAAGTTGCAGGAATGAGCTAATAACCCAAGTAAATTTGTAGTCTAGGGCCACACCTCCACCATTCCTATCATTGTCTTCAGGCAAGGGGTAAGAATTGTTATGGCACTTTTAAATAGGATATATGGTTTTTAAACCATTTCATATGTTAATGAGATATGGATCCCTATGTTGGACTTGATTATGACATTTAAGAAGGTCATAGTAATTGGAGAGATTATTAGCTCCCACTTGATTTTCATAATTAAGAAGCCTATAAGTTTATCAGATGGTAAATTTTACTTGATGTCATATGTAGTTGATGTTATAACTATAATAGTCCATGCACCAACTCAGGAACCCTAGAAACCATCCATAAAATATCTTTAGGATAGGATATGTGATGGATTTAACATTTTTCATATCCATAAGTTTAGGAAAAAATGAAGAGGTTGACTGACATGTTTTATCCTATGGTCTATCAGGAAATTTATGAAAATAATATGCATAGGTTATGTGATAAAATAAAGAAATACATCATAAAAATGGGGGATTATTGGTTATACCCAAAGTGCATAATAATCAAAATAGAAGGTACTAGGGTGCACCCCTTATACCTACCAAGGATTATGCCAAATAAAGTGGATGAGTAAGAAATTACTACTCAATTGGTACAGAGTATTGACACTAAGCTAAGGAAAGCAATGCAGATGGTTGTCCACCCCACCCCCCTTAGTATTGGTAGAATGCAATACATAAGGTGGGATCACATATAAATCATTAAAAAAATAAGACACACTATGAAATCACATGTACACCTTACAGGTAGTGGGATCATAGAGGGAAGGTTAGAGCACAACTCAAGAAATATAAAAAGAAAATCAAAATCAACTATAGGCACCAGGCTTATGATCATGAAATCATTTTTATGAATGTTGAAGATGATTATGAGGTGGCTATTTGTTAGAGTAATTAAAGTGATAAGCTTAATTTAGGTCTTAACCAAGAGAAGATTCACCTTAGTTATAATAACCCATGTTGGGTTTAATGTTGCACACCCACATGTGAAAATAAAATGTTAGCATGGTTGTTGAAATGTTGACATTAGTGGCCTAACTATTCATTTGGCAACTGAACCACTTTCACATTGCCAAATGAATCATCCTCATCTTCCCTCAAATTAATATAAATAGAGGGCAAGGATTGAGTGTTATAAGTGTTGTCTCCCAAAAATATCACTCATTTTTGGGATAACATTTGAACTATTTTGGTCCTACAGAACAAAATTGTCTCTTCCCTTTCTGAAATTTGTCCTGAGTATTCAAATTCCTCATTTTTCAAGCTTCTCAGAAATCTACGGACTCTGCAGGCTAGAATCTATAGACTCTACAGGCTTAAATATACAGACTTTGTAGGCTTGAATCTACGGACTCAGCAGGAAGAGAAATCTATGGACTCTACATGCCAAGTTCAACGGGCTTCATAGGTTTATTTCTATGGACTCTTTCAAGGTTAGAGAAAACTATAGACTTGGTTTCTACAGACTCTGTAGGTAGGTTCATTTCTACAAGTTCAAAGGCTTCTGTAGGCGGGTTCAACCAAAAGAATTAGTTTCTAACACTTAGCCATTTTCAGGGTTGCTTCAGTGCCTTGGTTCAATCAAAAATCTCCATCGGCAAGCATTTAAGCAAAGAAGGCTTAAACTATTGAACCATTGAACCACTTTGGTTCAAAGGTTCAATGAGTTCAAAGTTCAAAAGGTTTAATGCTTCCGGTTCAACGGCGGGTTCAATCAAAGGAATGGTTCAATGGCTTGGTTCAACCAAGTGGTTCAATGCTTTGTTTCACTCGGGTGGTTCATCTGCTTTGTTTCAACACTTTAGTTCATCCTTTGGTTCAATCAAATGGTTCATCAGTCAGTTCAAGGCTTCGTTTGAACCGTTGAACCAAAGCTTGGTTCAACGGTTGGTTCAACGTCTCTTGGTTCAAAGGCTTGGTTCATTCAATTAAACCATCAGCTTGAACCATTTTGGTTTAAAGCTTGGTTTAACATTTGGTTTAACCAAGCAGTTCATTCCCTTGGTTCAACGAAGTGGTTCAATGGAGCGGTTCATCGACTTGGTTCAATGGAGCGGTTCAAATTCAAAATTTCAAAGAAGCCTCCCGAAGGACAAGTGCCCTTGTGGAGGGCACTTGGTCAACAAAAGTACCCTTCAGAAGGGTCATTTTCAAAGAAAGTTGCAAAGGTAATTCTTTCAAAATTCAAAAAAGACTAAGGCAAGAAATAATTCCTTCAGACTTTTTGTCTGAAAGAATTTAGAAAAGCCATGGGCAGAAAAAACTCGAAGGATTTTACAAAGGCAAAGTGATCAAGAAATTTCCATGGACTTTTTGTCTATGAGAATTTATCCCTGGACTTTTTTTCCATGGGAATTCGCCCGTGGAGAAAGCCTGGGGAAAATACCCACGGGAATTATCTGCAGGGAAGCCCGAGAAACAGTTCGCTAAGGAAAAGGCCACTGAAGGACCTCGAAGGGCAGGTGCCCTTACGAGGGACTCTCAACTACCAAATTGAAGGAAACTTCCCTGAAGCCAAAAGGTCATCTTCCCTTTGGGAAGACATGAAACAAGAAATCCAAAGGAAGAACTCAGCTACCCACCGAAAGAAAGAAGCCCGAAGGCCATTCAAAGACCGCTTGAAGGGTAGATACCCTTGAAAAGGGCTCTTCCTGACCTAAAATGGATCATTTCTTAAGGCCCAAAAGATCAGGTTCTTTCCAAGAAAGTGCCAAATAGAAAATCCGAAGGACTAAGGGGTGACACGCTAGAAGACGTCAAATTCAAGACAACAAACTAGCCGTTGAAAACATAGTGACAGGCGCACGAACGTCAATTTTAAAGCTCATAAAATAGCCATTGATCCTTTAAATCTACAAACCTAAATGCATTCATAGGCTTTAAGGCCAAGACTAGTAGAAAGTGAGGAAGGAACAGAACAATAAATTGAATCTAAGACCTGATTCAATTAACTAGAAAAGGAGGAACGATGAAGGTAAGATCAGATCGCCAGGTGGACATTGAAAGTTGCAAACTTTCAATAATGTGACTTTTTTCTCTGCATTGATAAAATCAAATGGGTAAATGCCCCTAAGTTCTAGCCTATCTTCTTAACAGATTTCAATGCAACATGATGTGTTACTATTCTTGAGTCCTTCTTGAAGTGGCTATATAAGGGACTCTCTTGTTATTGTAAAATGTCTCTTTTTGACAATCAGAATGAAACTCTACCCAAATTGAAAGGCACTTTTGAGACTTTGAGCTCAATTTGTTGATCATATTTTGTTATCGGAATAAGAAAGCAAGTGATTTTTTAGACTTTGTGCTGTGATATCTTTGTTGTTGGGGAAATTGTTCTTATGTCTTTTTCCTTAATATATCTTTTGTTCTTTTAATTCAACAAGCAGAATTAGTGATAGCAGTCAAGAATGTGTCCTGAAGAGTCAAGTGTGGATAGACTTTGTGCCCCCATAATTGCCTTTAGTGTGTTTTCTTTTCATTTTTGTGTAAAGGACCTTGGGACGACTTTGTGCCCTCATTGTCCTTCATATCTTACTCTTGAGAAATCCAGGTGGAGACTTTGTGATGCATCTTGATTTGCTGGTTATTTCATCCTTTGCTACATTTTGCTATTACTACCAAGAGTATTCTTGTGGTTTGCTTAATAGTACTTCTGAAAGAAGAGGAGTGATGTCTATCATTTCCCTTGAGTTTTTCCTTTGATTTACACACATCATCTTTGAAGGAAGAGAGATGGATGGTTTGTCCTACCCTTGAGTATTATTTTCTATTAATATATATATATATAACATACCTACAAGGAACCTCTCCTTGATGAGAGGAGAGATCAGTCTCCTTCTGATGTGGTAAACCTACACATTTGGATGACTAATCTTCCTACTTTGGCTGATCAGACCTATTTTGTTTATCAGTACGCTAATCAACAAAATATTCAACCAACAATTTTTAGTGACTCTACTAGGGATCAAATATCCATTATCCATTTATAGCCTTACCATTCACCTCCACAATAACTGGGAAAGAATGCACGGTTTAAAGCCTCGAGCTTCAAACTGAAGCAAGGTCAATTATTTTCCATTTTTGTTTCACAATCTAGCAGATTCAAGGTATACACAAAGCCAAAGGGCTGAAGGTATTGTTGACCCTGTATTCGAGTTGGTATAACAAAGTGATTTTGATCTATTTCCTTCACCATCTCGTCTCCAACAAACCAAGAGCTTTCCTCTTACTAAAGTTAGATCTCCATTGCCAGATGAAGTATCTACTTTTGCTGTTGATAAAGCTTTACCAATAATTACCCCTCTAAGTTTGTTATCCCTCCTTTTCATAATCCTATAATGGTAGTTCAAGGCCTCTAGGGTAATGCTTTTGGTCCTCTCAATCTTACTCCACCTCTACATGAGCTTCCACACAGTTCAAGGAAGAATTTCCCTAAATTCTATGGTGATGGGAAAGTTCATCTTGATAAACACATTGCAGCCTTCAGCATAGCTTGTGGAGTAATCAGAGTAGAATTTGAAGATGTAGCAGTCAAGCTTTTTGTGGAGACACTACAAGGTGTTGCTGTAGATTGGTTTTATCATCTACAAGCTTGGTCAGTGACTGATTGGAATACTCTCAAAGATAAGTTTGAAGCCAGATTCAAACCTGTAGAAGATGCGCATGCACTTCTGGATCAACTTACACAGATGAAGAAAGATCCTTATGAGCCTATGAGAGACTTCATAGCCAAATTTGACAAATTGAGAAATAGAATTCCTATAATTTCTCAACCTACAGCTGAGAATCTCAAATGCTTCTTCATTAATTCTCAGTTACCTAAAGTAAGTTTTCTTTTGAGACATGCTGGTCAAATAGATCTTGCTGCAGCTCAACTTTTGGCCACTGAGATAGAAGATGATCTCATCTTAGCAGAGAATATAAGAAGAGATCTAAACAGAAATAGACCTTCATTATCTTTTGAATTTGCATCTACAGTCACCACTGATCCAATGGTGCAAAAGCTAGCAAATGAAGTGGTAGCTTTGAAAAAGCAAATGGCACAAGGAATGTCTTGTGCTCCTTCATATAGAGATATGCCAAGAAGGGCATTCCCAAATCAGTCATATTAGGGCAATGCTGCCAGGAATCAAGGGCAAAAAAATTGCCTTCCTCCCCCACAAGGGAAACTTGCCCTTAAAGCTCCTCCAACCAACTCAGTAGCTGGATATTTGGAAACATAACATGCTTTCTCTTTCCAAACTGAGTTTGAGCAAGAAAATGATGTTGATCTCTTCATGAAGGATCAAGAAAAATTAGCTAGCGACTCCCACATTGGTTTCTTTAACTACCAGGATGAACCCAGAAGCAAAGGAGAAGCTTTTGATGGATCATATGCAGTGTTTACTAGGTCCAAGAACCAATCAGTCCAACAAGCTAATAAAAAGAATACAGAGGAGCAACCTTAACCATAAATTACAGTTGCTAAATGTGGAACCCCTCTTCCTTTTCAGTCAAAGGATCCAATGATCATCCAAAATGTAAGCACATCAATTTCACCTTCACTTTCTACTTTAATTTCACAAACCAGCCCTCTTCCCATCCCTCCTAAAACTTAGCAAGTTGAAGTACCTTTCTCTGTACCTAGCTCAATTTAGCGATTTGACATAATTGATCATGTCAAAAAGACCAAAATACAAATGTTTGAATTTGAATATTTGCAAGCTAATCTTGATCAATTGGATAAGTTGGTCCAATGTGTCAAGAACCAAACCATCCCTGTAAGATAAGAGGTTAAGAAAATAATTCTTGATTCCCTAAAGAACATGCCCATTCCAAATAATCTTGTCATTACTCCTCTAGCTACCCCTGGGAAAATAGAACCTTTCTATGTTTCCCTATTAATATATGGTTATCAGCTCAACAATTACATCATTGATTTCGAGGCATTTGATAATGTCATGCCTACTAAAGTAGCTGAGTCTCTGGGTCTTACATTGACCAAAACATTTGGGAGATGTTTCTCCATGGAGAACAAGTACCATTGTTGGGGCAAATCAAAGATGCCCAATTTACATTTACAGTCTTTCCAAACAAGATAATCAAGATGACTGTCTTGGTGGCTGACGTCCTAACATCTTATGGCATTTTGCTTGGATGAAATTTCTACAAGGACGTGGGAGGAGAATGAAGCAAGGACCTATCTGAAGCAAGGATCCCTGTCCAAGGTGTAATAAAGAGATTGCTCCCTGAAAAGGAGGCAAAATACATGGTCATCCAAACATCAGCCCTTGCAACAAAAATTTTGTTTGAGTCTTCAGGTAGGGGTAATTATTTCTTTACCACAGAGGATGTTCATATTTCTACAGATAAAGGTCCTGTAGCTGACAATCTAGAAATTGATCCAAACAAGACTTCAGGAGAATTGGTAGGGCACAGTACAATTAAGGAAGGATCTTCCATCTCTAATGAAGATAAATCTGATAGGAGATCAGCTTTTGATGATGCTTGGATCCTGGAATCTGATGGCAACAATTCTTCCACCAAAGATGGAGTTGGGACTATGTTGATATCTCCTCAAGGAGATATTATTCCTTCATGCAATTTTCAAGTTAGCAACACCAACAACATAGCTGGATGTGAATCTCTATTGCTCAGATTGAAGAGTGTTCAAAATGAAGAAATCAAACTCCTTCACATCAAAGGAGATGCTACGCTGATAGTTTGTCAGGAGTTTGATGTGGACAATCCAATCATATGCTAGACTGAACCAGAAGAATAATCAATTATGGTAATGGACCATGTTGATGCAAATCAAAATTAGGCAAAGGAACCCTTTGCCAAGAAAACAAGGAGTTATGGTTTTCAAATTGAAGACCACATCATACCATGGGACAAGAAGAAGAAACAGCCAAGGGGAAGACGCATAAAATTGGTTTCTTGATGGAGAACTCCATTTGCCCGTCACCATTTTTGGGGGCAAAATGTCTTCTTGTTGGTTTATCAGAATAGAGCACTATTTTCATTATCTCCCAAGAAGCAGCATCTGAAATACTTCAATTCTTGAAGTATCAGATCATTCCATTTGTACATATGTATATTTGCATAGTTTTTAATTCAGTTTTGCTTTGTTTGTTTCCTTTTTTGATGACTTTTATTTCTGGGTAGCGTGACTCCGTAACCTAATGGTACACATGAAGACACTGGAGATTCTAGATTCTACTCCCTTCAATTCTTTTTTCAATTGATAGAAGTTCCCCAATTAGAGCCAACTATTGTCTCCAAAAAATATCACTCATTTTTGGGACAACATTTGAACTATTTTGGTCCTACAAACCAAAATTGTCTCTTCCCTTTCTAAAATTTGTCCTGAGTATTCAAATTCCTCATTTTTCAAGCTTCTCAAAAATCTACATACTTTGTAGGCTAGAATCTATGAACTCTGCAGGCTTAAATCTATGGACTATGCAGGCTTGAATCTACGAACTCAGCAGGAAGAGAAATCTATGGACTCTGCAGGCCAAGTTCAATGGGCTTCATAGGTTGATTTCTATGAACTCTTTTAAGGTTAGAGAAAACTACAAACTTGGTTTCTATGGACTCTGCAGGCGGGTTCATTTCTACAGGTTTAAAGGCTTCTATAGGTGGGTTCAACCAAAAGAATCAGTTTCTAACACTTGGTCATTTTCAGGGTTGGTTAAGTGCCTTGGTTCAATTGAAAATATCCATCAGCAAGCATCTAAGCAAATAAGGCTTAAACTATTGAACCATTAAACCACTTTGGTTCAAAGGTTCAACGAGTTCAAAGTTCAAAAGGTTCAATGCTTTCAGTTCAACGGCGGGTTCAATCAAAGGAATGGTTCAATGGCTTGGTTTAACCAAGCAGTTCAATGCTTTGTTTCACTCAGGTGGTTCATCTACTTTGTTTCAATGTTTTGGTTCATCGTTTGGTTCAATCAAATGGTTCGTCAGTCGATTCAAGGCTTCATTTGAACCGTTGAACCAAAGCTTGGTTCAAAGGCTTGGTTCATTCAACTGAACCATCAGCTTGAACCATTTTGATTCAAAGCTTGGTTCATCAGCTTGTTTCAACCAAGCAGTTCATTACCTTGGTTTAATGAAGTGGTTCAATAGAGCAATTCATCGACTTGGTTTAATGGAGCGGTTCATCGACTTGGTTCAATGGAGCGGTTCAAATGCAAAAGTTCAAAGAAGCCTCCCGAAGGACAAGTGCCCTTGTGGAGGGCACTTGGTCAACAAAAGTACCCTTCAGAAAGGTCATTTTCAAAGAAGGCTACAAAGGTAATTCTTTCAAAATTAAAAAAAGACTAAGGCAAGAAATAATTCCTTCAGACTTTTTGTTCGAAGGAATTCCTTCGGACAAAAAGTCTGAAAGAATTCAGACAATCCGTGGGCAAAAAAACCCAAAGGATTTTACAAAGGCAAAGTGATCAAGAAATTTCCATGAACTTTTTATCCATGAGAATTTGTCCCTAGAATTTTTGTCTATGGGAATTTGCCCGCAGAGAAAGCCCAAAGAAAATACCCGCAGGAATTGTCCATAGGGAAGCCCGAGAAATAGTCCGCTAAGGAAAATGCCACTGAAGGACCCTGAAGGGCAGGTGCCCTTGTGGGGGACTCTCAGCTGCCAAATTGAAGGACACTTCCCTGAAGCTGAAAGGTCATCTTCCCTTCGAGAAGACATGAAACAAGAAATCCAAAGGAAGAACTCAGCTACCCACTGGAAGAAAGAAGCTCAAAAGCCATTCGAAGACCGCTCAAAAGGTAGATACCCTTGCAGAGGGCTCTTCCCGATCTAAAATGGATAATTTCTTAAAGCCCAAAAGAGCAAGTTCTTTCCAAGAAAGTTCCAAACAGAAAAGCTGAAGAAGGACCAAGGGGTGACGTGCCCGAAGACATCAAATTCAAGACAGTGAACTAGCCATTGAAAATATAATGACAGGCGCGTGAACGTCAATTTTAAATCTCATAAAATAGCCATTGATCCTTTGAATCTATAGACCTAAATGCATTCACAGGCTTTAAGGCCAAGACTAGTAGAAAGTGAGGAAGGAATAGAACAACAAATTGAATCCAAGACTCAATTCAATTAACCAAAAAAGGAGGAATGATGAAGGTAAGATCAGATCGCTAGGTGGACATTGAAAGTTGCAAACTTTCAATAGCGTGACTTGTTTCTGTGCATTGATAAAATCAAATGGGTAAACTCCCTAAGTTCCAACCTATCTTCTTAATAGATTTCAATGCAACATGATGTGTTACTGTTCCCGAGTCCTTCTTGAAGTGGCTATATAAGGGACTCTCTTGTTATTCTAAAATATCTCTTTTTGATAATCAGAATGAAACTCTGCCCAAATTGAAAGGCACTTCTGAGACTTTGAGCTCAGTTTGTTGATCATATTTTGTTATTGGAATAAGAAACCAAGTGATTTTTTAGACTTTGTGCTGTGATATCTTTGTTGTTGGGGAAACTGTTCTTATGTCTTTTTCCTTAATATATCTTTTGTTCCTTTAATTCAACAAGCAGAATTAGTGATAGTAGTTAGGAAGGTAACTTGAAGAGTCAAGTTTGGAGAGACTTTGTACCCCCATAATTGCCTTTAGTGTGTTTTCTCTTCATTTCTATGTAAAGGACCTTGGGATGACTTTGTGCCCTCATTCTCCTTCGTATCTTACTCTTGAGCAATCCAGGTGGAGACTTTGTGCTGCATCTTGATTTTCTGGTTATTTCATCCTTTGCTACATTTTGCTGTTACTACCAGGTGTATTCTTGTGGTTTGTTGGATAGTACTTTTGAAAGAAGAGGAGTGTTATCTGTCATTTCCCTTGAGTTTTTCCTTTGATTTGCATGCATCATCTCTGAAGGAAGAGAGATGGATGGTTTGTCCTACCCTTGAGTATTATTTTCTATTAATATATATATATATATATAGCATACCTATAGGGAACCTCCCCTTGATGAGAGGAGAGATCAATCTCCTTCTGATCTGGTAAACCTATACATTTGGATGACTAATCTTCCTACTTTGGCTGATCAGACCTATTTTGTTTATTAGTATGTTAATCAACAAAATATTCAACCAACAATAAGCAAGCAAGCAAGGAGAAATAATGAGAACTCTATTTATGTTCAATTAATTGCTTCATTAGTAGAAGATGTTTTTTTCAGAGGTGACCCTAGGTGAATTATGTGCATCCCACATATAATTTTTTCATGGTATCAGAGGACACCCTATTACCCTCCTTCTCCAAAGACCTTTATCCTATCATACTGCCCAAATTTGTGTAATAGTGTCGAAAGGAGGCCTTTTTCAATCCCTATAAGTTAGTTTTGATAAAATATTCATTTTGAAGAGCAAGTTACATTTTGGAGTAGATCAAAGTTCATGGATAAGTTTATTACAACCAAGAAAGGTAGTGCAAGCTTTCATTTTGTTCAAAATGATCATCAGGAGCTCCCAATTTGCCCATCAAGCACATAGGTTGTTATTGATTTTGTGAATAATATCCAAGTTTAAAGGTAGATCTAACCATAAGGATGCATCCACAGTGGTTGAATTAGTTGGTAAGAGTTTTTATTTTACAAAAATTAGACATCAGATGCTCCTAAAAGGCCCAAATTACCTGGTCAATTCCGACCATTCATTAGGTAAATGAGTTTGATTTTTTTCTAATTTGGGGCTATTTTTTGTTTTAAACACACATTTTATAAAAAATTAAAAACAAAATATCAAAGTTCATATTTTTTTCAAAAAGGGGCCTTTGTCATTTCAAGAAAAATTTAAAAAAAATTATTCAAAAAAAGGTTGAGCCTACAACTTGATTTAGGGCTATATATATATATATATTGGGGTTTCAAAAAAATACAGGGCTGATCCTGTTGCTCGGCCCCTTCCCCTTCCCCTCCCTCTGCCTCTACCTAACCCCTGGTACCACACCTCCTCCACCCCATGTCCTCCCCTGCATCCATCAAATTTCCCATCCTCTAAATGCCTAGCCTTGTACATAAAGCTCCAACACTATCCCCTGCACACAACAAAAAAATTGGCCTTGAATTTGGCATTAGCATTGTCTGATTCAAACTTGATCTAATTTTTTTGGGCATGTATGCTTTTAAATTACAGTGTGAACATGTGCATAATTTTATTGAAACATTAGAAATGCAATTTTGTTTGGCCAATTTTGTTGACTCAAAATTTCAAGCTACCAACAATCTTTGTGACTAACCACCAGCAACCAACAACTATTGTTGACAATTAGACAACCCTTTTTGCTTTTGTTTTCAAACAAAATTAATATTTGGCATGAATTTATTTTGAGTTTGTTGATGGGTCTTTTGTCTGGTTATTTTTTGATATTAGATTGGTCTATTGAGAGGGCAATGGTTTTCCCACACCAAACTTTTTTGGCAATAAGTAGCCTTTTGATAAGGCCTTTTTTTGGCCCTTCAAAGATCGATGAGTGGGGCCCAGTTTGAAAGGCGGTCAAACCCCCATAGAATACCTTTGTTTTTTTCTAAAATTCTAATTTATGGTCTATCTAAACTACCTGGTGGTGTTTTCCAAGGTTGTTTATGTAGATCATCATTTGTAGGCCCCCTCCATTGCAAGTTTTTTGGACACCCTTCCACTATTATGCTCATATCTTGAGTGTTATTTGGAATTTGGATACAATTCTTATTATGATGGAAAGATAGTTCAAAGGTATTCCAAATAACATATTTATTTTTATACTACTTCACAATAAAGTGTGCCTATTTTTTAGATTTATAGAGGCCTTATCGGTGTAGGAACATCACCAATCTTTCTACGCACTTTTTTTCATTCTAGGCACTTTTTGAGGTGCCATTTCTTTTTAAAGTGTGTGTTTTTCACAAGGAATCCAAATTTATAATTAAATTTGAGTCGTATTATACAAAAATGGATATTTTTTCCATTTTCTATTTTAATTCAAAATTATAATACGATGAAGAATTTTGTAAAATTGCATAATTATAAGTAATTGAGGGGTTCCAAAGCACTATTTTGTGCCTAATATAATTAAGTGGGGTTTATTGGCTTTGAGTGTGTCATTTTAGACACACTTCTTCTTGGTCTCCATTGTTCTAAGTTTCTCACATTTACTTGTAACCACAACACTTGCAATCATGTCAAAATTTAAATTACCAACATGTTTAACTTTAAGCAACTATCATACATGGAAATATTCTATGATTGAATTATTACACAAAGGGCTTTATTGGGTTACAATGGGCACAAAACTTGAGCCAAAAAAGTAAATGGACAAGATCTGATGGATGAATCAGTTTGATGAAGCATTATGACTCATAAGTATGAGTATTTTAGATGATTCAAATTTCATGTTTAAAATGAAAATATCCTCACACAACATGGTGTAAAATTAAAAAAAAAATTGGTACAAAGATTGACATTAAGATTATTCAGATGGAAACTGAATTATCTTCAGTAGATCCTAGTGATTTTGAACGCATTATGGACTCTTTGTCCAAAGTCACACTTCTAAAATCCTATTTACTAGGTTATGTCCATAGAAATCTTGATAAATTATTGATCATGACCATTCTATCCAAGTTGAAAGGTCCATTTTAGATCTTTGCTACCACTTTTTTCTCCACCATGGACAATTTTGGAGATAAGTTTGAAATGCCTTCATTTAAATAGTTTTGTGAATGTATTACAAAATAAAATGATTGACTCACCCTCATAAGATTCATCTCCTCTAGGCATGATAAAATTTAGGTATTGGTGGCCAATCGTCCTTCAGGGATAAAAAAGATCAAGTGACCAGTAGCACGACCCCAAGGTCCCAAATCTGGAAAATAGAGACATTCAACTTCTTCATTAACACCTTTCCACAAGAGCCCCACTACAAAGCATTGAAATTTTTTTGATCAAGATGGTCATCTTTAATCTCAATGTTGGAAGAAGATGTCTCTTCTATAATCCATGATGAAGAAGCACAAAATTCACATTCACAAGCCATCTTCTTCATCATCTTCCAACAACAAAGGCAAAGTGAAGGTGAAGCTCTTTCTAAAAATGCTTATGCCTTCACTACCACTCATTCATCTAGGGATTCTTAGATCTTTGACTTAGGATCTTCCCATCATATGCCAAAGTCAAAAGATGTATCTACCTTATTTTAATGAATTTCAGCTTATATTTTGAAAAAGGAAGAAGAAGAAACTAAATATAAGTATAGTTGAAAAACCTATTTGATTGTGCACACATTGAATCAAATGATTGTGAAGAGCTCCTCTTTGGCTTAGGAGGATGACCTAAAAATAAGATAACACTAAAGCAAATGGTTGGTTAGATAGATAGTTGAGTGGATTGCCTAGCGCTAGCTAGATCCCAAAAGCAAGATCTTCCTTCAGGGCTGCTAATCCACACATTTTAAATAATTAAGTTTATAAATAGAATGATAAATTACTTGCATAAATAATCAAAAGGTACTAAAATTGAACACAAGAAACGATTGCTAAAGAAATAGACTAGGAATGACTAATATAATGATAAACAAGTCAATACTAGTGCTAAATGGCTTGGGTCTATTTCAAAAAATGAGGTAGGGGTTTGTGAATAGGCAAGGACTCATAAAAATGGATTTTTTTTAGGGTAATGGGGTGAAAATAACTTATTGTTATTTTCTACCATAGTGACCATCGATGGTTAAGGTGACTTTTCGTGGTTGGGCAGACCATTGGCATTTGGGACAATCATTGATGGTTATTATGTGTAGGTCTGGATTAGTAAAAGGTTAGATTGATGGGATCAAAAAGTTGGATTCTGAGAGATGGGTTCATGTTGGGATGAGTGCAAAAGGAAAATTAAATACTAGAAAATAAATACTTATCTTTTGGAAGGCTAATCAGGTGGTTGCTTGAGGTGGTTGACTCATTAGTGGAGTTTGACGCGATTTTGGTAGAGTAACAATACTTGACACTTTGGTAGAGTGGAAATGGTAAGTTGGCTCTCTAACATAATAGATGGATCACTAGATTGTTGGTGATGATTTCCCTACAAAATAAAATAACTCTAGATGCATAATCTCTTACTATTGCATACGACCTTAAAATCGAGTGCCTTTTTTAAAACTTGTCTATTTTTAAAGAGGAATTAAAATATGGAATCAAAATATAATTTTGATACAAATAAAATATTGTTTTAACCTATACAATAGAAACTAGTATTTTCTAAGAGCTTGCAACTTACCAAATCATCACCATGAAGATGTCTGAATCACCCTCATATTGATTTGCCTTAGAATCATGTATGATATTGATGTTTTGAGTGTATTAAATATCTCAAAATAGTGTCTTAAGAACACGAGTTACATCTAATTAGGCATAGTGGAAACTTAATATACATGACTAGCATATTAGGATCTAAATTTGGATCAAATGGTCTTTTACTTGTATTTATACAATGCATTTTAAAATAATCTCATGAGAGTTAATTAAGATAAATAGGCCAACCCATATAGGTCAAAATATTTACACATTCTACTATTTTTAAGGCTCAAACATTGGCATTAGATTTGAGACACTGGCATCAACATTAGTGTCCTAATCTGAATGGTAGTGTTCAAGAAGATAAAAAGTGCTACACCCTTAACCTATAGTGTGTTTACGGATATGTGTGGCCAACTTGTGGCTTATAGACCTTCATATTAGCTTGTTGCATTTATCGATATTCTTATTATTGTCGGCTTATATAATAGCCATGGTGAATTAGAGTATATATAGGAGGTAGTGGTTAGACTTTTATCATCATATTATGAATTATATTCTTATTGCATTATTGTGAAGGTTGCCCCTTCGAAGTGGCTTAGTCATAATAGTCAAGTATTTTATTTTTTTACTAATTATTGTTGTGGTTTTGTTTAATCCATGATATATAATTCTATTGTTACAAATCATCTAAGTAATTTCCTGATAAGTGGTATTAGAGCTTTGATTTGGGTAAGTTTTTGCAATGCAATTTTTTTTTCTGGAGCACTAGTAGGTCAAAAAACATAACTTTTGATCCGAGGAAAATTAATTTTTTTCGTCACCACAGATTTGTTCATAAGTTTTTTTACAAAAATGAAAGAAATACCAAGATTAAAAAAATCAAGAATTTTTTTACCTTGTGTAAATTAGTAGTCATTGGATTCATCTCTACAAGATGATCAGAATGGTATATTCTACCCATACATTATTTCAAGATGGAATTTTCACCCTTGTGCATAATAGCAGTAGTTGGATTCATCTTGATGTGACAATCACAATGGTATATTCAACTGGTACACTTTTTTAGGGGATAAAACCCTCTTAGGGTTTGTGCATAATTGGTCTGAACACTTACAAACATGAGAAAGGGCAAGAAACTCTAAAAACTCCTCACAAGGATGACATGGAGTCTAGAACTTTTGATCCATGTATTTCAGAGGTAGTTCAACAACTTAAGGCAGAGTTGTAGGGAATGGTGAAAAAGATGATTTTGATATGGTTCAAAGGGACATTACAGGGTTGAGAGGGGACTTGGATAGCATGATGGATCAATTACAACAAATATCTAGGCAATTGGCCAACTTGTCAGCTCAACCATTGTAAAATAACACTCCACTACTTCAGTTTGGGTATCCTCCTCCAAATAATATCAACACCAATCCTAGACCTAAGCTAATGTTGCCAAAAGTGGACCTGAGCAAGTTTGATGGTAATGATCCACTCACTCAGCTCACTCAAATTAACAATTTATTTGATCTACATCAAATTCGATGTTTGTAAAAATTGGTTATGGCCTCTCTATATTTGGAACCAAAGCCATTCATTTGGTATCATTGGTTGTGTGCTCAAAATAAAAAGAAGGGTGTCCCAATTTCTTGGTTAACATTTTTTGAGGAGTTGTAGCTTCACTATCACAATAATGTCTCTAAAAACTACTTCAATTAGCTAGCCAAATTGCGTCAAACTAGGACTCTCAAGGATTACATTCATCAATTTGATTCCTTGCATGTGGCAGACATCACTGATGAAAATTTGACTAATCTATTTTTGGGTGGCCTCAAAGATAACATCGAATTGGAGGTTTGCATGTTTCATCCCAGTACTATATTTAAGGCCATCCCAAGGGCACACATGACTAAGAGAAAAGAGCTGATCAGATGAAGACCTTTCACCAACATTCATGAATGCACCTTCCCAACACCATCATTTTTGTATCCTACAAGGTCGACACCTTAGTGGAAGAAAAGCGTGCAAAAGGTTTGTGTTTTGGTTGTGATAGCAATTGGAGCAAAGGACATCGATGCACTAAAAATAAGTTGTTTTACATTAACGGTGCCAATGAAGAGAAAGCAAATGAGGAGGTTTCAGGGGTAGGTTTGAAAGAACATGAGGATGAATTTTAATATTCTCAAGCTATTATTTCCTATCATGCAATTTCAGGGATTAGTACTCCTCAAACTCTTAAGGTGGTGGGTTTTTCAAATAAATAAAAGGTGATTATGTTAATTGACTCTGGGAGTACACATAAATTCATCAATAGTAAATTGGCTACTCATTTAAATTGTTTCATTTACCCAACTCCAAACTTTCAAATCATGATTGTAGATGGTGGTATGATCAACTGTTCTAGAAAATCCCATAAAATTAAGCTTGATATGGGAAACTATTTGTTAGTTCCCCTATGTTTGCTATTCCTATAGGAGGAACTGACATTGTTTTGGGAATGTAGTGGCTCACCACTTTGGGCACTATTGAGATGAATTTCTAAGAACTATTCACGAGGTTTTATTTAGAAGGTAGGATGCATAAGGTTTTGTCACACACTTATTTTCCATAGAGGTTCAACGAACCAAGGAGTCTACGCATCCTGATTTGCAAAGGGTGTTGGATGACCATTCTATTTTTTTGGTGACATGCCAAAAGGACTTCATCCAAGTCACGCACATGACCATGCTATCAGGCTCATTCCAGGTAGTACACCACCCAGCATTAGACCCTATAAGTATTCCTATGCCCAAAAGAGTGAAATTGAAAAGATGGTATAAGAGATGTTGGAGACACGAATCATCTGACACAATCAAAGTGAATATTCCTCCCTGGTGGTTATGGTGTAGAATAAGGATGACAATTAGAGGATGTGCCCATACTATAGAGAACTCAACAAGTACACCATCAAAGATAAGTTTCCTATTATACTAATTGATGGTTTGCTAGATAAATTGCATGGTACTATTTATTTTACCAAGTTAGATCTTCACTCTGGGTATCATCAAATTCGCATCTGTGATGAGGACATACCTAAAATAACTTTCAAAAATCATGAAAGCCATTATGAATTTATGGTCATGCATTTTGGCCTCACACATACAACATCTACATTTTAGTGTTTGATGAATACTATTTTTAGGCCATTTTTGAGAAAATTTGTATTAGTGTTTTTTGATGATATCCTCATCTACAACCAAAATTGGGAAGACCATTTGAAACATTTGAAACAGGGGCTTTCAGTTCTGGGACAACATTAACTTTATGTCAAACCTTCCAAATGTGCTTTTGGTGTCCAAGAGGTGGAGTAATTGGGTCATATTGTTTCACATGGAGTGAACGTTGATCTTAAAAAAATCCAGGTGATGATGGAGTGGCAGGTTCCCAAGATCCTCAAGAATCTCCAAAGATTTCTAGGGCTAACTAATTACTATCACAAGTTTGTAAAAAATTATGGTAGCATTGTAGCCCCACTCACCTTTTTGCTGAAGAAAGACTCCTTTCAGTGGACTGATTTAACTACCAAGGCATTTGAATAGTTGAAAAAGGTTATGTGCATAACTCTAGATTTGGCTTCTCTTGATTTTTCAAAAACTTTTGTTGTGGAGTGTGACATATCAAGATATGGCATGGGGGTTGCAATCATGCAAGAAGATAGACCATTGGTATTTGAAAGGCACCAATCAAAGGGAAAAAAATAGGCTCAAACTGATCTATGAGAAAGAGATGATGACTATTCTACATGTAGTGAATCAATGGAGACCTTATTTGATGGGTCGTCAATTTCAACTAAAGATTGGTCATGATAGCCTCAAATAGTTTTTGGAACAATGATTGTAATCTGAAGAAAAATAGAAATGGGTGACTAAAATATTAGGCTATGATTTTGAAATGGTTTATAAGAAACGCGTAAAGAATGTGGTGGTAGATTCCCTCTTTTGATGGGATGAATCAGTTGAGGCATTGTTATGTGCCATAACCATGTGTTAGGCAGATTGGCTAGAGGAAACAAGATCAGATTGGGAGACTAACAATGCTACCAAGGATTTGATTCAAAATCTTCAGCAGGGTTACGATGAATATGAAAATTCTTCATGGAAAGGGAACATATTATGGTATAAAGATAGATTATACCTCTGTAAGTATTATCTCAAACATAAAATTCTTCAATAAATTAATGCTTCTCCATTGGGAGGTCACTTCAAATTTTTGAAAACATATCATAAAATCAAGGAAGATTTATTTTGGGAAGGACTCAAGGGGGATGTCCAGAAATATGTGGCTGAATGCATGGCATGATATCAAAATAAAGGTGAAACCATTAAGACCCCAGGTATTTTGTAGCATTTATCCATCCCTAGCCAATGTTGGGAGGAAGTTTTCATGGACTTCATTACAGGTCTACCACGGTTTGAGGGTAAAAATGTTATCATGGTAGTTGTGGATTGACTTACAAAGTATGCTCATATTTGTTTCTTATCATAGTCATTTGTTACCAGTACAATATCTTCTACTTTTCTCCATACAGTTGAAAAATTGCATGGTACTCCAAAGATCATTGTAAGTGACTGAGATACCATATTTACTAGTAAATTTTGAACTAAATTATTTTTTTATGTTTGGGCATCCAGTTGGCTCATAGCTCATCCTATCATCCTCCATCTGATGGAAAAACAGAGGTAGTCAACAAATGTCTCAAAAAGTATATATATATATATATATAAACAAGATAAATGGGTTCATTGGTTGCCACTTGTTGAATGGTGGTATAACACTTCTTTTCACATTTCTTCCAAGATGTCTCCCTTTGTGGCATTGTATGGGTATCACCCCCACCATCATTTTAGATTTGAAAATGCATCTTAAGGTTTGAACTATTGAGGAACACATTCACCATCAATAGGAGGTGTTAGTTTGTGAGATAATTTAGCAATGACACAAAATCGAATGAAGCAACAAGCATATCAACACCGCAGTGAGTGACATTTTGACATAGGTGATGGGGTCTTCGTGTTTCATTAACCATATAAATAGATGTCTTTAAAGCAACAAAAATAGGATAACAAGTTATCACCGAAGTATTATGGCCCTTACCAGATCTTGTAAAAATTTGGTAGTGTGGCTTATAAGCTGAAATTACCCCCATCCACTCTCATACATCTGGTATTCCATATATCTTATCTGAAGAAAGTAATTGGATATAGAGTTTCCAATTAGACTAAGTTACCTAAATTGAATGAAGAAGGCTAAGTCATTCTAGATCCTGAAGAGATCCTTCACATGCGTACTAAGTAACTACAGACCAAAACCATTAAGTAGTATTTGATCAAATAGAAGAACTTGCATTCTGAAGATGCACTATGGTAGGATGAAGCATTCCTACACAAACATCTTGGTTTGATTCAATGTTGAGGACAATGTTATTTTGAATGGGAGAGGCATGCTACACCCTTAACCTATAGTGCATCTATGGATATGTGTAGCCAACTTGTGGCTTACATACCTTTATATTAGTTTGTTGCATTTCTCAATGTTCTTAGTATGGTCAGCCTATGGAATAACCATGGCTAAGTAGAGTATATATAGGAGGTAGTGGTTAGTCTTTTATCATCATATTATGAATTCTATTTTTATTGCATTTTTGTGGAGGTTTCCCCCTCGAAATGGCTCAATCACAATAGTCAAGTGTTCTACTTTTATGCCAATTATTGTTGCGGGTCTATTTATTATACTCTTTATTCTACAATATATAATTATATTGCTGCGAATCATCTAATTAATTTCCTTATTTAAAGTTGCTAAAGATTTGTAACTGCCAGAGTAAGATATAAATTAGGTTTTATGCAGACTGTGAGCTAAAGGTGATATAGGTAATCATAATATTAGGGTTGAACCATAGGATAAGAATTTAGGCACGTTGAGATGGAGAACACGAGCCTTTTGATAATTGGAAGACCATGGACTGAAGAGGTGAGCCATGAGTGATATTTGTCAAGTGTACAAGATTAGTTTATCAAATAAAATTAGATTTTAGTATCTACAAACACATGATTCACACAACTCTTTCTTTTAAGATGAGTGATTCATATGCTTCAACCCTCACCTTAAAGGCTGTCATGCAGTGGGTTGGTCTCAGAGATTCAGTTCTTGATAGATAAATAATTCATATTTTGGGACATATTATGTGATTTAGATGTGATAAATTGAGGCATATGTAAGGCAAACATGGGGCATTCTACACGATAATGAGGGATAGTTAATGGATTTTGTGACATTCTGAGACAAACTATATGGGTTAAATTGAATAGATTTATCAAAATATTGGATTAAGAAAATTGATAGATCATTGATGGCATTTTATATCATTTCGAGGTACAATGGATCAGATTTGGGGCATGAATGTTGTTCACGTAGACACTTTTCTATTTTTATATTGAGGATCAGTGGTATTATAAACACTTTGAGTCTAAAATATGTCTCGAGCATTTGATTAAGAGTTTCAATTTACATACACACCTATTTTGGGGTTTCACATTTTACATATGACCCTGTTTTGGATTCCACCAAAAGAGTTGTGATGATATTTTGAGTAGTGCAAAAAAAGGTTATGTGTCACTCAACTAGCACTTCTCTTTACCTAATGGGGGTTGAGGTATTTACATTTCTTAACCCATGGTTTTAGCAATGGCATCTCCTTGGGGCACAATCATCCTAAGGAATTCTCCAAACGAGTTCAAATGGCAGTGTGGTTTGCATACTTTTAGGCATATTGATTTCTTGACTTTTTAATTTCAAGTATTTCAATTATCTATATTATTTCAGATTTGTTATAATGAGTGGACATTGATTTCTACATGTTTTCTGACAGGGTTTTGCATGGAGCACGCTAAATATTTGGGGCATACCTTGCAATACCAAGTGCAGTTATACATAAGTGCTAAATTTGTTTCTTTTAATATTTTAATCTACCATATACTAGGTTAAAAGGAGGTATTTTTAGACACATAAATTTAATATTAGACACACGACATCAACTTTGACATATATTTGATGTACATGACTTATGTGTACATATTTGACTCTTGTAAACACTTTCCCCTATCTGTTTATCTATCTACTTACTTGGTCAACCCAATTTCCCATCATCCATGTCTATGATCTCCCTAACATGTGCTAGAATACTCTATAATCCTAAGGAGATTGTCGCCTATTCCATATCCCTAATTTTCTCTCTTTGAACAATGCTAATAATAGTTGAATAGTTACGGCTACCATCAGTGTCCACCTTCATTAGCAACATCTAGGAACCTCTAACAATTATTTTTAAAATTCAAATGTCTCCCTCAAGATGGCCTAAAAATGTTTTCTATGTTAATTATGGGGGGACATATCAAAGAGTCATCTATAAATATAAACCAATCCCAAGGTTATAATGAATTAGCATTTATATGGGCTAAGTTAGTCATTATTTGGTGTATACATTGAGAAATTTGTTTGTACATTCTTGAGACATTATCCAAATGCATTCACATTTGAAATCCCCTCAAAAGAGCAACCCTAAAGCCATATTTAAATAAAAATGCAAGGGGAAAGTTGCATGTTGTCTAGTGTTGAAAGCCAAAGCATTGCATTGCATTTTAGTGGATCATGATTGAGCACACACACTTAAGTGGAAGAAATACATGTGGTGTCAGCGTGCTTCAGAGTAAGGAACATAAACAATGCTCAAGCACTAAGTGAGGAGTGGTTGGAGTTGTTCAACCCATCTTTCTATTCCATTTTTGTATGTAGATATTGTGTCGAAAGTAAATTAAAGACAAAGAGAAGCAAAATCAAGATTTACGTATAGGATAGGGGTTAAAAAGGCATACACTGATCATTTAGTAAGGTAAGTGAAATAATCTATGGTAGAATAGATCGACACAATCAACCTAGACAATACTGATAGACAATGGACAATATTGGTTGCTGCATGTGTCTTAGCTTCACCAATAGCGTCTGTGATGGTTTTGATAGTCTGTTTTTTGATCCAAATAATTACAAAGCTATTACAAAGTTATTTTTAGGACCATGACACATGCAATGAGTATGACATATAAAAAAATCAACTAAGTGCCTTCTCTCCCTTCTTGGCTTGGTCATTTTTATATTTAATAAGTGTAATTTATTTTAGATCAATGCTAGGGATTAAGGGTCCCTGTCCCACAAAAACATATAATTTCCAAAAAACTCCATTGGTCTGGCTTAACAATCATCATTGTTAAGGCATTTAACCATTTAAAATGAACAAAATTTATCAAAAGTTTTAGAAAATAACTTCAATCGATATACAACACAATCACCAAAACAATTACAACTGACAATCTCTTGCCACGCTATCACCAAAATAACTAAAACACTAGATTTACTCCAAAATGATCAAATCGACCATCTTACCATCGTTTAATAACATTTCACCCGAAGCTAGAAATTTTTCTTTCTTCTTAAAATTAGTAGCATGCGCCCCCTGATCTTTAACTTCTGAAACTGAGCCTACCACCACCACATCCTGCCGTGTTAGAGAACCTTCTACCTCCTGCGACTGCGTAAAAAACAATCTCCTTTGACTGCTTCCAAGGTCTTTCAGAGGCTTACCTTTCCCTTTCCACCATAGCGGTGCCTTAAAAACACCCCTTGCGACACCTTTGGCTAGCCATTTTATGGCATTTAATAAGTGTAAATAATCTCTCTCTAACATTCAAATTTATATGTTTAAGTCATATATTGACTAATATGAATTTTAATAGGTTTATGTTATTTAGATCACCTAAATCTAAAAATAAATAAAACACTAGGCAAGATAAAAGGTGCAATGTTTGAGTAGCAACATAGAGATGTGTGCACTTAGGTTCGACACTGAGAACAAATAGATTTATAGAAGTATCGAATGCATTTAGAAGGCTCAAGGACCATATGAAGAGTAGTGTGAGGTAGGAGAAGGCCTAAAGACAAACAATTATACAAAAGTAACAAACATGATAATATATGAAAAATACACCATGTAAAAAGGTTTTGTACCAAAATTAAGTGTCTATACATAACTAATATAATTTGAATGATTTATTGAAAGAGTGTATATATTAAGGGGTGGGATTTAAAGTAAAAACAACATATGTAAAGATAGACACCCTCTACGTTTGAAGAATATTTTGAAATATTACCACTCTTAATTCCATTTATTGTTTGACCTTCTATATTTAATGTATAAATAAATTGACGTTCTTCACTTTAATACCTAAAATTAAATGGTATCCATTATCCTAATTAAAAATACAAAAATATAAAATATTTAATTTTAATTAAACCTATTAAATTTCCAATCTTTCCCAATATAATAGTTAAGATACTAATAAGGGATCATCCCAAGCCAAAGCCCAAACGAATACATACTTAAAAAGTTAGATTATCCGTACAGTCACATTGAAGTATATATATTAAAAGAGCGAGAAGGGTCAAAAAAAAACAAAAACGAAAAAAGATTAAATATATTTAGGCTGACATACCCTACAAAAAGGGTTCACTGCCACCTATTGAAACGCTCTAACGGCACAAAACTTGCCGCTCCTGGCTCTCATTCCAATCGAAGAAGAAACGAGGACAAATTGGTTCAATTTCGACATTCTAGCAACTTCGACTGGTAAATTCTTCCCAAACACTATTCTTTATAATCAAATGGCGGGGTTTATGATATTTTGTGCCAAATTGTTTACTCTACCATCATTATTATTACTTTAAACGTCGGTAAGCCCTTAAATTAATGGTGAAAAACGCTATTAGCCTTCTAATTTACTGTAAAGATACGGTCCATCCAGAATTTTTGCCTCATAATTTGTTAATCTTACTAAGTCTTCATGTTTATCTACGAGTTTTTGAGGATTTTAGTCCATTTTTCTGCGAAATGTCCTCTCATTGTAAACTTTTGCAAAATAGTTTGTTAATTAATCGTTCAGATGACAAATTATTGATGATATTGAACCGCTTTTGTGTAAAATGTTTGCTCATTGTAAATTATTTTAAAATAGTTTCGTTTAGATGACAAACTTTTAAGTAATATGATATTGCAAACCAGATTTCATTTCTTATAAAGATTTGGTGAAATTTATTGTAAAAATTGACGAGCATACATGAATACGGCATTTGAGATTGTTATTTATTTTGCTGCTCGCCGGATCGCATGTACTTTGGTAGATAAATAGCTGTTTGTATTTTAAAATTTCAGGCACTCGAGTTAAATCATGGTAATTTTAGCGAGAATTGCATTGCAGAATTGTGTTTCGTTAGAGCTAGGGTTATTGCCCTGAAAATTTAGTTGGCAGCACCTGGTTTTGTTAAATTGACTAAATTATTTCCTGTAAAGCTCGTTAGTTGAATCGTTACTGATAGTTAAGATACTGCAAACTTTAAAAATTGATCAAAAAAAAGGCCAATTGTCTAATAAAATTGAGGAGTTAATTTGGTTTCTAAATTATGTTCTCAAGGCTTTGCAAGCCACGTTTTCTTATAAGCTTGGTCACAAGGTTGAAACCTAAGGGTACAAAATTTGAACTATATATAAGGTAAATGGGAAGAAATTCCCTTGTGCTCTTTCAAAGGGGGAACTTGTATGCAAAATTGGCATCTGGATTGGCCTTAGAAACAACCTTTTCTTTTACATCTTATATATTTTATATGCCAAAGGGTCCTATGTTTTCAGTGTTGTGTTTTCTTTATTATTTCAATCATTTATTACAGTTCTTTCCTTGCGATGTTTGTTTTCTGATAATGTTCCTTCCTCATTGCATTTTGAGATGGTAATAAATGGTTGTTCCCCCAGTACAATGAAGATTTTTTTTAACAGGCAAAGATAAAAACTTGTATTGTCACTTTAAATTCAAGGTAGATGAAGGCCCATCATTCGTCTTTTGTGGGAGGAAACTGAAACTCTTTAAGCCGGGGTTTAACTCACCAACAAAGAAGGGAAAACAAAGGTACCCTTCAAAATAAATTCAAGTTTATCTATCAACCCATAAGTGGAAATGGGTTGCCTGAAATTTGAGATGAAGGCAATATGTAATTTTGCCTATTGAATACTTTATATATATGCGTGTTTATCTATCTATCTATACATAAATTATTATATACATATTTGGAGAGCTAAACGAGGGCTTTTCCAGCCCACTCGATCATAAAAAAAGACGAGAAAAGCCAATTGAATCTGGGCCTTAACTGAAATAAGATTTGTGAGTATAGAATGAAATGCTAGTCATAGTGCATTCAGAAAGATCTGCCCAAACAAGCTAGAACTAAGAATGCTAATAAATATGAAAGCCAAAAAACTAAACCACCATATGACTGAATCATTTAATCATGTCATCGAAGCTACATCAGAAGATTCTCCTCTTGTAGGTTGATGTCTTTGCCTCAAATGAATTCACCAAGAGTTATGCCATTATTAGGGATTTGTGCTAGCCATGTTGCATTTTTTGCATTAGGGGCCCTTGCTCTAGTACATAGAAAAGTAAAGATAAAGGTAGTTTTGAAGTTCATTGCCAAGCAAGACACAAATTTGTTGTATGGGACCCCCGTTGTGAAAGTGCACAAAGGGATTGTTTTGCATTTACCTCATGACCAAGCATAGTAGTAAACTCAAACTTGCTAATCCACCGACACCCAAAGTGCAGAAGCATGCTGGGTTTCCTCCTCATTGCTTGAGCTACGACAATTAGCCTGACCCCTCAACTCTTCAACTAACTCTTGCCTCATCAAAGAACACTAAGAAAGGGGTATGTTAGGATTGCGACCAATCTTGCTCAATCCCAGCCAGCACAAGCCACATTGAGGGACTGAAGTTTGTGTGAAAAATTGACCTCACCTTGTACTCTTAGCTGCCATACCACTGCTATCCACCTCCATAGACGATGCTTTCGATCGCTCCTCCTTCACGTATATGTGAGAGATTGGGGCTATTTAGTTTCTCGGACATAGAAATTAGAAACTTCCTCGTACTCATCATTGAATCTTCATCATTGTCAAGTCTGGTGGAGAAAGCACTCTCTAATGAGGCCAACAGAGCCTTAGTGGATCACTTCCTCTTATTCTTTATAGCTTCACGAATGCAATTCCTTGAAGCAATATGTGCAATCGACTTTGAAAGTCGATCACGAAACTGTTTTTGAACACCACTTGCGGTTTGAGTCACATTCCCTGCTAGATTTAAAACATCATTGCCTAAAATTTCTTTGACGAAATTAATCACATATGGTACCGAGAATTTCAGAGAGCTTATTAGCTTCCCTATAACATTGTGGGAAGGAGATGGAGTCAAATTAATCACAAATGATGTAGGCTTCTCCTATGATACAATTCCATTTCCAGTTAGGCGTAGTTCCTTTGGTCTTAACTTTGATAGTGATCATTGAGTCCCTTTCTACCTCTATTTTTAACAATCTTGTCTCAGAGCATCTTCAAGCTGGTTGCTAATCCTCTTGCTTTGCCTTCATTATTTGTGACTCTTGGAATATGGAATGAAAAACTAATTATAAAATTGTGACTCTTGGAATATGCAATGAAAAACCAATTATAAAATCTCCATGATGGTCTCTAATTATTCATCCAACAAATGCAATCCTAGCCTCTAGAGGCCCCATCAAAATTAAGCTTCCGATGAATTTCTTCAAGGGAGTACATCTCATCAAAGGACTATCAGTGATTTTACTTACAACCCCATTAGCCAGAGATATATGTATATATGCACACATAATCTCTTAGGTCAAGGCCCAGCTAGCATATCAACTTAGGGTACACACACACACAATCTTTTAGGTCAAGGCCTAGCTAGCATATCAACTCAGGGAACACACACATAGTCTTTTAGGTCAAGGCCTAGTTAGCATATCAATTCAGGGTATGAGACTCCCCTTTGGGAACACAAGAATTTTTCATCTTGCCTTATATATTTTGTATCTCTTGGGCTTCAACTTCATGACCAAGCTCCAAAGTAGATCAGGCCTTGCCATCGCACCTATTTATAGTAAAGCTTGATAAATGTGATCGATGAATTAATCATTGGTTTTATATTATTTCTAATTAAATGTTTCATAGTGATACAAAATCCAGAATTATGTAATAAAAAAACTGAAAAGTAAAATAACAAACAACTGGAAATTAGAATGTAGTTGTCAAAAAATTTATGATATAAGCACACATGCCAAGGTTGCTTTCTAGTGGTGTCTAAGTGAAGACTCAAACCTGTATCTGGAAAACTGGAGAGGTAATGTGTATTTTGCCATTGAAGAACGCTAGCAGGTGGCCTATAGTAGCAAGAAACCAATAGTAATAGTTAGCTGTGGTAGTGAGGGGACTGGCAGGTCAAGTGCAAGCATCAAGAGGTTTTGGACACTATGCTTGCCTGCTCGAAAACTACCCTACCCTTGTTTATTTTCATATTATAAAAAGTATCCTATCCATGTTTTTGGTATAAAAATAGCTAATTTGTTATATAGTAGAGAAATTAAATGGGCACAACTAGGTATTGTACAAAAAAAAGGCTAAGCCCAATCTCACAATCACAACCTTTGGCATTTTTTTTTGAGAAAAGGTCAATAACTTATATTAAAAAAAGTAAAAAAAAAGGAGTTACAAGATGGAAAAAAACTAAAATGGCTGGTGAATGAAAGAAAGTAAAATGGCTGGTGAACAAAATGGTACATGCAGCTACCTGAAAAACCAGCAAACCTAGAGGAAAAAAGATCTAAAAACAAAAACGTGTCCCACAATCCCAGATTACTCTTCAATTTTTCCGGCATTTGTTCTCATCAGGGCCACGTTGTTAGGAATATCAAAGTTGAAAATATCTTCATCCAAAGGAAGAGGAGGAGCATGGTCTCTCCGGATGATGGCATCAGCATCTTCCATGCTTAAGGTGCAAGTCTCTATAGCAGGCATTAATACATTGACAGCTTTAATAATATATTTGATTGTTTCCTCATGGTTACGATGATGCTTAGCTTGCTTAGGGATAGTTGGCCATTGAATCTGGATGGCCTCAAACAAGTCAAGAATCTTCTTCACTCTCTCTTGGAGTTCTCTCAAAATGGTTTCCAAATTTCAGATGCTGCATGATGACAAAATCTCATTTGCCTCAGCTCCTCAATGCTGCCATACAAACAGTCATGATCCTAAAATATTATTCTCTCAAGATTCCTTGTATGCTCATTGCTGTGATGAAAGCATTAAACATTGTTCATAACATTAAAGAGTATTGTGAACACCTGCCTGCCCATTGATTTTAAATACTAAACCATAAAGAGGTGGAAAATAAATAATAGACATACTGCCCTTTTTTTCAACAATTTCTCAATTTGATAGAGGCAACTACTTTTCTTCCATCTAAGGTTTAGCTCAAACTTGTTGTAGTTAAATAGTCAACCCAATATGGGACACCTAGAGTTCAAAATGTTGTTCACTTGAGGGGCTTGTTTGATCTTAAACGTAGTCTATCTTGCTTGATGGTAAGGCCAATGAAATGATTATATAATGTAATCGTCGTTTAGTGTGATTTGAGGCTTGAGGAGGCCATTGTGCATTTTTTCCAGCGTATCTAGATGCTATAGAATTCCTCACATATTTAGGACTATCTCTAGCATCCATGTAGCACTTTTGTCACCATGTCAAGGTAAGCTTCATTTAGTGTGTTTCAAGGATCGATGAGGTCATTGTGCATTTTTTCCAGTGTATCTGAATGCTTTAGAATGCCTCACATATTTAGGTTTATCTCTAGCATCCATGTGGCACTTTTGTCACCATGACATCAATAAGCTGAAATAAACAACCCATCAGATTAATGCCTGCGATTGATTTACATTGAACCCCTGCAAATTTCTGCAAAACAAGTCTTAAGTTGTGCAAATTCACCGTTGGAGGTCTTGAGAAGTACAAATTTCCGGGTATAAGCACAAAGTCTTCATTGGTGTCCTCATGGAGGAAATTTCTCATAACAAAATTGGGCATAATAATATTTCTGAATTTAGTCGGCAGATTCAACAGAGGCAGACCAATATATTCTATAAAAGCCTTAGATCGTCCGGATACCAATGAATTACCATTGTATTACCAACTATTTCCAAAATAGTTGGTAATACAACCCAATGTGGGATGCCTAGAGTGCAAAATGTTGGCCTCTTGAGGGGGTTGTTTAATATTATGTGGAGTCTAACTTGCTTGATGGTAAGGTCAATGAAATGATTGTACAATGTAAACTTCATTCAGTGTGCTTCGAGGATTGAAGAGGCCATTGTACATTTTTTCTAGTGCATCTAGATGCTCTAGGATGGCTCACACATTTAGGGTTATCCCTAGCATCCATGTGGCACTTTTGTCACCACGTTATCAATAAGCCGAAATAAGCAACCTCACTAAAGTAACTCCTGCCATTGATTTATATTGAACCCCTGCAACTTTCTGCAAAACATGTCTTGAGTTGTGCAAATTCCAGGGTATAAGCACGAGGTCTTCATCGACGTCTTGCGTGGAGGAAATTTCTGATAACAAGGTTGGGAACATTGATTTTGCTGAATTTACTCGGCATATACAATATAGACAGGCCAATGTATCCTATAACAACCTTAGAGAGTGCAAGTGAGTATCGGGTGTTTTGCATTTGCCTTGTAGAAGGCGCTTGCTATACAATGTTTCCTTATCTAAACAATTTCGATTTTCATATTAAAGGAAAACAAAGATAAAGAAATTGAGCCTTGAAATAGGCATTGATGATGAGCTCTTATCTTATAATAAACAAGTGGAAAATGAAGTGTCCCTTTGCCTCAACTTTAATTGAAGAGTTTGAAATACATTGGTCTCTAGGGATGTGGTGTTCTACTTCAATTTGAGTAGATGGAGTCCAACCACAATGTGTGCTGAGGGGAATGGTAGCCTGCTTGAGCAATGTTCAAAGATATCTTAGGGGAATAATAGCACTTTACAACTTGAAGGAAATGATCTACATAAAATACAAGTTTGGTCTAAGACACATCACATTTTTGTGAGGTGGTGAAGGACTGCGTGAGCAACATATAATCATTTTGGGCTCAAACGTGTCCAAACTTTCCACCATTCCCATTTCTATTGCCTCTGAAGGAGGTTATGGCTGTTGAGAGACAGAAAATAGTGGTAGCTTGTGGGGTGTGTGCGAGCGACGACACAACTTGAGAGGTGGAAGGAGCCATTTGTTTGTCGGCAATGACTGAACCTCTTGTGCGTTTATACATAGTGTTGGACGTCTTGATTGCCCCCTTAAGCTTGTTGGTTAGCTTTCTTGCTAGAGATTGTGGCCCACCCATCATTGGACGGGGCATTATTTGTGCTCGCCTCCAGTGAGTCTTTGGATTGTGAAGTTGGCCATGAGAGGGCATTCTCGTATCTAATGGTATGCGGCTTGGCACCTGAAGCATTTGTTGGGCAGGTCGATATACAAAACACGTTGAGAAATGCATTTATCTCCTATTTGGATGTCGATGATTTATTTGAGATCTTTTGAGAGGTAAATCTCGACGTAGATACGCTCTTGCAACCTAGCAACGTAGAATTTATTCTGCCTATGGCAGATAAAATGACCAAAGGGTTTTATAAGTTGGTCAATAAAAACCCACAAGTGGAGAGGAAGACCAATGAACTATATCCAAAAAGGGCTTTCAAGCTTGGCTTGCTCCAACACCACAAAGTCTCTAGTCTAGCGGGAAAACATGACAAGGGTGTTACGTATAAACTGCATATGGTGCTTAACTATGGCAACACAATGCTCGGTGCTAAAAATTTAAAAAGAAAAAAAACCCTTGGTTAAATTATTTACACCCTTAGGCTTAATGTCATGGGGCTGCTAGTGGGCATGCACCCAACTTTTAAGCATGTTTTCTGAGGGGATACAACCAACAAAACATCCTACTAGAGATATTTTCAAATCAACAACATGCATTGTCAAAGTTAGGACATTCAAGGATAACATCAGGCAAACAATCAGTTAGGGTTTTGATCATTACCTCATGAAACACTTTTGGTACAAACTTATTTGCTTGTTTCGGTGCCATGATCGCCTAAAGATCTGTCGAAAACACTTGCATTAGTTGATGCAAGTGCTAAGGGGTTGATCATGATATATAGGAAAGGGCAAACTCATCGCCCAATGGGTAGAGTAGATGCTGGCTTAGTGCAATAAATGTGCGATGGAACGAAACATCCTACCTAGGTCACCACCGATTGACAATGTGACAAAGACAACTAGCTACAAACATGAAAAAACCTAAAACTATAGCAAAGACCAACACATGCTTCCCATTATTTAATAAATTGTTTAGAACTGAGCGGTGAGTTTTACCTTTCCTATATCATAAGTGATTCCTTGGCAATTGCATTATCTGATGCAGGTGTTTCTGATGGAGCTATAAGAGATCATGGAATTGAAATGAGCAAGGGAGTTCGTACCAAAAGTGTTTCATGAAGTAACAAACAAAACCCAATTGATTCTTCGCTTGATGTTGTCCTTGAATCTTCTGAATTTGACAATGCATTTTGTTGATTTGAAATTTTCTTCTGGTAGGATATTTTGTTGGCCATATTCCCTCAGACAACATGCTTAAAAGTTGGTTGCATGCCAATTGACAACTCCATGTCGTTAAGCTTGAGGGTATGCAAAATTTAGCCAAGGTTTTTTCTTACTTTTTAAGGTTTTTAGTGTTGAGCACTGTGTTGCCATAGCTAAGCACAGTCCGTGGTTTGTATGTGACACCCTTGTGTTTTCCCATTGGATTAGAGACTGTGGTGTTGGACCAAGCCAAAATCAAAATCCTCGTTTGAATAGATTTCCTTGGTCTCCCTTTTACCTTGTGGGGTTTTTGTCATATCCCCAGTTTCGAGAACCCTATTCTATTATTTATTATTGACTGTTGAGCATTGATTACATTTTTGGCCATCTGTGGCATGGGGAAACATTGTTTATATTGGATTACTATAATATTGACATTTGCTTATGTTGCAGAACTATTGCCGTTCAAGTTGGAATATGTAATTGCGGAATGACATCCTTTATATTCTGCATATTTTTCAATTTGATGTTGATTATGTCTTGATATAACATACAAATATTGCTGATGTTTTCGTGTTTTCAGGGACATGCAGGCGGGAGCATTTAATGCCATTCAAGTCCAATTTGGACATCATGTAACTTGCAACTCTCATTAGATGAGTATAAATGGTAATAATCAGTTTTTAAGTTTAAATCCATTTCGTACTTAAAATTTTATACCTGGACTCATATTCATGTGTTTGGTATATTGCAATTATTGATAGAGTTAGTAATGCAAATAGCTGGAGGCTATTGTGTTATCGACGTATATCGATTTAATCTAACGAAGTTATTTGTTGTGACTCCATACACAATTTGCATGATATTATGTCCATTGTCATTCCTAATTGATACTTTGGTCGCTTTGAGTTTGAGCCGTAGAGGTAAGAATGGGATTTATAAGCATTGCAAGTTTAAAATGACTTGCATGAGCATTTGTAAGGGAAAAAAATATGATTATGTCATATTATGCTAAAGTAGACAAACCACTAAGCTAGGTTTAGACCCTTGACCAAAAGGGAAAAGGGATACCTCCTCCACCAAGGCATTTGTTATTGATAATTTCACTTGGCTCAAACAATAGTTTGTGGCATTTGTGTCGGACCCAACCAAAATTAGAATATGGTTTTATAATGGTTGGAGAATGTAGTGTTGTGGTTTTTATTTGTGGTAAGCTCAACTCGATTTAACACCTAATCAGGCAGGTTGGCTTTGAGGAGGGTAATTGGCTGTTTGACCTTTGAAGCCCATCATTTTTGGGCATGGCCGACACATCTTGGGCAAAGCCTTGCAGAATTTTCGGTCCATTTGGGCATGCAACTAAGACCATGACGTTGTTTAGGCGACCTGCATGATTATTGGTATCGTTCTAGGTGAGTGAATCTAGTAGGTAAGTGGTCAACGTGGTCAACTATTGTGTTTTGATGGGCTGATGGAGACATTGGTTGGAATAACTCTTTCAGCTTGTAGTTTGCATGCATTTACGTATTTGGTTTTTAATATTTCATTGCAAAACTGGTAGTTCAGTTTTGGACATTTAAAAACACAAGTTTAATTGTTTGTTTAATCTTAATGGCATGCCATGAATGGTGGGAGATAATGAAGCCGCCATGGGCTTATTTGGGCCTGCGGTCATGTGGAAAAAGTAGGGGGGGGTTGTTGTGGCTGGTTGGCGTTCTTTTGGAAGTTGGAACTCGATTTGGAAAGGTTGTGGGAGGAGAAGAAAAGAATAGAGGGATGTGTGTGGGTTGTGGGGGTCGAACTGTGACCACTCAAATCCATTTCTCTGTGCACGGGGAAATTTATACTTGAATCCTTTTCTTGGTATTAACATCAAAATATGAGATATAAAGCCTTGAGTGGTTGCGTAGTTCGAACTACACTTCCGAAATGCTATAGGGAAAAGATTATAATGGTTTGAAACCTTCTTTCCTGCTTGCATTTTGCTAAAATTATACAGAGTTCTTGTTAGAATCCATGGAAGTTGGGGTTTCCTATAAGCTTTACCTGCATTTGATATGCAAATTGAGGGTAGAACGTTGTTGGGTTTCAGTTATTTTGATATACATAAATAAGGTGGTAGGAACTTAGACCTGTAGATGCAATAAAATGATGGTTTATAATTCAGTTGTGGGTTATAACTTTCTATTTTGTATGCAAGAAGAAAGTAGGAGTTGATAGGAAATAAACCTCGGGACTGCATAATATGGATGCATTTGATGTTAGATATTGTTGAAATACGAGGTTTTATTATTCATGTCTGTCTACATCTAGAAAGTGATTAAGGTAGAGAGCGGAATGTTTGTTCGAATACTAAAGTTTGATGTGGGTAATTTAATCAAACCCACACTTGTGAATGAAATAGATGAACTATTTTTTTAAGATAGATACGGAGCTTTTGATCGGAGCAACAACCAGTAAGTTTTTGACCGGAACTTTAACCAGTTTTGGAGCACAACCAAGGGCCCAGTCCTCGCGAATACACCACAAAACAACGAAAACACCCTGAATTACAAAAAAGAAAAGCCAAGAAAACAAGTAAACCAAGGATACCGACCACACGCTGAAATAGATGAACTATTACTCTGATATGGGTTTGCACTTTTCATGTTTGCCTGCATCTACAAAGTGATTAAGGGAGAGAGCAGAATGTTTGTTTGTGTATTAAAGTTTGATGTGGATATATTACCTAAACCCACACTTGTGAATGAAATAGATGAACTATTATTCTGATTTGGGTTTGCACTTTTCATTTCTCCTGGCATTTTTTTTTGATATGCTAAATGAGAGGTTAGAATATTGTTGAGGTGCCAGTTAACACGAAATGCATGAGGGAGATGATAAGAATTGCACCTGTAGATGCACTAAAAAGGGTTTATTCTCTCTTATGGGTTATAACTTCCTTTCTGCCTACAAACGTGTGTAGGAGGTTGCTAGGAAATAAACTTGGAACTTGTGTTGAAATTGCATGCATTAAAAAGAGGGTAGAAGATGGTAGCAATATTATGCATTCTCGCCATTCCTTGAAATGTTGGAAAAGAAAAGAGAAAGGAATGATACAAGCTTGGTTTTTGTGTGTTTTCATACATGCAGTAAGGAAGTAAGATGAGTTGGAAATGCATTGTTTTGCCTTGGTGGTATTTTGATACAGTTCAATTCCTTCTTAAAGATGACATAGATTTCTTGAGATGGATTAATCAGAGCAGTTAAGCAAATTTGGTTTGCATGAGATACAAATGCAATTAATTGTGGTGGCAGGTGTAATGTTAGCCTATTCAACTCATCCCCATTCTTGTTACTCATATGCATTGTTGAACACAACTATCTACTAAGAGGGGGGGATGAATCAGTAGATCAACTAAAAACTATTTTTTTAACTTTTTAATGAAGATACAAAACATATGCATATCAAAGAACAAATTTAGAGAGCACACACACAAAATCACAGTACACCAGATTTATACGTGAAAAACCCAAAAGAAAAAATCACGGTGAGAATAGCTGCTAGAATCTATTGTTCTAATCCAACTTCACAGTTAAATCACCTCATTGGCAAAACCACACTAGTTACATTCAAGGACATCTATTCTTAGGAGACACCAATCCCCTAATTGAGCACCAACTCAGTTTAACTTTACTGGTTACAAGATTTAAGGGCACCAAACCTAAGGAGACTCCAATCCCCTAATTGAGCACCAAATCAGTTTGTCTGATGGCACCAACCAATCAGAACTATGGAGCTACAACTCTAGCATACAAGATAGATTCACAAATGAATCCAGTTAAGTTTCTTTGTTACAAGTCTAGTCTGTAATTGCTTACTCTCTGCTCATTCTCTGTGTGCTTTTTCTTTCTCTCTACTCAATCTCTGCACATTTTCTGTGTGCTCTTTCTTCCTCTCTGCCTCTCTGTGTCCAACTGTCTTTCATTCTGTGTTTGCATACACATGGAGTTGACACCCTTCGAATTTTCTCTGATGGCACTTTTCAGTTTCAACAAGCAGCAGCAGCCCATTTTCTTTATCTACGTATGTCTAGATATATTCTATTCAGACATGGTTCATCCCCCTTTTTCTTTTGCCTTTTACTCTATTTGTGTATGTCTCTAATCGACAACCTTTTACACCATCTGCATATGTCCCTAATTGACAGCCTTTGACTCTCTCAGAATTGAGATGGCAGCAACAGCGACAAAAAGCCCATTACAATGTTCAAGATGTCGTATATGTATAGACAATGAAGCTTAGGGTTTTCTCTCTCAATTACATTCACACTTCAGTTGCAATTAACCGGTTCTCATTAAAAGCGATTTTGACTTATGCTCTTTCCCATGTCTCGGTTTATGCATCACATTGCAATGGTCAAATCTCTTTTCTATTTTTGGCACCTGCTGGATTTTGGTCATAACTGCGCCGCTTCTTTGATCGAGGATTGATCTTGAGCTCTGTGTAGACTCGAGTTCACTGTTTGTCGGTCATGTCTTTAATCGAGGATTATTCATCTTGTTTTTGGCGCCAATCATTGTCTGTCTTGAACCATCAGATATTTCCATTTTAAAACAGAACTGTTGATCTCTCTTGCATTAACCATCGAGCTCTTTCCCGCATCTTGATATTTTATATATGATTGTTTCGCTTTCGCTCCTTTCGATTTATTCAAATATGCTCGATCCATAACTTTAGTCAGACGTTAATCTTCGGTGGATTTGACTATATCTCGCTTGTCACGGCATTTATGAGAGCTTCCGCTCCGATAGATCTTATCGGACTTGCTCGGTCTTTAACTTTGCCACTGTGCATTGACCTTTGAGCACTTTTAAGGCTTTGGATCCACTCGCTCCGTTGGATCTTCTTAGTCTTGACTTGCGTGTGTCGTTGGATCATCAAAGATGCTTGCTCTTTATGTTGACTAGATCATTAACCTTTAACATGTTGAATTCATCTCACTTCTTTCGGCATCTTTGAGATACTTCCCCTTCGTCGATCTCTTCAGACTTGCTCGAACTTTAACATGTCCCCTTCGGAACAATTTTGACGGACTTTTTGTCTGGGTCCCCTTCGGGACAATTTCCACAGACTTTTGTCTAGGTCCCCTTCGGGACAATTTTTGCGGACTTTTTGTTCGGGTCCCCTTTTGGCACTTTTGTTTAGGACATACCCTTCGGGGCTTTGCAAATGTACCCTTTGGCTTTTCTGTAAAGGTCTACATACCCTTCGGCTTTTTTGCAATAGTCCCTTCGGAAGTCTTGAATGGTCCTCATACCCTTCGGACTTTTTGAAATGGTTCACTTACCCTTTGGACTTTTTGCGGACTACCCTTTTGCTTTCCTAAACGGTCCACTTGCCCTTCGGATTTCTTGAGAAGCGCCCTTCGGCTTTTCTAAAAGGGTCCACATGCCCTTCGGACTTCTTGAGAAATGCCCTTCGACTTTCTTGAACGGTTCACATACCCTTCGGCCTTTTGCAAACTACCCTTTGGCTTTTTTGAAAGGGTCGACATACCCTTCGGAGTTATTGAAAAGATCCCTTCGGCTTTTTGAAATGGTCCACTACCCTTCAACTTTCTTGCAGGCGTCTACATGCCCTTCGGATCAATTTTTGCGGGCTTTTTTGACCGAAAGATTTGTCCTTGCCAATATTTTCGAAAGAATTGTCTTTGCCAATTTTTTTGAAAGAATTGACCAATTCGGGTTCTCCTCACTGCTTAACTTATAAGATTGAAAGAAGTCAAATCATTTGATAAACCCGATCAACTTTGCTAGACCAACTCGGGTTCTTGATGTTGCTCAACTCATAAACATTAAAGAAGTAAAGTCATTCCATAAACCCGAGTAACTCACCTAGACCCATTCGGGTTCTTCACATTGCTTGACTTATAAAGATGAGAGCAGTTAAGTCATTCCGGAAACTCGATCAACTCTGCTAGACCCATTCGGGTTCTTGAGACTGCTTAGCTTATGAAGTTGAACAAAGTAAAGTTGTTCTGAAAACCTGATTTACTCACCCAAACCCATTCGGGTTTCGAGATTGCTTTACCTATTTTATAAGTAAAAGCACTTCACAAACCCGATTTACTCCACAAGTCTGTTCAACTCATCCTTTGACATTAATGCATGATAGCACATTCATCTTTTGACATCAATGACAATATTACAGACATCAATGACTCAAATTGCCAACATGCATGATTATACTATTTATTTGCATTGCAACCCTGTTGTGATGAATGGGTAGGTACATCCCTGCAGAGACAGTCATTTGCAGGCATGCACCTGGTCATTTCGCTTAACACTATGGAAATGTTATTCATGCAGACAAATGCTAGAATGGAGTTGTTCTTTGTTTGAAAGTGTTATGCACTCTATAAGGAACTATATGAACTGCTTGAAGCTTTTGGTTGTAGTCCAAATTGTTTAGATTGCTATAGTTCTCTTTATGATGAAGATTTATTAGATCTACAGATACTTAGATCATTAAATATTCTACATTTGATTTATTAGAGTAATAAATGCAAGATGAATGTAGTTTGAACTCGAGAAAAGTGTATGAGGGTTTGTATCTTCTGCTGCAGGTCAAATGACTCATCAAAGTTGATGAAAATGTGCCAAGCGCTTGTCTGAGCGAATACTTGACATATCCTTGTCAAAGTTGACAGAGTGCTTGATGCAAAGCACAAGAGATGGATTCTCTCCATTTATTTGTTTTAAATGTTTTGTAGAACTACATCAGGCCTTGATTCCATGTCGTAGTGGGTATGTATGGCAGCCAATCTCATGGGTGCAGGTTTAAAATTTTTTTCGGTGGAGGCTTGTCGTCACACTTAGGTCAATAGTGACCTTGAGTTCAGAGTCTCTATAAGTATTTTGTTTGTTCATATACTGCATGAATGTTGTTGAATTCCAAGTTTCCTTTTTGTTTAAGGAACTGAGAAGTTGATTAAGGCATTGAAGCCATCGTTTATATTGATTTTGGGCATTTCTTTTATAAGGGCATGTAATGTCATCCATTGGAAGTCATGTATGTGCTTGACTAAAATGTAATTGTGCTATGTGAGAGAACTTGATTCTGTATTTTTGCAATAAATATTGCAAACTTGTAAACAGTACTTTTGGATTAATTAACGATTAATGCTTCTTTAACTATTGGCTGAGGTAGATTACATTTCTGATAATAAGTGATTATTATTGAAATTGATTGATTTGGTCAATTATGGAAATAAATATTTTTTTCGCTGCGCATTGAATTTGAATTACATTCTGTTATGAATCTTAGGTCTTCAATACAAGCACGTATTAAAGAATAAATGGCTTTTAGCTTAAAGGTTGAAGATGTTAAAAGGGTATTTAATATTCTTAAGTTCATTCATATAATTGCCACGTGTTATGCATTTTGCTGTGTTTCATTCAAAATAGTTATTTGATCGAAAATAAGCTATAATAATGAAAGTGCATTTAATTGAAACGAGGGTTCATTTTTTAAATACTTGTGATATTATTCGTTTGTCAACTTGAAGAAAGAATAACGATGATGATTTGTTTAAGGAATGATCATTCTTAAAGGTAAATAAATGCAAATTTAATTAGGGGAAACCATAAGGGAATCAAGGCAACCTAATGAGCCCTGAGTACAAGAACATAGAAGGCCTTAATGAAAGGGCAAAGCCCTTCAGGTCTACTTGATAAGTGAAATAAAAGACGAAAGACCACTTAAGATATAAATGAATGGAATGGACCTAAGAAAATAAGATCAACCAAGCTAATAAGTGAGTTCAGTCGGGACCCATTTGTTATATGTATAACCAAGAGGTTGAGTGAAAACTTGAAGATCAATCTTACCAATGGTAAATAAGGAAAGATACCTTAAACAATCTTGTCTTAATATGCGGCGTGAAGTTGTAATAAAGGAAGTATAAAAATGCGTTAATGAAGCCTTTGCCTAATGACTTACACATGCTAACTTGTAAGCATGGATTTAAAAAGGCTAGATAAATTCAAATAATGAGACTAAGCATTGATATGTCTATATACTTGTCTTATTGAAATAGGACTAGAGTATCAATGAGGCTGTACCTAATCGGATTACCCTACATGATTTAAACATGTTTATCATATGAAATATTAAGCAAGTTTTTAATTAAATGAGGGCATGGGTAAAAGACCTCATGAAAACCAAGTGGGACTCAGTGATGTCATTCACTCAAGCCCTAATTGACTAAAGCTTAATTCTAAATCACTTGACAAGGTTGCTGGGGCATAGATCTCAGTGAAATAAAAAGGAACCATATCACGGGTATAAATAAATAAGAATGTTAGTTGAGCACACGAAAATGCCTATTGGCATGTGTTGATTGGGAATTCAGAATGGATGACAGGTTTGGTCACCCTAGTCCGGTGGAAGGCTACAGGTTTAGTCAACCGTAGACTACAGGATTAGTCAAACAAATGGATTATGAGTTAGTCATAATAAATGACATGTGTTGCAAATTTGAAAAAAGTGTTCACTCTAAACTAGTTGCTACAACAAGAACATATGTTTATTTAAACTGATCACTAAAGAAGTTTAACTTGCATTTTATTGACCGTATCTTGGTTAAATAGAAAAAACAAAAAAAAATTGGAGTCCCGTTTTTGGGGTCTCTACATTTTTATCGATTGGCGTATCAAACCCTTAGGTCGTTTTTCCTTCCACGAGCAAAATAAATTCTATGTTGCTAGGTTGCAAAAACATATATGCGTTGAGATTGACCTCTTAAAAGGATGTCAAAGAAACCACTGACATCTAGATAGGAGATAAATGTATTTCTCAATGCATTTTGTATATCACCCTGCCCAACACATGCTTCAAGTGCCCAACGACAGACCATAAGATATGAGAATGCCTTTTCATGGCCAACTCTTGACCAACTTTGCAGCCCAAAGCTTCACAGGAGGCGAGTAAAAATAATGCCCCATCCAATGATGGGTGGACAACAACCACCAATAAGAAAGCTAACCAAAAAGCTAAAGGGGTGGTCAAGACATCCAACACTGCTTATAAACCCACACAAGCTTTGATTGCTGTTGAGAAACAAGTGACTCTTTTCACCTCTCAAGATGTGCCACCACTGGCACGCACCTTGCAGGGTACCACTATTTTCTTGGTCTCTCAGAGCCAAGTTTTAGTCTCAACTGCCACATCCTCCTTCAGAAGCATTAAAAATGGGAATGGTACAAAATCTGATGACGTTAGAGCGCAAAATTGTTATGCTCTACTCATTTAGTCCTTCACTTCCTGAGAATGGCGAGTATGTGCAAGAGAAATGACAAGGAAGTGAATGGCGAGTATGTGTGAGAGAAATGACAATATTTTCAACTAGGTAACTTTACACATAACAATCAATAGGCATATTTCAGAAACAACCATGCCGCCCTACATGTCTTTGAAGACGTGACAAACATGAAGTTCAATGTTTCTCCATGATGGTTTATTCGTGGAATGTTTGCAGCCTCATTGACTCGTCCAATAAGTATATGGTTAGGGATAGTTGTTAGTATTTTGCTAATATGAAGTTGTGTCTGTAAGAAGTTAAGATTGTGGGGTTTTTGCTGTAGCTTACTGCTAAAACCATCTCACTGAGATCTTCATGCCATATGTCCACCTTTGTGAAATGTCCCCTTCTAGCTAGACATTGTAATTTCAGCATGATTAGCCTATCAGTTGCCCTCGTAGGCTAATACGGCATGGTTTTAGAGGGTTTTCTCCGCAGTTACCCAAATGGCAGTTGGTTTCTTTGGAGAATTTTCAACATATTCTGGAGGTTTTCTAATGATTTATTAGAATGTTTTTATTTTTAGAAACCTCATGTTACCAGATGATGTTATATTTGTACTTTATGTTATAATTCATTATTTTATATTAAAGTGCAAATATAATATATTAAAGGGGAAAAATAATAATAAAATATTATGATGTTTCTAGAAGCTTCCCAAATGAAGGAAAAGGAAAAAAAAATTATAAAGGGAGGTGTGGGCTGCCATTATGAATCATCCCGATTTGATGTTGTCTTTGCTGTAGTATGTTGGTGGAGCCTAGAATTTCCTGCAGTGAATCAATTTGTCTTTGGGAGCGATACCTCCCATTGATAGCATAACTGAGGGAGTGAAATATCTCTTGAAGGGTTGCATTTGGAGGTGATATTTCAGTCATCTCAATTGGAGCAAAATTTGTGGCCATTGGCCAATTTTGGAGAAATCGATTTGGTGAATTTGTGGAGGTTGCATAGCTATCTTTTGGTGTTGGTTTCTATATAGCTTGGCATCGATTTTCCTTGGTTAAGAGAGCATATTGCATTGTAGAGAAATCTGATATAAAAATCAAATATTTACAGTCAAGGAAGGACGCCATTGGGAGGGACATTTTTGCTTGTGGGGGTTCCAATTTGCATCGATTCTTTGCTTGGTTTGGTGCGCCCACTTCCTTGGAGCATGGAGATGATATTAGATGCTTGAGACAATGCATATTCATTGCATATTATTTTAAATTTGAGATCAGACCAAAACAGGGGCGGTTGGCTTGGAAAATTCGATTTGGCTTGGGAGATCATCTTTTCACTTGGAAATTGCTTGCTCCTTCATCTATTCTCAAAGGCGCCTCAATCCCACCAGGGTTCATTGCATACAATTCATCCTTTAGTATAGTTTATATTTGCAGCTGTAGGTGTGCATCCTTCATATCAGCATACCATATAATTGTAATTTCTTGTTTATGCAAAGAGTCTTGGCTAGTCTAGTGGAGCATTGTATCAAATCATCAATACAAATAAGAATCACAAGTTGCTGGTCATTTGTAGTTATCTTTTGAGCATTTGAATTGCGATAGTAGGTTGCATGCCAACTGTTCGACTTAATGTCCATTGGCTGTAGGTGATTAGTTTGCTTTGTGAATTCATTTAATGGCATAGAAAAGAACAAAAAAAGAAGTCATTCTTGCATCTAGAACTTAGCATTGTCATTCTTGCATTGTTCTATAAACACTTGAAGCTTTAATCCATCATCATTCAACCAAATCATCAAAACTTTGACAAAAACCAGCAAGAAGCACTTTGCTTACAAAGTGTTTGAAAAAAATTACAAGGCAGCAAATTGAGACAATTAAGGGCAGATTGGGCAAAGTTTGTTACACCATGGACCTAGACATCGCAAAGTGGTCATGTTGCTTTCACCGAATTTGGCACTGCATATTGTCAATTGAGGGTCTGACCCTACTCATTGGGTGGTGTGGATTATTTTTGAATTCGACAACTCCTCTCTTGATATCGCCAGTATTTATGCCTCTAATGATGCCATTGGACGGGCTACGTTTTGGCGGTGGCTTGCTAACTCATTAGCTGATGCCTACTGGATTGTATGTGTCGGCTTCAACATGGTGGAGTCCATGGAGGACGAAGAAGGGATTCTTCCTATGCTGTGGTGCGTAGGTGAAATAGAGGCTTGTTTTTTCATGCATAACAACCTTGGATTGTTTAACCCCAACTATGACCAACACTGAGCTTCCAACTTGGCTTGGTTCACTTGGTCCAATCACAAATAGGATAATGACAGGGTGTTAAAACATTTATATTGAGTGTCATTGGCTAAGCAAAGCCTCTTCTCTTTCTCCAACAAGGCGGCTCTTTTTTACCATCTCCCCATCTATTTTTGTATTGAATGTTCTACGCCTCTAGTTAATGGGGTTAGATCCCAATTTTACATCAATACTATGCATTTGACTCATGAATGAATGCTTAACCACATTAAGCGAATTTGGAATTGAAGAAGCATCCGTGATCCATGCCTTTGAGATTTTATGCCTTGTTTTGTGCTTGTCAATTCAATGGAAGAAAAATCAATGGTATAGGAAATCTAATACGCCCCTCCCTCAATGGTTGGAGGGATTCAAGTGGAAATGGATTCAACATGGGGAACAATTTAAATTCCTTGGCATTCCATTTGCCTTTTAAGAATCTCCCTCAGACCTATGGAACTATGTGGTACAAAGGACGGAGAATTTTTTTGTCTTTTGGTTGACCAAACCTCTCTCCCTTGCCGTAAGTTTTAGGTTTGCTCTAAAGTGCTTGTGGCTACCAATGTTTATTACTCTTCTTGATGGGTACCTTCCAAACGACCTGTTCCAAGTTGGAATGCTTGCTTAGAGACTTCCTTTGGGCCAATTCTAAAGGCTCGAAAGGTTTCCAAAGCGTTTCTTAGGATATTTGTTGTAGGTCTAAAGAGGTTGGAGGATTAGGTCTACTCGACATCAAACTCCAAGGTTTGATCCTTTGCATCAAATGGATCATTTGAGCTCTTGAAGGAAATGAGGCTTGGAAGATTTGCATCTCTTATGGCACTTCCCATGGTATAAAATCCTTGCAAGGTCTTGGGTTACACTCTATATTCATCACCCTTGTGCGAGTCAAGATCATAGGCACCTTTGTTGCTAAGAGTATCTATAAGGCATGGGAGCTGCTTAAGCTTAAACTCATTTGAGAGGGGGATGGTTTTAGGTTTGGCCCCTCAATTAATACTCTTTCCCTTTGGTGGTCCTTGACTCTCAACTACTATGGCGTCCCATTAACCATGGTCGCATGGGTCAAATGACCTCAAAAAAGGGATTGCGCTTATCTATGACCCATTTTGTTAATGTTCAAGGAATTAGCTCCCCTGCTCAAAGTAACATTTCAACTCAACAGTGGAGATCTTGAGTTTATCAATGAAATTCAGAAGGCCATCCTTGAAGAAAACTTGCACAAGATTGGTATGCAGTCAACATTTACGTATTAGAAGGATTGGAGATGGCCTATTTAAACTCCCTTTTGCTGGTGCGACCCCAACTCACTTAGTAGCTTTTATCCCCTCAACACATTCAATTTGAAACCTTGAATGCTTGTTGGAGGTTGCAAACTTTTGAGGCTTCTTGGAATCAAAGGTTTGTCCAACCTTGGAATGCTCTTTTTGAGACCAAGAAAGCTCATTTCCTTTGGTGCATCCTTTATCAAGGCTTGCTTGTTGGAGTCCGACTTCTACACATAGGGGTTTCCCCCCCTCTATGTCTTTTGTGCCATCAACCCAAGACTCTCAAACACTTCTTTTGGTTTTGTTAGCATGCCCAATCAGCTTGGAGAGTGATTCACACCCTTTTTCAACCTTTTATTCTAGAGTTTTTCTCATGGAAAATGGTTCTTCTAGGGGATTCAACCACGTTACTTGCATAGTACAATCATATTTAGCATATTTTTCAGTCTGAAATATTTTTCGATTATGGAAAGAAGAAATAATGCTATCTTTAACCATGTTTCTATTGAGGGCTATTTTTCTATTTCCTATGTCATGCTTTAGATTCAAGTGTAGGCTGAAATTTTTTGTCTAGAGGTGGAGCATTTACGGTCCCTTTTGGACCATTGGGAAACTGCCCTGTGTTTTTCAATTGACTCTCCCCGTTAGTAGTCTCCTCCACAAGGCTGTGGTCATGGGGGCTGTGGCAAGCGCCGTTCAAGAAGCCAATGGAGTTTCTCGCTGTGTTCTTGGCAACCTTCCCCTAGTTCAAGCAGCAAAGGTGGTTGTTTTGGGCACAAATTTACTAAGTCCAGTGGGCGGTGCAATAGGAAGGAAAATTTCCTCGGCTGGCCCTTGCTATCTCCCTGACCAGGGAAGACGAACAAGAAGAAGAGAAGAAAAAAGCAAGCGATAATGATAGCTGGGAGCCTGTACCTAATACGGCGGATCCACCTGGTGGTGGTGGTGGTTGGGATGACAACCCAGATGATCATTTGCCGGCTCCACTTTTTTAATTGCTCTTGTTGCTTAATGGCCTTGTGTTGTGTGTTTTGGATGCCCAAAGGGCCTTTTATTATAATGTTCTTGGTACTTTGCCCTTTTTTGATTGAAAAGTTACTTGTAAGGAGTATGATGTTAAGTGACTATAACTAAATTTATTTTAATTTTGTTAATTATAATTTTATGGTTATTTAAGGCTCTATTGGAACTCTTTTCTCGATCCTCGAGATCGATGTGAAGTCTTCTCTTAGGTTGTGATTCCATTCCACCCATTTTTTTTGTACAATTAGTGGTGTATTTGATTAATGGAAGACACTTTTCAATCTCAGTTTTTTTACGATGAATAAATCTCAAAAGTAGGCAAGTATTAAAGGCCACCCAACAATAAGTAACATATAGCTGGAGCTCCCCAATCTTGAGCAAATTAAATATAAACAAGACGTCCAAAGAGTTGAATGATCGAAACTACCATAAGAACTGTGATCCATAAATGAATTTGGGAAAACCAATCTAATCTTTGTTATGGCCTTTTTTGTTCTTGATGATGTGGTTGTTTGGGACAAGAACGATGCTACAATTGAACACATTCCATCACTTTGGGCGAGCATATTGCTGAAAGAAGGTCAAGCTTAGAGGAAATACTTGTATTTGCCCCCAATCAAGAAGAGGATTATTACGATGCTTTAGGGTCACTATTTATTGGTATCATGTGTGTCCATTAGGAATTTTGTGAGACCAAATGGACTAGTTTTGTGGGTCCACTAGGAATTTTTATATAAATCTATGATTTCTATTCACGTTGGTCAAGTGTACTTTTATTGATTATTACAACTTCTGTCAAAAAACTCTAATTATCCCACTATTTAAATGGTTAATGGATCTAAGATAATATGCAACACAATTACCCACAAACATTTAAGTATGCCTAAAATAGATGTAAAATAGTAAATTAGACATAATCAATTAATTTCACTGCTAGAGAAATAGAGAGACATGTAAGGTTTAAAGATTTATCTTGAATATTGTGAGATCGGGTGACATAATATGATAGTGGAAAACAATGCTCAACAGTTAGAAGATGACCCTAAAAACTCGCTATGATTAGAGAACGATGTACAAACCATCAAGTTTCATTCCTAGCAATGCCCAAACAATCAAGTTTCGATACTGGCAAAAGCTAGGCAGGCAAAATCTATTTTGATGACTATGTTTGATTTGAGGCTCCAAAAACCTTTCTTAGTTTTTCGCATCTTTGCTCAAATCATTGGGAAAATGGACATCTTCTCCTTGCCCTGATTTGGCAGCTAGACTTGTAAGCCATAAGGAAAACAATGTGTTTTCGGGCTTGTACTTAACTTGATTCTTATAATGTTTCTCAATGAATTCATCAACCAAGCAAATTAGTGCAATGCAACGTGTTGCTAACATGCATTTTTGTGCTTCAACAAATGCTCTAATGATTGCTTGATTTCTATAAATGCTTGTAAATGCTTAATAAATTTATGTGACCGTTAAAATGAGTTCTCCATCTTTTTAATTAATTCTTCTTGAGTGCCTTAGATGCCTAAAAGCACTGGGGTGCTTGTGTATCTATAGATGACTTGAATTCAAATTAGGACCCTATTGGCGCACAACTGTGATCAAATGGTTGAAAAAGTGAAAAAGGTCGGATAAGGGTCAAGCATGGCCTTGCTAAGGCCGTTTAGTTATGACCTAGACAAGGAGGGCTGAATGTGATCAAACTTGGGGAGTGGAAAGATGACCACTGGAGGGCATCATGAGAAGGTACGGGGACCACTGAAAGTCGGTAAATGCATCAATAATACCCAATCTAAATCAAGAATCAACAAATACACAAACATCCTATAAACATGCAATTTAACGACTTATAAATGCCTAGGGGCTATTATTAAGTTGCAAAAGTCAAAATAACTTAACTAAGAAATTAGCTATAATTAGAGTTGGTTATGTTTTTTGGAAGTGTTTAGTGCACAAGTATATGGAGGTTGTCTTGTCAAAGTGCAATGGCCATATTGAACTTGGGAACTTTTTGGCCCAAGTTGGTGCCTATACCTCTTCAAGAGACTTTATTTTTTGCATTAACTGAATTGATATTTCAATGTGCCGCAATTTTGTTTTTCCATTTTATATAGATTTTAGTTTGCTATCATGGTTTGGCCAAAAAATACAAAATATGTTACAGGCATTGTGGGAACTTGCGGTTTTATAAGAATCTCATTGACACCATTTTGAGCCCATCTATCAAATTAGTTTATGGTGCAAGGTTATAGATTGTTTTCGCAAAGGCATTTTTATTCAAAACTTGTTGCTAATTGTTTGACAGTTGGTGTTGAAAATTGCGGGGACTAAAAAACAATCGAATCTTAAGCGTTTCTAAGGCATCAAGGAAGCTGAAGAGACACTCTAAGAGGCTCAAGAATGTCAGGAAAAGTTCAAATTGGGTAGAGGAGTGAGTTGCATCACTCAAGAGCTCCAAGTTAGGAAAGGGGACTTCTAGAGTGAGTTTGGAAGAAGGGTTGAGCTCTCCAAGAACAAAGCAGAGAGTAGTGAGAGATGTTCTAAGTCCAGAATGGACTGTGTGAGAGTTTGAAAATCCTTCATGTAATGTAATAAGACTATTAGGGCAAGTGTGTGTGAGAGTGTTCATTCAATTGTAATGTTTTGAAAATGAGTTCAATGAAGATGTCTATTGTGTCAAGTTTGAGTAGCGTGCTCAAGTGTGGCTATGAGAGAATGTTAAAACCAAGCATCACAAAAATAAAGGTAGTCCTTAAGTGGGCCACCCCTCTATTTGTGCTTGCATCAATTGGTATTAGAGCAAGGTCTTTCCTTATTGGGTTGAGTGTGAGAGTGTCTTTTATGAGTCAGTTGTAGGGTGTGAAAAAGAAGTTTGCTGGAGTTAATTGCAAGTTGTGAAAAAAAAGCTTGCATAGTAGTGAGGATGAGTTGTTGCAGGCGAGAGAGAAGTCCTGCAAGTGTTGAGGAAGTGTGGGAGGCTCTTTCTTGAGTCTGCAGGTTGTGAAAGAGAAGCCTGCTGGTTGAGGAGAGATGGCACACAAAGGAGGAAGAGCACTAGAGGTAGAACACTTGATAGAGACGTTGAAAGAATTCCAAGCAAGAATGGAATTGATGGAGACTACACAAAGTGTTGATGTTGCAATTGTGAGTATAGACGATGAATAAGAAATGATGATGGGGTTGTTGTCCCTACAAGCAAGGTGAAGGAAAGAGGTAAGCCCAATATCAATATTGTTTTGTTTTGTGGTAAAGAGAGCCCAAATGAGCTCATGAAATGAATAGTGGAGTTAAAAATGTATTTTGAAGAGGATAATATTGAAGACCCCATGAGGGTGAAGGAAAGAGGTAAGCCCAATGACAATATTGTTTTGTTTTGTGGTAAAGAGAGCCCAAATGAGCTCATGAAATGGATAGTGGAGTTAGAAATGTATTTGGAAGAGGATAATATTGAAGACCCCATGAGGGTAAAGGTTGCAAGTGATTATGTGGAGTTGCAGCTGAGTATTGGAGAGTTCTCTAGGAGGAAAAGGAAAGAAGAAGGTAAGGAGCTGGGAACATATGGTTTCCAAGATGATGGGTCATGTTGTACATCCAAGAATGCAAGTAGAGTGGATGAAGAAGCTTCATGTCTTGAGGCTTGAGAGAGGAGAAGAAAAAATTTGCCATGAAAAGCAATAGGAGAGGAAAGTTACCATGTGAGCAACTCGAGTCTACTTTGAAAAATAGCAAGGAGAAGGATATGAATGAGGAGGAAGAGGTTATCTTGAAAGACAACAAGAGAGTAAGGTTTCTATGTGAGAAGCCCAAATATAATTTTAAGAATAGCAAGGAGGAAGAAGTTTGTGAGCAGTCAATAGGGGAAGGAGACCTCATGAAAGAGAATGTAGATATGATAGTTGTTGGACCGGAAGGAGACCCATTATTTGATGATGGGATGGAGTTTGCGGTATCCCATAAATGGAAAGATCTGGAATTTTCCTTGGTGAATGAAAGCAATGCATTTGTATTTTCTATTTTTGAGGGAAGAAGGGTTGAGGACAGCCAAGGAAATCTACATGTTTCTTTGAAGAAAGAAATAAAGGTGAATTAAGAAGGCAGCCATGAGGAGTTGCAGGTTTCTATGAAAGAAACAATAGAGGTGAATGAAAAATGTAGCCAGAAGGAGTTGTAGGTTTCTATGAAGGAAACAATAGGGGTGAAAGAAGAGAGCAGCCATGAAGAGTTACAGGTCCCCATGAAGGAGACAATGGTGATAGATGAAGTGCAAGCTAATGCACACAAGGAGAGTATGGTTGAAGACCGGCTATTTGAACGAGAAAAAAATGGAAAAAAAATTAGGAGAGGATAGCCATGGAGGTTGTTGAGAATGGGCCTTTGAGAGTCCATCATTTGAGTAGAAGTCATGAGAAACATGAAAGCAATGGCGAAGGGTTGGACAACATGTCTATAAGGCATGATGAAGAGGTTGAAGAATTATTTTTGGGAACTCTTGATTCTCTTAATGTGTTTGTTCAATGTGTAGGTCCAGCAATGGAGAAGATGGCAAAGAATAGGAAAAAGTGTGATTCAGTCCAGCATGCTTATTTGTATGAGAAGCAAAGTGAATAAATGGAAAACAAGAGTATAATATGGCCGTGGTAGTTGAAGAGTTGGTTGATAAGGATATACCAATAGAAGAGGATTCTCTTCATGTCATCATGGAGACGAGAGAGTGAGAAAGTGATGGTCAAAGAATGTTCTCAAGAGGACATACAAGATGGATTTCATTTGCAGCAGCTAGAGTTGGGAGAGAAGACTCTTACAAGAACAAGTGAAAAAGAACGGCAAGAGGAAGAAGACCTTCTCAATACGACAGTGGTGGGTAGAGAAAGATATGCATCAAAATGAAGAAGACCTTCTCAATAGGACAGCGGTGGGTAGAGAAAAATATGCATCAAAATTCCATCTTGAGAGATGGATAGAGAGTGGAATGGTGGATGGAAAAGGTACGAACTTTGTGATAGAGGTTGGTCCAAAGAGCATTTGAACAAAGGAGAGATGAAGAATGTTACTCATGTGGCATAGAGGCAGGCAAGAAGATTGAGATGGTGGACTTGTTTCCACCAAGACAAATGAAGAATGGAGGTGATGTTGCACATGTGGGAGCAACTCACATAGGTATTGGAGAAGAGACTCTTATGAGTCAAGGTATGGCTTGTTATCATATGGACATGGCGTAGTTGTAGAGAAAGAAGGAGAATGCAATTAGCATGGAGCTGATGCAAAGAAGATGAGTAAAGAAGAGGAAGAAGAGCTGTCACAAGAACAGCTGAGTACTGCCCTAAGGAGCTGGCAGAGTGATAGAGGCTTTGAGAAGCCCATGCTTGATGAGAATCAATATAATAGAAATTGAGATGAAGAGAAGGTTAAGTGAAGCAGCTGGAGTAAAGACCAGCTGAGGCAAGCCAAGCAACATAAGAAAAATGCACCTGGAGATTATGGTAAAAGCTATTTTATTGTCAAAATGTTGCCCTTCCTGTTTATACTCTATTTGTAAGGGCCTTCACAAGGGTATATTCTGATCAATAGAGAATTTAGAGACTTTTGGAAAACAATCTTAATAATAGTGTATGCACTTCTGCCTACAGGTATGCTTGTGTCTGGCTGTGGCTAAAATATGGGAAATGCTTCTCTACCAAGGGTTTAACGAGTTTGCAATGTGAAGGAACAACATTATTGTTAAAAAACCAGTTAAAAAGCTGATGAGCTTTATTTGGGTTATGTGGTTTACATGTTTTAGTAGTAAGATATATCAAAATTTATCATGTAGAAAGCTGATATATTTGAAAATAAACTGCTACAGAAAGTGATTTATAAGAATAGATATTTTATTAATATGTAATTTGGTTTATAAAGTATGTAGGGAGGAAATAATAGTAAGGAAAATACCCATTCACCTCATTGATCTATTTTGTTCTGTGTATGGGTATGTGTAAATGATGGTATAGTTCTAGTTAAGGGTATGTGCGAATATAGTGGTTGGGGCATGGCAAAATGTTTTTAGATGGTTTATATTATACAATGAATATGCTGATTTATATTGATTTTTGTGTATACATTTGCACTATGTGCTTGTTCTAAGTTCGACCAGTGAATATCATGACAATTGACATTGAATTATCAATAGTGTTTTCAACTAATTTGTGGTTAAACTTATTTTGTTTACTCTGCATATTATTTGGTTAATATTGCTTATTTGGCTATATTTTCACTATTTTTTTGTACAGCCATACCCAAGCCTCACCCAGGTCAAAAATATCATTGTACAGGCGTACTCAAGCCCTGTACCTGTATCTGTACCTGTTCCAGGATCGGCTACTTAGGTTTTTTTGGTAAGGGTAACTGGGAACATCACTATGACCAAACTGGTTCTGGGAGCAACCAGCCTCAGCGCTGGATGCGTTATTACACACACATGTCCTCCAAATTATGGGTTGCCTTAATACATTGTGGTGATTTGACGTTGAGTCACTCTTTTTATGAATGCCCCTTGTATATCATTACACCTCAACTCTTTGGACAAGGATTTCAGATTCAAGTCCTTTAGTTTAGATTTAAAAATTTCAGATCTAAGGTTTTAATTGCAGGGTTTAAAAAAATTATAGAAGGTTTTAGTTGGACTCAAATTAGTGGTATTAAAGCCACTTTCTTGGTCTTGTGGGAGAAGCCCTTGCAAATCTTTTTAGAAATGAAATGAAATCATATTAATGTCCCAAATAACCAAAATAGATCAGTGGGACTTGAAAGTACATGTAGTTGTAATAGAAATGTTCTATATGGTAGAACTGTAGGTTATCGAAAGTAACCAAACATTATAATACTAAAACAGTAAGCAAGTAAATATGCAAACATGAGTAGAGGGGCTAAACCCAAAGCCTTTAAGACCCATTTCATATGATCCAAGTACAAGTCCAAACAGCTATGTGAGGGAATGACTCCTCAATGAAGAACAGAGCTGATGAAGATCAATATTGGAGCTGAAGGCCAAGGCTGGAAAAAACATTGTCCCACATATTTAGAAAAGTAAAGAGTCTATTAACTCTCATCGATCAATATCCAGGCTTATAGAGAATATATAATGAAGTATCTCCAAAAGACCTCTCTCTTTTCAGGTTATGTTGAGCTTATGAAGAGATTGAAAGAGGTGTTTATTGAAACTCAAAGGTTCTATGAGTGAGGCGGCAAGCAAGGATGGGAATTTTTAATCGATGGAGATGCTAAAGATCCTTGAGTTAGCCTTAGCATTGATTAACACGGGATGATAATGAAGTTCTGGTTAAAGGCTGGCTCAATCATTGTTATCGTTATTTTTTTATAGAGATTTGGACAAAGAAAGGGGTAAAGGATACAAGCAAAATTTGAATTTATAAAACTTACATGATTTTTTATGTATTTGAATGAAAAAGATGGAAAAAATGCAGCTGTTCTATTTACTTTGAAAGCTGTGGTTCCATATCTGAGAGACATTTTCACTACATTGGTTTAACCCATGCCTAAGGCTTGCCTTGAAGCTGAATGGCTGAGTCTAGAGCGAAAAAAGAACTTGCTGATAGAATGTCTTTTTGTTAATAACTAGTTCCAAGTAGTTCTACTTGAAGTACTAGTTATTGATAACTTGTGTGTCCATTAGGAATTCTGAAGGTCCATTGCGACCTGTTTTGTGGGTCCACGGGGATCTTTTTTAGTTGTTTATTAGTACTTTTGAAGGCTAACAGAGTTTTTGTAAAACAAATCTGATTATATTGCATGTTTAAGACACAGATAAAGTGAGAAATAAGGTATGATCAGGTTCTTAGGTGTTAAAGCAGGGTATGTCTTTTGACAACTGGTTTTGTGCACAGGTATGTCGAGACAATATCATGGCTAATTACAGCGAAATTATGGAACTTAAGTTTTTTTTGGCCTTGCATTGCACCCTTACTGTCTCAGGAATGTTCTCTTCTCTAGTTTGTATTGCCTGAACTAATATATAAACAAAACTTTCTTTTCTGTTTTTCTATTTTATGAAATTAGATCTTTTGCTAAAACATTTGCATTTTGATTCTTAAAATATAGTTAGAAAATATTTTTCTTTTAGCAGAGATTTTAATTTTCAGAATTCAGTCCTTCAGTTCATGTTCAGGTCCAGGGTTTTTGCTCTTTGGTTTACAACAATTATAGTAAGTTTCAGTTGGGATCATAACAGTTTGACTAAAGAACACATGATACTGTGATCTTAAGGAGAGCTTGTTTTAACTCTCAAGCCAAGAAAATCACAGTTAGAACCATACTGGTAATTGAGCTAGTTTCTGAGTGAAACTGTGTCCTTTGTTGGCCTAGTGGGCAACAAGCAGCATACAAAGCTGTTGGAGTAAATAAAACCTGACTTATCTGGTCCATTGAGTTATCAATATCATGGTATGCCCTTTGGATTGATGTCTGCAATGTAGGCCATAGATAGAGCATTGACTTTCCCCATGTCATTTTAGGAATAGGTGTATAAATAAGGGGTTATGCTCTCACCTATATAAATATCCTATAATATTCATTTCTATTTGTAGGAATGCTTGCCGTTGCGCCAAAAGGTCGACCTGTTAACGCCCGATACAAACCCCAGATAAGTACCCACGGGAGGCTGTTAGTCCATGTCACGAATACCTGAGGGGGACGCTGGCGATTAGTCCAACAATCCCCCCCTCAGCGTCACCTGAGGGGATTCGAACCCGTGACCACCGCTCTGATACCAATTGTAGGAATGCTTGCCGTTGCGCCAAAAGGTCGACCTGTTAACGCCCGATACAAACCCCAGATAAGTACCCACGGGAGGCTGTTAGTCCATGTCACGAATCCCTGAGGGGGACGCTGGCGATTAGTCCAACACTATTGTCTCTCTTTCTCTCTCTCTCTCTCTCTCTATATATATATATATATATAGATTGAGTATATTGTGTTTGGGTGCTCTAAAGTGCACTTTCCATATGATTGTGCTTTTGTGTTGATATTGTTTGTGTTGAGTTTTTTTTTTACTCAGATCATGGGATTTTGCACTCAATTGTCACATGGTAGTAGAGCCTAGGGCTTTAACACCTTGCCCCTTTCCCCACCTTCCCCCTGTTTTGTTCCTTTGCAGCCACTTGGTGCGAGGAGGTGCGGTGAAAGCACATAGGGTGTTAGATTACATTTTGACATTCCATAAGTGTCGCTTTTCGAAAGAGATCAGATTTGGCAAGTTAGTGGAGCAAAGGACAGTTTTTGATAGAAGCTTGAGATAACAGGGCAAAGTGTAAGAAACACCATCACTCATAAGAGACAAGTGCATGGCATGAAGGAGCTCTGGGAGAGTGTGTCGTGAGCAAATGTAGAGAGCAGACACCCAAGGCCACATTGAATCGAAGGCATGGGAGTAGACATGCTCACAAATAGTGACCCCAAATGCAACAAAATAAAGTCTATGTATGGGCATATAACACAACAAGCCACCAAAGAGGAGAAGCCTTCTTATCATAGTTCCCAAGAGATGGGTACAGGTATTAGGAGACAACAATATATATATTACTAATATTGCATAGTATATATTTCATTTTACTTGTATTGCATAGTATATATTTCATTTGCATGGTATAGCAATAGTACACATTTCTCTAAATTTTTCAAAGTATATATATATACTTTGAAAAATTTAGAGAAATGTGTACTATTGCTATACCATGCATATATATATATATATATATATACTTTGAAAAATTTAGAGAAATGTGTACTATTGCTATACCATGCAAATGAAATATATACTATGCAATACTATTAATATACAAGCCAACCAGATGGCTCGAGTGAATGAATATCTCATCATACTAAGGGTCAAAATTATATTGTAACACATTGAAATGCTGACAAGTAGGCATACAAAAAACAAAAATCACAAATGTGAACTTGAATCATATCTCATTTGATACAATAGGGTCAACGACCACATCAATTATGTCGTTTAGGTTCTTCACCAAGATGCTTTCTAGATAATCATCACTCTCAAGTTGTGGCTCCTCTGCAGGCAATATAACATGGGCCAAATCATCGAGCACATCCTCCTCCAAGGATATGTCTATTGCTTCATTAGGTGGAATTTGGTCCCATTTCGCTGAAGGGCCTTCCTTGTACCCCAGGTCTACTTGAGAAAGAAGACAAAGCGTGCTATGAATGTGTTAGGATGCAAAGTCACTATTTATAGTCACTATTCATTGCCACTATTGATGTGATGAGGTGGCAGTGGTGAGTTGGCAGTGATTGTGCTTATGAGGTGGCACCTTGGTGATGTGGCATAACCCACAAGGAATCTTTCATTGTTGAAAATATGAGAGAGAAATGGGGCACATTTCTCCACTTAGTCATATGTGATGACTTTTGAATGCATGTGGGGGACAAAAGGAAAGTGGATCTCATCATTCCACTTAAGTATGTGCTTGTGGGACACAATTTGTTTGTGGGCTCCTTTGATTGAAGTCAAAAGTTGAGGAATCTTTTGATTCATGAATATGCACATGGGAAAGTGGGGAACATTGTCTAGTATTCCAGATTGGAGTCACATGCAAATTGGGGCGTAGCATTTTGGTGCACATGGAGAAGGTCAAAGTGCATCATGAAGATGCCATTCAAAGTTGGACCTTGCACAAGTGAAAGTCAACTTTCACTATTGATGAATAGTGATGTCACATGGAGGATGGCACATTTTCTTCTCTCTCATGGTTTCATCTCTTACTCTCCCTTCTCCATTTGTATTCCTTTATATGTATGACTCTCCCCTATGTAATTATAGTGAAGCTTGATAAGAGAAGCTAGTAGAAGCTTGGTGTAGCATCCTTGCGAGGATTCTTGGAAAGCTTGTAAGTTAGTGTTGTAACTAGCTTGAGAGTTTGAAGGCTTTGCATAGCCTTGTATGCTTCATGTGTATGAAAGCATTGTAAAAGAGGAGTGTGAGGAAGTTTTGTTTGTGGAGAGGTTGGTTGTTTGAAGTAAATAGAAGATTGGACGTTGGCATTTTCCCCGTGGTTTTTCCTTGCACTTAGCAAGGCTTCCACGTAACTACTTGTGTAATGTGTTATTTGTGTTCATTGTTTTAGTAGTTTATTCATTTTTGCATTTAATTACTTGCACTAGTTGGATATTATTTCCTAACAGAATGTACACCGGGTTCTTTGTCTTTTTTGACCCTAGTTGGTTCTTCTTCAATGAATGAATGAAACTGCAAGTACTCCAGTTCCTCTCTTCAGATGGAATTTGGTCCCATTTTGTTGAAGGACCTTCCTCGTGCCCTGGGTCTACACGAGAAAGAAGACGAAACATGCTATGAATGTACTCCAGGTTCTCTGCCTTCTTTGGCCCCTGGTCGATTATTCTTTAATGAATGAACGAGGTTGTAAGTCCTTCAACCCTTCTCACAAGATGATAAACTAGTTACTTGTGAGAGTAATTGTATGGCAAATGATTGCAATTCAGGGACTTCACTGTCATGGTTCCACCACTACTCTATTGGGTCCTTTGCATGCATATCATAGAGAGCTTCCACTATAGAAAACTACTTGTAGCCACATGAAAACATGTTCCATTGAGTCCTAATAGAAAAAGCCTCCTCTCCTTGACCATAAATTTTTTTTCACCGCAACCCAATTTTTTTTTAATTACTTCTTTGTCCTCATATGGAGCCCTCGTCTTGGTGACTTATGTATCATACCACTTTGGATTCAAAGCATAAACAACACAATGTAGAGGTGTGTTAAGCTTGTTTCATTTTCCATGCACCTTTTCCTTAATCAAAGGATATAGAGAAGGATCTCTTAAGTCTATGATTTTTCTTATTCTTTCACATATAATCAATTTTTTTTGTAAACCTCCACCAAACATGGCTTGTATGAATCAATGAAATGGATTACCTCACAAATGGGTTGAATGAATTCAACGACAAATTACATGTTAGCAAAAAAATGGTCATCAAGGACTATTTGCCTCACCTCAACTGCAGTCTTTGATGTAGATTGTCTCCAAGCTGCCCATGCATCAGTAACTATAGTGGAACATAAGGCCCCTTTGACAACATAAAGACGGTTAAGAAGTATGAAGAAAGAAGCAAACTGTGTATCTGCAGGTTTGAGAAGTTCCACCTTGGCAAATCTTCAATAAATAATTTGTGTGTGATGATGATTGCATATGAACGTTTGTATTTTTCTACCCTTTTCAATAAGCTTATAAATTCACTGAAACATGCCAATGTATTTTAGTGCATTATTCAATGCATGCACACAACATGGTGTCCAAAATACATGTTTGTATTTTTTTGTACTAACAAGCCAACTACTTTACAAACCGCGGTAGTGTCTATAACAATTTGGAAAACATGTGATGCCCTCAGCTCTTCAATTGCATCACATAGCTGGTTTTGAGGGAACTCTGCATTTTTTTCTTGTCCCGAATAGTTGATTGAAATAAGGGTCTTTGGAGCAAGTTACCATAATGTTCAGAAGAGGACGGTTTCTAGTATTAGTCTAACCATCCATCACAATGTTGCATTCTTGTATAGACCACACTTTTTTGATTGGGGCAGTTTATTGCTCTTTGTTTTTTCTTTGTCAATAAGAGTCGTGCAAAGCTTCTCATATCTAGGGGGTTTATACTTCGCTGGGCCACTGTTGATAACACGAACCTTCTCTTCATAATAAAGTGATTGAGCAACATTGAATGGTATTCTATTCACATAGAATAAATGTGCAAATCGGTACATCCACTGCGTCTTGATCATGTCACATCAAACATGCTTCCAATGGGGTTTCAATTGCCAATGTATGGTCTCTTACGAGAAAACCCCACATCTTTTGCTACATGTCCAAAAAACACATTTAACTTTGATTTTGTTCTCATGGTTGCTATGACAGGGTGACCCTGAGCTCGATCTGTGGTTGAAGCTTGAGAGCTTAAAGGAGCCACTTTGCCTTTAGCTTTTTTTTGCTCCCTCATTGCTTCGTATTGTGCTTCCTCGATTGAGCAAAGTTCAACCCCATTTTCTGGTGTTAAAAAAAAATGAGCCTTCACCCTTGTATAAGTGCCATGAAAGGCTTTCCCATGGTTTATAGGCAATCTCCGTTGTTTTGCCATTCCCTTTGTGAATGTGATTGCAATACTTCTAGAGAGGATACAATGCTTCTTTCCTTCCCCTTGACATTTTGAAAAAAAAATTAATAATTATAATTTAAAAAATAAAAATAATAACGTTAAAATTTAACACCTAAACTAAAATTAAATAAAAATAAAAGTAAAAAATTATAATTACATAAATGATAAATTAAAATTACAAATTAATAAAAGAAATAAATAATAAATACTAAATATTAAAATTTAAAAAAAAATGAAAACTATTAACAATTTAGAACATTTTAAAAAAAACCTAAAAATTAAAACTAAATAATAAAATTAAAAATATTAAAAACTTAAAATAATAAATATTAAATTATTCAAAAATTACAATCATACACATTTAAAAAAATGTAAAACTTAGGTTAGCATTGTCATTCATGGCAATACAGGGAATTGCCATGATGGCCCTGCGAATTAAAAGAATAGCGTTTAAAACTTATTAAAAGTTAAAACTTTAAAGTTTAAACATACTTTTTACTTCTTGCGACAAACTCTTCGACTGCGAATCCGGTGACAAACTCTTTGAATCTCAATTGGTTATGGTAAAATGTGTTGCATTTTGTCTTTTTTGTACACATTTAGGGTTAAAAAATGCATTTATTTAGGGTACAAGATTTTTTGACGAGGAAATGGCTAGGAGACATCGAATGTCCTTGACAGATGTCTCTGTACCCGTCTCCTGTACTCGAGATGCATCCCGGTACCCAAGACATCTCCCAAGGGGTGGCGTGTCTCCTTGCAACTATGCTTCTTATCCTTTGTTCAAGGGAAAGTAGGCAAAAATAGTAGGCTAGCAATGGAAAGGTTCCTTCAATACTTCAAAATTTTTAACTGGAGAATGGTGGACAAAGCTCCTCTTTTGATTCCATCCTCTGCATAATACTTTCTTCTAGTACGTTTACCTATGTTAGTAGAGGACTATTATATGTTTTCCCCATTTCATTGCAGAAAAATTCCTATTGCATCAATGTTTTGTGGACCATAATAAATCATTTGAAGAATGTTGGGAATCAATTTGTGCACGACAAACAAATACAAAGGAGAGTTTTGCTATGCAAATCTTACACATGAAAAGATAAAGACAAGCTCACACAGATAGGCATGAATTTCACTTGGGAAAACCTTTTCAGGTAAAAAAACCCAACACACTAATCTTCTTGATTATAACATAAACTGAACTGTCTTTCAATGCTAAAGCAAGCTTCAAGGTTCTGCAACATTCATACAATGCTTTACTGTATATTACAATGTCCACACTTGAGCATGTGTATTCAGCGTTCAACAACCTTTGCTACACATATAATTGCACACCCTTCCTTAGAAGAACTATGCCTTTTATCAGGTACTTCACTTTGTAACTTCCACACAACAGAGGAATTTGCATTCACCAACTACTGAGCCAAGTGAACAATGTGTAACGCTTCTCAACAGGTCCTTTTCAGAGTGTCACCAGACATTGCTAACACTTCTTTAATCTGACAGATAAAATTAGAACAAGTGTATGAAATGCCTTCAGATACTCGTTCATTGCTTTGTTATGTTGCATACCTCCTTGCAACCTTACTATGACTCGGCCATTGTGCACCATTTCACAATCTCCTATAGTGCAATGAATTTGAGCAGAATATCGTGTACGATTCTACCATCATTCTTGCACACTAACAACCTTGCACAATTGTCATAGGCAGTCTTCACACAAGTTTGTGCAACCGTCCCAGCTTGCACAATCAACTTGCGCAACATCGCATGCAGCTAGTGTTTGTGCAAAACACCTTGCGCACCACCTAGCTTGTGCACAATTGTCATTGTGCAAAGTCATGCAAAGTTGAGACATTTCCAAACAAAGAAGGTGAGAAATATTTGTCCTTGAAGCACATTTTCAAATATTTCTGACAGCTGTATTTTATTGCTTACAGGGGTCGGAAAGTTTTGCAAGGAACCATCCAGGAGGTTTTCTATAGAGAAATTTGGCATGAAAGAAACAGCTGAGATGTACAGTGAAGGTGTATTAAATCATTTTATAATATTTGATTTCTACTAGAGAGATTAAGAGAGTTTTCTGAAGCCAAATTTACTTATGTTCTTTCCATTGTTTGTCCTCAGCTTCTGTTCAATATGAATTCTTGGAGCACTCCGATTCAGAAGATAGCCCTGTATCAGCTGATAAGTACTCAAAGAAATCTATCCATTGTTCATTCTATTTTAAGTGACACTGATCTGGTTTTACTTATATATATTAGATTACATAACTTTTGTTAACTTTTGGGCTCGCTGATCTTGAGCCAAAACAGGCAAATCAAGTTTATTGTAGCGAAGATCAAGCAAAGAATAAGGGCTGGGTTCAAATTGAAAAGTTTTGAGAAATTAGATGAATCTATTACTTCTATCTTTCGCATCCTTAATGATTTAGAGACAAAATTAACAAAGCAGATGTAAGTTCCCCTGCTTTTAAATTTTTAAATTGCCATATTCTACATCTTCTAAAATGATTTATTACTTAAGGCACAAAGTCAGTGATTATAATTTATAACAGCATAATATTGACTACAAGGATGCAGGAATAAGGTTACTAGGAATTGCAGTTCTAGTTTGACAATGATGGAATGGATTTGCAAGGTAAGCATTGGGGAGTAATGTTCAATAGTTCTAGGGTCCACCATTATAGAGGATAAGAAGAGCTCAAGCTAGAATTAGCTAGGGATGCTGGAATTGTGGCTTACTACTTTGGTTTTAAGGTTATGGCATCCATTGTTTTCTATGCCCAGGCATGTTGGTTCTGCATTTCCACAAGAACTTATATGCAACAAGTAATAACCGTCCAGAGCAATTGCTGCAGGAAATTAAGCTTGCAATGCAGAAGCAAGTTGATATACAGAGACAGCAGTTCAAAGACCTTCAATTTGATCTCCAAGAAATAAAAAGTATCATGCAGACTATAGCAACAGTAAAATGTCGGTGCCCATTTCTTTTCTTGTGAAAACCAAGTTTATGGTAATTGTGAATCTAACAAATATGTTCTCAGGTTAATCTCAATGGTTTTAATTGCAGATAAAACTTGCTTTTGTTTCTCTTCCAAGAAGGTTTGTGCATGACTGATCCTGTTTTGTCTGCTACAATTTTTTTTTTGTAAACTCATTAAAATAATGCTACAGAAGGTTATTTGAAGATTTCGGGCATACCAGGAATGCACAAAGTACTCTGTTGAATCAAAATCGATGAAAAGCAACTCCTCAAAACGGCACATTGACGATGAAAATAGGAAAGAATCCAGTCAAAAAGGCAAGGATGTTAAAGATGTGAATGACCTTGAAGGACTTCCTGGTTTCCATGATAATCTGTTTCAGGAACATCACAATTGTGGTTTAGGGCAGGTTGCACGTCACATTTCTCCTGTTCATTCTCATAAAATGGATGAGAATGTGGTCATAAATATTGAAAATGGAATAAATTCTCTTCAAAAGGACGATGAAGCAGGGAAGCCACAGAATGTTCAGATGACAGAAAATGCAGAAACTACCATGCCACATATAGATTGTAATGATGGTGCTGACATGATGGATGATCTGCCACCCAATGCTTGTCCTCCTGAAATCCGGAAGGGAAATCTTTTTCTTATGAAGAAGCAGGAGAACTTTCGCCATCTTTCCATTGAAAATCAGAATTCAGGAAAATGCAAGACTTTGCAAAATCGTGCAATGCAGCTAAATAAAGAAGTTTCTCCTAAGCTTAGCATTTCAAACATAATGATATCTGAAACTGGCAGACGATCAAATAATGATACTAATTGCAATAAGGAGGGTATACATTACAATATAATGGGGACAGAGCTGTCAATTTCAGCAGGGCATTCAAATATATTTAACATGATTGAACCATCACAAGCATGTGAAGGCACAAATCAGTTTGACAAAGGTGTTCTGATAGAAAGAAGGGGCAAAAACATGGATTTGAAGGATGTTTTTGAATATAGATTACCAGAACCTTTAGTAAACAAGGATAAAAGTTTGAATTCAAATACAGCTGACAAGCAGAGATCAATAATGGCAGAGCATAAGAATGCTTGTAGGAAGCATCATACAGAGGAACAGCCTAGTACAGAGGAGAAGAAAATAAAACGAGATGAAAGACATGTCTCAGCTAAAAATAACCATTGTCTTAGCAAGAGGGTCAAGAGTCAAGCTGCATGGTTGAGACGGCCATCCCACCGGTTCAGCCAATCAGAAGTAGAATGCCTGATCTCTGCTGTTGAAAAGTTTGGACCTGGAAGGTAGCCTAACTTAAAATATCCATTGTATTTGAAATAGGATTTCAGGCAGCTAGTTCGATGTCATCCTTTTCTGTACAATGCGAACTATCATATTTTCGAATAACATATTACTGGGATTTCCGATTTGTTTTAAATTATTAACAAACCATCTTATTCAGTTGAAAATTCAGGAAACATTTTAACTTTATTTTTTAAATTTAAAAAGGAGAATTCTATGACGTTTTTCCTAATAGTCGATGCACATATATGATTTTTTTTGTAGTAATTTTAGTCTCCTTAGTACAATCTAATGTTTTAACCTTTGAAGATTGGTCCTGGTTTTGTCTGACCTGACACCAAAATATTTCTGTTTTCATGATCTCCAGGTGGCAGAATATTAAAGAAATGTATTTTTCTAACTTCAAGTTCCGCACTGCAGCAGACTTGAAGGTTCTTATCTTAAAGTCTTAATACCTCTATGAACTCTTAATTACTTTCATGTGTTATGTAATTTATCTTTTGATCATATTTGGTGTTTAATTTTGTGTGAAAAAATGCAGGATAAGTGGAGGTCTTTGCTGCACTCTGCTATGCATTTCTCGGTTAACCATAATTTCCGCACCTCTATTCCTGTAAGCCTCTTGAAACGAGTACAATCAGTTCATGTAAAAGGACACTGACAACAAGGAAGCAGATAGAGACTCCAAATGTTATCAAATAATATAGCAAAACTTCTGTTTGAATGTCAAGCAGTTGTAGTGTCTTCCTCATCAGGAGACTTCTATCGTGATGACCTTAAGTCATGGTAGACATAGTTGTGTAGAATAAGCTAAAATGACGTGGAAGATCATTTAAAAAATGATCTATGTTGAGTTCAGATTTGACTGAACTATCTATGGAAATGTATGGTATAGTGATATGTGCATAAATCTTTGTTGAAAATTCATCCCTGTAATAGTAGTGTTCGATCTCGTCTATTCTGACCGACTCCCCGAACCGAAATACCAATTAGGATTTGGACCATGTGCTTGCGAAGGATTGATTAAGTGCCCTTGATGTGTTTCTAAGTATGGCAGAATGGGTACATTGTGTTTGGCCTGGCTTTTGCTGTCTTTGATACTATTTTTTTGGTGGGACTCATTACTAAGTGGATATGTTTTGAGATTAAAAAAGCCTATTGAAGAATTTCTTGGTAGTCTAGTCAAAATCATCGTAGTGTTATAAAGAATATAACGAGTCCGTTTTATTAAAAAAAGGTTCCAAGGCTTTTTGCACAACTCTTTTGTTGCTTAAGAGGTGTTGGTGTTTAATTTGTCGTGTGATTTTTCAAAATGGCACGTGCACAATTGCCACCCCCCAAGCTCATTGAGTATGTAGGAAGTCAACCTTCTAGAAATGTTGGTGCAGCCTTCTTACTCATCCTACAACATGTTCATTCTCTATAATGCTTCTCTATAACCATTATTTCCTTGGCGTCTCCTCCATCTTCTCACTCTACCGTCCACCAGTGTCCTTTTACATACCATTCGATTGTTCCTTCCAAAGCTCCGTCCAAAGTGAAACATATTGCAATAGATGTTGTAGATATGTATTTGAAAGAAGGTTTGTCAATTCTAATGTTTGCCCCAAATCCTTGTCACACTCGCTCCACTCTTTTAGTTGAGGAGCTGCCTAATGATGACAACTTCATATAAGATGTTCATTATTACGCCTCACATGCAATATACTGCAAGTTTTTGGGAGGCAACATGCCTCCCAAAATAATAGTTGTGGGTACACGAGCATTAGATGTCAGAAGGGGAATATGACATCTCGTACATAGCACATGAATTCTTCACGAGCAATTTCAATTGTATTCTAGATAGACAATGTGTCTTATAAAGAGCACTGCATTTTTATGGCAAATACATACTTTACATTTGGCCTCTGTCACTAGGGTTCGATTCTTGTTGGGAGAATCTTTGCTATGCTCTTAGCGTGTGTGGTGTATCGGGTTATGTGGGGCTGACTTAGGAATATTAAACATTCCCTTGCAGATTGGCAAAGAGTATTAGAACATTCCCTTTCGAATTGTTGGAGAATATTAAACATTCCCTTTTGGATTGGTAGGGAATATTAAATGTTTCTTTTCTCGCATAGCCTTTTACTTAGTCATACGATAATTTCTTTGTTTGCACATTGGTAGTAGTCGGTTTATGGTAGTGTTTAGTATTAGGGTATCATATCACATATTCAGTTCTTATTGTAAGGATTGTGGAGGTTATCCCCTCAAACTGGGTTAGTCATACATTTCAATATTCTACTATTCATTTCACATATATTGCATGGAATTTGCTCTATTATGCTCTTATTTGTGAGTTAATGTTGTTGACCTATTCATTCCCTCTATTGAATTTTGATTTGTTGTTGTGAATATGCTCTTGCTATATAGTAAGTTCATTCCTATCTTACATGTATTCCAATCTAGGTGCACTTGTATTGCTGCAAGAGCATTTGTGAGAGGAAACGCTTCAAGCCATAGGCAATCCTTTGGATATACTCTTAACTTTAAGGGTTATCGGTAAGTGGGATTGTACTTCGTATGCCATACTCTGACTCAAATCATTATCTCCAAAGCCATATTCAATAATTCTTATCAAACACAATAGTTTCTCCTAGGAGCAAGAAGTGGATACTGAAAACCTTCTTTTCAATTGCCATGAATAATGAAAACAAAAATAAATAAATAAATAAATAAATAATATTATATTATTTTAGATTACACATCCGTATTTAGATGTTACCACTGCGATTTTTACTTGTGTCTTTTCATTATGTGCTCTCTTCTTTTGATTCATTCATTTTATCATGCTTTGAAAAACATAACACATCATGTTAATATATTTTTTCTTGGGAGGACGAGTGCAACGAGGATGAGAGGAGATAGTGTCCATGCATTCCTTCAATTTCCTTGGAGCAGGGAACACAATTGTACATGCCTTCTTTCATTTTTCCACAATTCTAAGCTTCAAGTTGCTTTGACAAGAGTCAAAACCTTGACCTCAAATCTTCTACCTAGTTGAAATATTTCAGTGCCAACATGTTGGCCTCTTCCTATGGAAATTCAATTTAATGTAACTTCAATCATAAAGAACTTTTTATCTTCAAAGATACATCATACCATGCCTCATCCAAAGATCTAAACTCTAATTGTACATACTTTTCTTCTTAATTTGCCTTTAAAACCCTACATAATTCAACCAAGTTTTCGGGTGTATACGGTTTGAAAACCCTCACATCTGAATTAAATCTAAAGTTAAGCTTGCCGTCATTACAAAAAAAAAATTAAATTATATTAATTGTTAAATTCAAATTCATTAAAAACAACTAACAAAGAGTCTCTCCACTCATTTTATTTTTTTCATTCAATGAACTTTTAAATTTTGTGAAAACAATCAGTCATAGTTGGTGCTACTTCTTTTCACAACACAACCTTATGGAAATGGAACGTCAAATGATGAAAATGGAAAGGAGTAAACTATAATGATTGCCATGATATTTGTATGCAAAAATAACAAAACTAGAGGTGAAGTAACTATAGTTAAAAGGAGGGGGGAAAAAAAAAACTATAGTTAAAAGGAACATGAAGGTTGGAACTTTGATATATGTTGGAGAAAAAACTATAATTTTGATAGGTAACTGAAAATATAATTGACCACCCGAATTAGGATAGTGGACTATTAAAAAAAAGTATCACAAAAATGGTGCAGAGCCACTCTAAGTAAGAAACTACTCCTTACTTGAAATGCAATATGAAGGATGGGAAAGGTTGAATAATGACTATAGACAATGAGGATTAACGTTGAAAATTAGATTAAGATGCAAGGATAAGAAAAATAAAAAATAGTTACTAATGTCATGTATAATCATAAAAAAGTGTCACAAAATCGGTGCAGATTCACTCTAAGCAAGAAGCTACCCATTTTTTGAAATGCACTATGAATAATGGGCAATGTTGAATAATGATTACGGACAATGAGGAACACTGAAAATCAAACTAAGATGCAAGGATGGGAGAAATCAGAGTAAGATGCAAAGACGAAATCAGATAAATATAACTGTATTTCCATTAGTTATGAAAAAGGATGTATTATATAATACAAAAAGAAATAAAGAGAATAAGGTTAATTTTTACTTGAGGTGCCTTTGAGGAAAAATCATTTGACATAATATCGAAAGTAGATTCTTCATTTTTTATTGGAGCCACTTGTCTTAATGGCAATACTTCATGAATATAGATGACACATTTCTTCCTAAATTCTTCTTCAGAATCACTATCTTCATCTTCGACAATTTTCTCTTTAAAACACACACACACACACACACGAAAATGTATATACCCTACAAAATCAAAAATAAATGTATATACATCATAATGTCCATTTTTTAAGATAGTAAAAAGGAGTTGCATTATACAACACAAAATAAAATGGATTCAAAAAATAAGTGTAATTTTGATTTAAGGTGCATATAAGAAAAGGCTCTCCCACACAATACTAGAAGCAAAGTCTTCATTGTTGTTTGAAGGCACTTGTCTTAATAAAAATACTTCATGAAATTGTGTGGCATATTTTTATTTAGAATTACTATCATCATGTATCGCAAGATTCTCCTTCAAAACTGAAAAAAATACACATATTTTGAAAACGAAACGTAGATACCTCACAACATTGAAGACAAATGTATAAACATCATAACAACCACCATCACCGCAACAACAAAAAAGGATACCACTTTCAGTGTAGAGTTAAGTAGGAAACTTTGAAAACAAATCCTACATTCAAGGAAAAAAAGAGTAAAATCACTAAAATTTTATTGGCCTAGAAATTTTTATTTTGGAGCAAAGTATACGAAGTCATTATGATTGTTTACAAACTTGGAGCAGGTTAAAGATATGTTTATATTGTGCAACTAGAGGAGGAAATCGAGTTTGAAAGGGAAACTAATAAAACTCAACAAAGACTAAAAATGAAGCATAACATAAAAATGAATTTATAAAGCTCTAATCTTAACAAAGAGATCAAACAATATGCAAGAAAAGAGAGGAAGCTAAAATGAGAATTTCGTCAAACAATTTACTTGTAACTCAATTTTTTTTTTTATTAAATAAATTGGAGATACTACTATGAATTCAATAAAATGTAAGGACATACACGAGATTGAAGTGACTATCAAGCATACAAAAAGGTTGGCAAGGCAACTCCCACCCAATTGGTGGCGTTATGGGTGTCAAATGTAGTAGTGTGGATCTATTTAGCCATTTAAATGGTTTTGGGATGCCTAAGTACTTGAATCTCAACTCAATGATGCCATGGGTATCAATGATAGTATATTCAAGAAAGTTGATAGATGTGCATACTGCTCATGCTTGGATTACATGGAAAAATAAGCACAGTGTGTCGACATACATTATGGAATTAATTGACAGTTTCCTAATCTTTGAACATTTATACAATGATCACCTCCTTTTTCCAAACTTGAGTTCTTCCAATTCCTCCTTCAAACCAACAACCAATCCTCGAGCATTTGAGTCACTTACCACAAACTCTCAAATAAATGTGGTTAAAAGATGTGACCTTCCTTCCCTTGTTAAACATTGTTGGAATGCCATTCTACAAACTTCTTTTATTTACATGCTAAGATCTCAATCATTTAAAAATATATTTTTTGGAATCAAAACTATTTTGGCAATATCCACTAAGATAATGTCCTAGGAAAATCAATACAATCATTAGTGCAACAAATGAGTTAAGATGGAGCCTTTAACAAAGATTGGAGCCAACAAAAGGATTTTCTATCTCAATCTCAACTGGAAATCCAATCTCAAGTTAATTCTTATTCAGGGGCTTCTTATTGAACCCTCGGTTAATTGATTGTTTGTCACCCAAATTACTCTCCCATGATAGATCAAAAACTTGTACTCGACAACCCAAAATTTTGACTCAGACTTGCAACTTGACAATTACTTGGTAAAATTTTTACGAGTATTATATATATATATATATATATAAAATTTACCAAGTAATTGTCAATTTTTTTGTCAAGTTGCAAGTCTGAGTAATTGTCAAGTTTTTCATCGAGTCGCAAGTCAGTTCATAAAATAAACATAAATAACTTGTAAAACATTGTTAAAAAACAAGAAATGAATGGAAAGAACGAATGGGTATATTTTTTTATTACTTTTAGACCAAAAAAGAGAACAATGCTCCTCAATGCACCATAATATCATCTCCAGCTCTTCGTACTCATTCGTTGTGCCCTTAAAAGTGGAAGGAATATATTCCTCATTTGGAACAAAATCATCCACACACATCATCCTCACCAAATCCCCTTGATGCTTTTGCTTTTGCCTTTGTTGTTGTTGCCCCTTTCATTGCTTCCATCTCAAAATATTTGATCTCCTCCTAATAATTCGTCACACAAGATCAAAATAATTATAAAACCATCATGGTTGGAAACACCTTGAGTAAGCTATTTGCTACAATGTTGGATAGTTTGATTTCTAGATTTGCAAAATCCAAAAAACTTTGAAAAAAGGGGAAACAGGTTTCAACTAGAATCATCTAACAATAAATAATATATTGATGCTTAGAGCTATAATCAAAGAATAAAGAGCACACACGCATAAGTTTATTGTTATTTTGTTGATTTTGGAAAGGCATTTGACATTATTATCTAACAACTTATAATCCAATGTCTTTGAGATCTACAAATTCTAGAACGTTTGGTTTTTCTTGTGATGAGACAATATGAGAAGGTGGTTGGCCAGGGTTGAAACCCTACTGATTTTACATAATATATGAATATCACTATTGGTGCTAAACATCATTATCCACTTTCTTCTACTTTGTTTAATCTCTACATAGATGAATTAAAGGATATCATTACAAGTTTAGGGAAAACATGAGACAATTATATTCTTTATGATATAATCATATTATTTGCCGATGACATTATTCTCATGTCACATAGTGTTTCATGCCTACAAAGACATCTTGACAATATATTCTCATTTTGTGATACTCATGGTTTACAAGTGAACTCGAGTAAAATAAAGGTCATGGTTTTCAACATAACTAAGCATAAAATATAAGAAACTAATTTTATTTACAAATCAAGTTTGGTTGAAGTGGTTTTATATTATACTTACCTTGGTGTGCATTTCAAAATACCTCCCTTCAATATACTCTTTGTTGCAATAGTGAGATTATGCAAGGGGTATGTTGCACTTAGTACCCTTGAGAGACAATATTTCCAACTTCAATTTCAGAATGCCAAAGCAAAATGGTCTATTCTCCAAACTTTAGTGTCACCAAAAATATTGTAGGGTTGTGATCTTTAGGGATTAGGACTTCATATTACTAGTTGGGATTGGATTGATAGAGTTCTTATTTCCATGCTATATCCAAAAACTTGCACACAAAATGGTCATTCCAACTGCAATTATTTTTTTTGAATTTGACATCTATCCCCTTCATATTCAAGTTGTTTTCCATCTAGTGAAGTTGTTTTAAGAATTAATATGTATGCCATATATGACAATTGGAAATAATGGATATCCATTCAAGGGTCTTCAATCATCTATTAAGCTATGTGAGTAAGGGATCAAAAACACTTGGTATGCTCAATATACGTCTTTTCTACATGGAATAGGTATTGATATCAATCATTTGCCTCCTAATACATTTTCCATCAATGCTTCCTACATGTTAAAAAGAGATATTCATAGAGAAATCAAAGATGATATCTATAAATTACACATAAAGTCATCTTGGATAGAACCATCAAAACCATTGTAAAAAAAAATGTATCACTACTTGGAGCCTTAACTTCAAATATATATATATATATATATATATTATTACTTCCAAGTACACTAGGCTCTCCTTTGGTCTATTCCATTTAGGTTGTGGGTATATGCTCATCAAATTTGTTTGGAGTCATAACACTTTCTTCTGTGACATCAACACATATGTAATCTTTGTAATAATGAATTGAAATCAAAGGAACATTTTGTATTTTTGTGTCCAGTGTATTATGAGATATGTGGTAGGTTTAACTATCTCTTTAGAGGAAATCAAGGCTCTCTGCAATATCTTATCCATTATGAGGATCAAAGATGTGTAGCTCTATTTATCAGAGAGATGACCCAACATAAAGTCGATCTCCTTAAGCAATAATAACACAATTTTTTTTTCATGGTTCAAATTTAGAGTCCTTTTTTCAACCTCAATTTTAGAAGTATAAATAAACCCACTGTTATACTCAACAATCATGAGTTTTTTTAGGAAACATTCAAAAACTTAGCTCTTATATTTTATGTTTTCTCTCCTTTTTCTATTTGCAAGTTATTATTTGAAATGTACTTTTCTTCAAGTCCTATAACCATGTTATGGTTATTATCAGACATTTATATTTATATTCATATTCATATTCATAACCTCAATAAACATGGGATCCACAACATCAAAAATCCAGTCTAAGTATGGATCAATATCACCCAAGTCAATCGCATCATAACTATTATCCTTCCATCTATCGCAACGAAAACAAAGATTGTATCACACAAAAAACAAGGTATTTAGGCATTGTGTTATCAATTTATTGCACTTCAGTGTGTGAATGGCCTCAAACATGCTCTAATTTAATTCACACACAAGAGCTACATGGCTAACACAAAATACAAATGGTTAGCCTCTAAAGATCTAGTGTCTTTGCACCATAATATTCTCACCACAAATATACAAATAAGACATTTATCACTTTGTAAGTCAACTAGGCTTACATTTATTAAATAATTCTAATATCTACGAGTAATGAGAATACAAACAAAGGACTCGATTTGTTTCTACCTAGGTGTTAGATCTTTCTCCTTTAAATGCATTGAGTTAAAGAAAAGAGTCTCCTCTCTGCACTCTTGTAATCTACAACTCACCAAGAATTGTCTTTCTAATGGATTTTTTAGGGATCATCCTCTCTAATTCATGTGTTGAGGCCATCCATAACCTCCTTGTCATCCTTAAATTAATTGAATAAGGAAAAATTGGAGTTAAAGTAGTAGGCTGCTACATGTATATGTTAGTGGAGCTTCTCGTTCTATCTTTGATCAATTATGTGTCGGATGGGTTCATATTTTATTTTATTTTTGCCATAATAATTTTCTATGGCCTCTTTGGCTTTCTCTATTGCCTCATACATATAACCCATCAGGTCTTTCTATGCATCCACCAAGCGTAAAACTTTGACCAAATGTATCATCACCTAAAACAAAGTAACATGCAATTTTAAAATAAAAATTAAGAAAATTTGAACCAAAAAAATTATTGAAAGTAAATGATAAATAAAAAATAGTTAAGTTTACGATTACATTAAGGATCTCCTTTATGATTTTTGTAAAACAGAACATCAAAAACAACCTTCATGAATCATTCTCTTTCGACCTTTTTACAATAGTGAGACTGCAGCCATTGTGTGCTCACAAACATGTGCTTAAGAGATGTTAGTGAGGTTGCAATGATTTGTAATATGATGATGGTTGTGGTGAATCACATGACTCCTGATTGCATAAGCTCCTTTATGTTAGTGTTCTCTCTCATCAAGCCTAACACTCAAGTGTGATTTTAGATGTATTTTTTTTGTATTTTTGGTTTCTTCAACTACACTTTCACCCATGAAAATTTCTATATACCCTTAGAGATCAATGCAATTGGTTATGCAAGAGCTCCAAAAATGTGTAGGGTGTCTCTCCTGAAGAAATATCCTTCTTTGTATATATATTGTTGCATTTCCAATCACAACTTGGATGATATTCTCAACACCCACTTCCATGACCACCTAATCTAACATATCACAAAAATTCTTTGTTTTTTTCACTTGGAAGGAGGCATCAATTGAATTTAAGAACACAAAATACTTATTTGGACCACTAGAAAGTTTATCAAAGTGTGGTTATTTCCATTCGTCCACCCATCAAATAAATATTGAAACTCTTTTTGTGCCATGTTTTTGCTCATCTACTAGCACCTGTGTATTTTTTTGGATGTTGTTCAACACTTGGATACACAAATTATGAGGATTATGTGCCTTGAATCCCTTCCCAACAACAATCAATGTAATTAACAATGTTTCTCAATATGGGCTTCTCGCTATTTTGAATGGTATGTTGTTGAAATATAAAACATTTGCAGCAACTATCCTCACTTCATTATATTTTTCCCGACTCCAAAGCAGTACCTTCGAGAGAATTTTGTTCATCAGGGATATTACGTGGACACAACCTTGTGAAGCCAAAGGCATTTGGTTTGAACTGTTTGCAGTGGATGAGCCTCATCCTCAGATACTTGGGATAATAGAAGAGTCTTCTAAATAATCAAAATTAAGGGAGACGTTCATTATGGATGCAACTACTGTAATTATCCTTTTTTTTCTTTTCATAAAGAGTAAGGACACCATTCATCTCTCTTGTAACATCAGGGTTTGCTCTATCACACAATCACACATTTTTATTTGGGACTTGTGCAAGGTGGTATTTGAAGCACAAAATGATAATAATTACATATCACAATATTGTCCCTACTACAATAAATGCAATAAGCACAACCATTTGCGTTGGAGTCACATTAGAAATCAATGTTTTTGGGTGTGCTTTAGCCTAAAAATTTCAAGATTTTTTGTTGATTTTGGTAGTGTAAAATTGATGCCACTAGATATTTTTAGTTGAGTAGAGTTTGTGCTACCAATTCTAAAAAATAAAACGACAAAATTTTTAGCTCTAAGAGACTTAAAATAACAATAAAAATATAATATAATTATTTGTCATTACAAATAAATTTATTATATAATTATATTTTATTTTTAATATATGTGTGTGTGTGTGTGTGTTGTTTTATTTATATATATTGTATATTATTTTATAATTATATTATATATTTATTATTTACAATATTTATTACATTACATTATATTTATTGTAGACACAAAATTTTTTAGAACAAGGCTTATAATTGAATTGTTATTATAACATTTTTGTATAAATGGATTATTGGTTAAAATTAAGATTTTAATGGTGCATTTATCCTTTGTGTTGGGCCCTATAGCCTTCCTATGCCATCATTCATTCATGAATGTTCCCTGATCTATTATTTCTCTACCTTAAGATCCACCCATGTGCCCTACAGTTTATCTAGGTCTCTATTTTAGGGGATTTTCCTTGACTATTTTTAGAGTAATCCAAAAGTGGCACTAGTATATTTTCATGAATTTATGACACTTTATGTTGAAATTGCATTTTTTCATGATCATTGATGCAAAATTTGTGTTATCAAATTTTCCTTATGCAAATTGTGTTAGGCACATCCACTCTAAATTTGGAGACAAATTGCTCCAATTTGGCAATTTTTCCTTTAGTGAAGCACATTGCATCAAAAACACTTCCTCTGATGAAAATTTGTGTATTTTACCAATGTAAATTTTTCATCAGCAAGTGAAAAAAAGATGATTTTACCAAGGTGTCACTTGTACCAAGGTTCCAAAAATGAGGCCTAACGTGAAATGTGACACAAACATTTCCTGCCTTTTTTGTGATAATAACTCCCTCCAAATATTCAAATTCACTTTTTTGATGCAAATGGTGACACAATTTTGAATTATCCCATACCATACATAGGTTATAAAAATAGACTCCCATTGTTTGATTAGTATGATCGTGTGTCCAAAGATAAATACAAAATTGATTTGAACCGTCTGTAGATGAAAATCAGACTATTTGAACTTATTTTATGTGGAAATCTAGTGATTAAAATACTGATTGGGATTTAGAGAGTTAAGACTTACATTTAAATACTAAATGTGTCTTTTCTTTTTCCTAAGCTCATTTATCAAAGACATTATGATAAGAAGAGATATCAATCTGTTTATCGACCTTGTGAAAGTTTGTGTAGGCAAGCTAAGGATGCTTCATTTTATTTTAGCTTTGATTTCGATTGATTTAATTTTATTTACACAAGTTAAGGATGCTTCATTTTATTTTGAAGGCCTACATTTCCCTGAGATCATCCTATCATTGTGCAACCTCAAGCCATTCTATGGATTTTGAGATTGACGTAGTAAATGGGATATTGAAAGTAGATATTAAAGAAAAAGGGCACTTGACTGCAATGGAAATATTTGATATAAGTTATCTGCTTTGAGAATAATATTCTAGTCTTAGATTTTCCCATTGGAAGTTATGATATCTACAAAAAAATTTTGAACATAGGGTTTTAGATATCACAGAGAACTTGATGCATGCATGAATGGGTAACCAATAACATGAAAACCAAAAAAAGAATATTGTGATGAATTTTTTTGAGGTAACAAATAGTTTTTCAATAGTTTTTTCCTTTTAGGAATGCACATAAACAAGGATTCAATTCAACAATAGATAACAATACTATTTCCCCTCTTTGAGTAAATAGATGGCCTATAGCAGTTCTAAAGTAAAATTTTCTTCAATGAATTACAAAGTTTGCTAGGAAAATTTCCTAGGATATGTTCCACCAAAATATCATCACCTATGCTTGAATGAGGATCAATATGTAATTGAAAAAATTACTTGCTGAAAGTTATGATGAAAATTAGCCAGGCAACTCTAAATGCAAGCAACCATATTCTCAATTCACACACTTTTTTCCTTCCAAAAATTAAAAAATAATTTCTTTGGAAAAGTCAACATATCTAACAAAAATAACTTGACACAAACTATGTGACACATGTTATAGTAATAAAACCTCTGCTCAATATCCTTTAAGTCAACTCGTGCTAGCAGTTGAGTCGCATCAATTTGGTTGATGCTTAGACATTTTTTCATCATTAGCAAACACAAAATTATAGGTAAAATGTGGCCTAATTTAGATGTAAATCCTTACATAAAACCATGGAAATCTATTAGTTTGGTCCCAAACTTTTTTTGGAGTAGTCTAAAATTAGTTAAGTTGGTTGTGGGCCCATTGGTCCTTCGCCCTTATGTTTGCCATGTTTCATTGTGCATGATTGTCTATTTTCCTACTTCAATGTGGTTGTCTAGTGACTAAGTAGGTCCTATTTTAAATTCAATAATTTTATACATACACAAGCATATTAGTGCATTAGATAAAAATCAATAAGTATCATGATCTCACATTGATTATATCTTACATTTTCAAAGATAACATCTAGATATCAATTCTATTGGTTTCCTTTTATTCATACTTGTACCAAAAGAGGGCCTAAGTGAAAAATCATATAGCTTCGTTTGTTATTATAGGGAGAAAGGGTGGAGGCTTCTGTCACACATTGGTATGGGTCACTCACTTATATATCCACCTAGTTTATAGATCAATGTAACCCTAATTTGGTCACAATACCTATTGACACATCTAAGAATGGAAACATGCAGCATTAGTGGCATGATCCCCTTGTTGGGGGCTACTTTATATATCAGACACATTGAGAATCAAGGCTCATACATACATACATACATACATACATACATACATACATACATATATATATATATATGTATATATATGTATGTATATATATATATATATATATATGTATGTATGTATATATATATATATACACACACCAAATTAGGGTTACATTGATCTATAAACTAAGTGGATATTCAACACAAGGATTCACCAACATAGATCCTATATTATTAACTCAGTTAGTGATTGAAATAGGCTGTTGTTCTAGACTAGATTGCTTATAAAATAGAGCTATGCATTGTTAGAATGAAATTTACAATTTTTAAAATATCAATGCTAAGAAAATATAGCATAAAATACATTAAGAACACAAGATTTATCCTGGAGAAACTTGATTTGGGAAAAAAATTAGTAGGGTGAGGCAACTGCACTCCCCTTTCCACTATGTGATTCAAAACATGTACAAGTTATGAAAAAACTTGGCCTTCATGGACAAAATTTTTACTACTCCTTATCCAAATCTTACACACATGATTGCTTTGCACCTTTCATACTCACAACAAAAAATCACTAAACAACCACTAAAAAACTCAGAACAACTAAAGATAACATGAACCAAGACTCAAACTTGCCATCTTACAATGTGAATCCAATTCCAAGACTCTTGCAATGTATTATGCCTTGCATAAGACTTGATTTTATGATTTTGCATCTTTAGAGTCTGCCAAGAAGTGCAAATGAACCATCGCTGGGAAGTGGGAATTGTTGACCATTTTTGGTCACCATGGAAGAGCAGTGTCCAAGTTCTATTCAAGGCTTCGGGATCACTCACAAGCTTTTCAAACTTTAGTCGATCAGTTCCAAGACTTGATTGATTCTATGAAGTTACTTGTAAGACTAAAGGGAAGTTCTACGCTTCGAAGATATATGAATTTTAATCTCCCAACAGCTCCATTTTTCAAAGAAGTGCTTTGACACTTAGTCATTTTAGGGTTTTTTACCTAGTGACAACTTCAGTGGGTGAAGAGCTTAAATTTGATGGCCCTAGGTGATGTCTTGATGAATTCATGGTTTGTTAGTCATAATGGGACTTAGCCATTTATTTTAAATGTTGATTTATGCCATGTGTCAGTCTCATAGTGGTCTTGATCCCTTTCAAATTCTTTTCAACACTTAATTGATTCTTTGTGTTTTCCTGGTGCCACACGTCACTCTCCCAACAGTCCTAGGCCTATTCAAAAGTCTTTTAAAGAATTAGTCAATTTTTAAGAAGTTGTTTGATGAGGCAATGACATCAGCAAAGCCCCAAACAAGAATGTAAGTAGGATGCTTCCACATGTCACAATCTTGATAACTTGGTGACCTGAAATCATCCATACAAGTTCAAAGCCCTTCAGGCTAACGAGTTAGCAGGATGATGCCATGTGGATTAATAATGCTACCCTACTCTCCCAGATATTTTCGTATAACCTAAACAAGTATGTTAGATCCTAAGCTAGTGGGTGATTAAAATGACACCATGCATCATGATCCTACTACTTTGAAGCCCCAAGGTAGTCCATGTAAACATAGTAGTGTGTCAGGACAATAGTGAGTGAAATATTTCCATGTGGAAAATACTGCTTCACCATAGGATAAATAGTTAACATTCATTTGAAGCCTCAACTGAGCAAAGGAGGATAAAGAAGGAGCCATATGAAGATGACAATCTCCAAGCACATAGTGACAAGAGTGCTAAAAAAATATAGAGTACCAATTGGCACTCAATAGAGTTGATCAATATATCCCGAGGAAAGGGAAGGACAATAAGAAGCTACCATGTGGCTTAGTTGACAGATATACAACTTAGCTCAAAGTAATTGGGGAGATAACATTGGAGACCATAAATTATATCCAAAACTTAATGGATTAAAGAGGTGATGCAGCCAAGCAAAAAAGGAGGCAAAAAATGAAATGGTGTCATGTCATTAGTCACCATGCCTAAAATTGATGGCCCATCCAGCTATTAAGACCGTCATAAGCAAGATTTGTATAATCAAAAAGTGGTGGCTCGAGGATCACAAGATTATGTGATAAATGACTCAGTATGATATTGTAGTTAGAATATTGAAATGAACTAATCCTAATTCTATAGGATTTAATACTAATATAGCTAATAACATTAAAGCAGGATTGAGACCAACATGATGAGATCATGACTAGAGCATACATGACAAAAAAACATCTTAATGATAAGCATGGTATGGAGGTCTGTGGGGAGAAACATTGAAATTAGAAGTGGTGAAATTATGCCAAGGCAGTAATTTCATAAGATTTAAAGCTGCATTCTTACACATGGAAACTTGTAAATTAAACTGAAGCCATTGAATGATTAAATGTTTGTTGCTCTATAACTAATGAGAGAGTGTGTTGATCTGACAAACTTAATTTTGAGGTAATCATCACCATGCCTCGAGGACAAAATTATAGTCCCAATTACCTTTGGCCATCCCTATTTGATTTGTAGAGAGATTGTGTGTCTCAAATTTCTAATCTTCAATTTAATTCTCTCAGCTATGTTCTGATTGTAATAAATGACCTATGGGCTTCCCATTGCCTATAAAAGCCTAGGTATTTCATTGTGAAAGGGTTGACATTTATAGGTGCAATAATGCTACCAAAATTTGTCCTCTACGAGCCCTTTGTTGCATGAGCCTTGCATTTTAATGAGAATTGAGTTCGCCTCTTTCCTTTCTTCTTGCATTTTGTGTGCATCTTGTGGTTTCTTGATCTTTGCCTATGGTAATCTTTGTCCCTCTCATTGTCGTCCATTCCCCAACACCTATGTGAATAACTTGGATTTCTCTTACAAGTTGTATGATGTGTGCATATAGGTCTATATAAATGCCACCTGTGGATCATTTTTCATCCTTCTTTGTGTTGTATTATGTCTTGCACCTCCTTGTAAAATATTTATGAAATTAGAATGTCTATTTTGGAGTTTGTGTGATATTTTATCATCCTTTAAGATTTATAGTGTGTTCTTTAAGGCCTGTAGAGATGTTATGTCTAGTCTTGGTGCATCACCATTAGTTCCCTTTTAGCAACCCCTCTCTCCCTTTTCCTCATAATAGTTTACAAACTTAGGATCAACTATATATTTCCATTCATCTCTTTTAGGCATGCATTTTGATCCTAAATTAGATGCATTTAGATTATAATGGTGTTGGCCTTCTTTGGAGGTTCATCCTAAGGATCGCAAGTGTCCCACACCTTGGGGGATGATCCCTTTATCTCACTAAACCATTTTCCATTTCAATGGGTGCACAATTCAAGTGATAATTTTTTTTGGCATGCCCAATGGGATGAATTTTGATGATCCTCACATCATCCATTGAAGAATTTTGGTGTGTTATTTAATACAACTTGCCTTTCATGGTAGTTTATACAACACCATGGTGACTCTTAGTATAAAATCTATTGGTTTAAGTAGTTTGAATGCCTAAAAATGTCTTTTAACCCCTCCATTTCATGAAAATATTATTATTGTGCCTTCCCATTTCCCATATCAGGTTGAAAAAACTCTTGGTTTCACCCAAAATTAGCCTAAACCAGTAAGGTACCAGCCTCCTCATAGTGTTTATCTCCCTCCCACCCCTGCTCAACATTATTGATAGCCCACTCATGTTTATAATAAGACTTTTGAGGGATATATTACTCCCAATCAATATTATGACCCTCTTAATCAACCCATAAAAAACATCAAAGACATCCTACTGGACTTCAACCAATAAATGAAAGAGATTGAAAGAGAGCAAGATAATGAATTGTAATAGAAGGAGATGTTCATCAAGCTTATCTTCACTAGCAAGAAAGGGAGATTCAAATAAGGTATAACGCATAATGCTTGGCTAGGGAAATCATATCCAAATAGGAGTAGATATGTCAAGTTCTTGCTCAAGTGTAAGAAATTAGACTGAGGTCAGCCTCCTCTATTCCTAATTTCAAAAAATATTCTCTTGCCATAAATCGGGCTCAACCCACTCAAAAGGAAGCTCCTACATTCAAGATCCCAAGTTTCAAGTAGGGGAAACCTTCTGAACTTCTAAGTAAATCTCCTTATTTTAAGATCCCAAGTTTTAGGATTCCTTCTCCTTTGAAAGAGTCTTTTCCTCTATAAACTCAACGTATTATCCCTCAAAATGACCCCCTTAAAAGCCCATTCTTCCTCAATAACCTCAAACTACTCAACCATGGTAGCCTTCTTGGACCAAGCATTTTGATTTCAAAATGCCCAACCTTTTTAAGGCCATTCCTACTTCATCAGTTGAACCCTCTTGCCCTCCCACCATCTCCCTTTTCAACGGAGGACTTTTTATATGGAGATGAAATGAAGACCATGTAGATGAAAAGGAGGGTATTTCATGTGAGGATGCTGAGGAAATAATTATTGATATCCCTCTTTGTGCCACTAAAATAAAAAAATCAGACCTACTACCAGAAGAGGATAAATATGATTAGTTAGAGTAGTAGAACAATGAGCAAGTGGGTAAGGATGGAGAGGAAGAAGACAATCTTGAAGAGAGGATAGGTTTCTCTAGTCAAGACTACATTCAGTGGCAAGATGATGAGGTGCTCTCTTGGAAAAATGAGCTTCCATTTATCATGAAATAAGAAGATCAATCTAGTTGGCATGAGTTTGATTAAGATAGAACAAATAGAGCTTGAAATCAAGGACATCACTTCTGATGGCCAAGAAGAGTTGGAGGAGTATATTGAATCAATCCAAGAGGTTAGACTTCAGGTTAAAGGATACATTTTATTCCTTTCCAAGGAAGTTCTAATACAAAAACACTTCCAATACAACTCAATTTAGCCTCCTACGGGAGACTTACACTCTAATTTTGATTGGAGGCAAGAAGCTAGCTTTGAAAGGAGCAGATAAGAGTAAGAATAATATCTTTATTAGGATGAGCTAGAGGAATTTTGCTCAAGCCTGGACACTAAACCAACATCCATTTAAAAATAGGCCCATGATCAACATGCAAAACAAGTGGAAATGGATGTGTTTCTAAACAATCATTAGGACAAGTGCATCCCAATCAATAAAATGATGGGGTAGTAAAACACAAGTGTGAGGGAAACTATGATTGCTCAAGATTTGTATTGTCAAGAGGATGAAATATCAAGTACCTATCTCAATTTGAGGTTAATAATGAGATATCATCACATGTTATACTCAATCTAGAGCATAAAATTGAGCATCAAGAAGGCCAAAATCAACCCACTTATCCAGTTCAAGATGACTATTCTTATATCAACTTACATGGTCTAGTGAGTTTGTTTTTGTTTGCTTCCTTGGAGAAGTGCTCCATCAATTCATTGAGCACCCAATCCTTTTCCACCTTTGGTTGGCTGCTGAAAAGGTAGTTATTTTTAAAAACTAGTCAATGCCTTTGTTTATGTGGCCTTCTATTTAGTTAGTTAGGGGAGGTTGATTGCATTTTCTTTCCTCTAAGTGTTATGATACATTAGTTTAGATGTTTTATTTCTCCTAAGTGCCTGCATGCACATTGTAAATACTTTTGATTTTTTTTATCTTCCTCTAAATACCTATGACATAATTTGTGTTTTTCCCTTCTCTTGTTTTGTTGAGGGCACTTTCATTTTTAAGGATTGGCTTAGATAGTAAATAAGAAAGTAGGGCAGGATTGGAACTTCAGGGTAGATGGAATGGTGTTTAAAGGAGACCATGAAGCTTTGAGAAATTGAGGGAGTATATCAGAGACAAACCTTGAGAATATTTGCAAATGATTTATGAGCAGTTCCCAATTCATCATCAGCTTTGTCGAGCATGGCTCCAGTAAATCATAATGCAACTTAAGTACAGGGATGCTTCCATGACTCCATGCCCAATGGATTGACTCAAAGGCTACTAGGTTCCTACTTAATAGGTAAAAAACCCATATAGGTTACCATATTATTGACCATTTTTGGTCACCATGGAAGAACAATGTTTGAGTTTCATTCAAGGCTTCAGGATCACTCCCAGGCTTCTTGAAATTTAGTTGAGTAATCCAAAGACTTAACCGATTATGTGTAGTTGTTTTTAAACCCAAAGGGAAGTTATACACTTAGAGGATCTATGATTTTTAGTTTCACAATAAATCCATTTAAAAAAAAAAGTGCTTTGACACTTAGCCATTTTGGGTTTTTCCTGGTGATAGCTTCAAGAGGTGAAGATCTTAAATTTGATGGGCCCCAAGCAATGTCTTGATGGCTTCATGTTTTTTAGTCATAGTGAGACTTAGCCATTTATTTTAAAGATTTTTTGGTGCCACATGTTAGTTTTTTTAGGTACCTAGAACAACAAACATGCTCTGATACCAGTTGATGGGGAATCCAAGAACAAACACACCTGTTTTGATCCCACTTGTTAGGATCTTGCTCCTCATAAAGAGCACAATATGATTACCAAATATAAGCAATTAAACATGCGAAAATAACCAGAAACACAAGTAAATAGAATTCACCAATAGCACAGAATATGAGAGACAATACACTATCTTGTATTAACACTTTACAAAAAAGAATACAATAAAGAGCCGCCACACTCTTCCACCTTACAGAGGCTTCCCACACCTCAAGTGTACAGTAATTCTTCTTCAACACTCTCCTACCAAAAATGGTCCCAACAACCAACTCACACACAAAATTGGTGTTCACCTCTCCAACCAGTCAGTAATAACCCTGCTAGTACACCAAGCACTCTATAGTACTTCAAGTTGATCTCCCATGAACCTGCAACCTGCAATTCAACAGACCATACTCACACATGTAGATCTCTTGTGAGCTTACAACAACCTGCAACTCAATGATATTACAATGGAAGGAACTTCCTTGCCTTCCTTATTAGCTCATATTTTACAATACATGCCAATGGGTCTATAAATAGATCCCAGACTTAAACAATAACTTAGACTCAAAATTTAGACAATTATCCACGCAGCTCAAGACTCTAATTGGCCTTTACATGAAAACACTCCATTCACTTAACTAACTATTCATGCAATGAATAGTTTTGGAACACACATGTGACCGACACCGGTCCCTGCTTGCCTGGTGCTGCCGACGTTGGCCGACTTCCTACCATCGCTAGTTGCCTTCTGCACTGTATTTGACCGACGTCGGTCATACTATCGACGCCAGTGCTTTTGGTTCTTCAGAAACCTTCTATTTTCATCTGCAAAGTTGAAGCTTTTAGCTCCACACCCTAACAATCTCCCACTTGGAGATAAACAGCTGCAACCTGTACCTGTACTTGTACTCTATCTAGTTTGTTCCCTTGGCTTTGTATCCCTCCTTAAGATCTCTCTTGAAGACCAACCACCACACTCCTTGTGATGCAACTCATGTCATCCAAATCACCTGCCACATCCACATCTACAAACCATGTAGAAAATAAATTGAACCTGCATAGAATGTGCACCTGCTGCTAGTCCCTATAAGAATCCACTGAACTACCCTTCAGTACTTCTCTCCCAGATTGGCTCCTAACTTGTGACAACTCCCACTGCTTGGGAAAACTCAAGTTTAGTACATACCATGCACTTAACCTCATTATGTGAATCAAGACACCTGTTCTATGAATTGTCCTACCATCGGCGTGCTAACCAGTCTCACACAATCATCCTGAAACAAAGTCAACATATGACCTTCCATGTCCCTAGAACACACCTATGCCAAAGAATCTTGCTGCTCTCAAATTCTTCATGACACACCCCTGAACTAGCTTTACCTTTAGTTTAGCAATACCTATATATGTAACCCTGCAACAAGCACATCATACAGTAATAGGATAATGTAGCTAATATTATCCAACCTGGTAAAGAGAAACACAATGATCAAACCTCTATTTCCCTGCATCTTATACAAGACCATATACCCTGGTCTTCCATCTCACGTATCCATTTCTGCTCTTCTTCATCCTGAACATCCATTTGTCTCTCAGTGATTACTTCCAGCTAGCAACTCTACCCAAAACTCCTGTTTGGTTCTCCTCCAAGGAATCACATCCTCTATCCATGCCAAGCTCCCACTATTTTCTAGATCTACCTATTCTGATTCTTCAATAACTTCTTGGTTCTATACCATAAGTGAGCAACAAGTAGCATAAAGAAGGGAAATGATGAATTTAAGAACTTACTTACGCCTTCAGTCCTCCATATGGGCGCTTGAGACTTCTTGACAGCTTGTTGTCCACCCAAGATTTGTCTCAGTAATCGATGCTGATCACATCTCAGTCTGCACTCGACCAATGTCAGTTCCCTGCGACTGCCTCCTTGCCAACGTCAGTTCCCCCTGGCCGACGCTGGTAGTTATCTGGCCTGAGTCACCAATGTCGATAGTTATCTGGCCTGAGTCACTGATGTCGGTCTGCACATAGCCGACATCGGTCCCTGTCTGGACGCCGACGTCGATTTTCTTGCCGACGTTAGTCTCTATGTTTTTCTAGTGAGAACTGACTTTTTCTCGCGAGCTCTTTTTGAATCAAATCCTTGTCCAAATCACCCTTGCTCTGCTCAAAATTTTTTTGCCCCTTGTGCTAAACTCTGTCTGTCACCTTCTCCTTAAAAACCAAGGCTTTCCTGTTCTTGTCACTAACATCAGATTCCTCAAGAAACGTCACCTTCTTCTTCTGCATAAATAAATCATGATCCATTCCTTCCAAATCTGAAAGCATACCCTTTGACTCAAGAACATGCATCTCTTTTTTATTCATGTGACCAAGCCTATTAAGCCACATCTTTGAATCTACAGCTGAAGTAGATAACCTAGAAAGATAATCAGTAATACAAGTAGATAGATAAAGCATACCTACTTTCTTACTTCTAGCTACAACAAGTGCACTCTTGGTAACCTTCTAAGAGTCTGCTGTGAGATTTACTATGCAACCCTCATCACCCAAACTTCTAATAGAAATTAAATTTCGCTCTAGAACTGGGACATGCATGACCTCCTTTAACACCCATGTGTTACTTGTCTGCAATTTCAGCTTCACTTTCCCTTTGCCAACCATCTGACAAGGCTTACCATTCCTTACACAAATTTCTCCAAAGTCTCCCTGGACATACTCATGAAAAAATTCCCTATGTGGGGATGCATGAAAAGAGGCACCAAAATCTAAAACCCAAGATTCTACTTTATCCAAAGAACATACCAGAGCATCCTGTGCAATGTAATCTGCAACATCTACTTCTTCTTCATGTCCTTCATGCTGATCTTCACCTAATCTGCAATCTCTCTTTAAGTGCCCTTACTTTCCACATTTCCAGTAGGTTATTCTACCATACCTAGACTTGGATCTACTACCTATCTTTGACCTTGATCTCCCACACTCTATCTTCTCTCTTTGCCTTCCTCTGCCTTCAACACTCAAAGCATTCCCTGATGATTCACCTGTGCTTTTCCTACGTATCTCTTCATTCAAGATCACACTCACAACATCATCCACTTTTAAGACTTTTGAAGTAGACACAATATTAGAAACTGCCATTACCAAACCTTCCCAACTTTTAGGTAATGAACACAAGATTAAGAGAGCTCTAATTTCATCATCAAATACAATATTGACTGAACTTAACTGGTTTACCAAACCATGGAAATCACTAAGATGACTATGAACAGATCCACCTTCCAACATTTACAAATTAAATAAACCTTCATAAGAAATACCTTATTTGAAGCTGAGGGTTTTTCATATAAATTTGCCAAAGATTCCATCAACTCTACCGTTGTCTTACACTGTGATAAGCTAGAAATCACAGACGATGCAAGACTCAATCTTATAGATCCCAGAGCCTTTCGATCAAGAACCTCCCATTCTTCATCCTTCATATCTCGGGGTTTGCAATCAACCCCACCCAATGGTAAGTACAAATATTTTTGATACAGACAATTCTCAATCTGCATCCTCCATAATTGGTAGTTCTTGCCATTAAACTTCTCCATTCGTAGCTTACTGTCTTCTACCATTGCTCAACTTCCACTCAAATAGAAACCTTATGAGTAACTTGTAATCAAAACACACTAACCAGATCTAATCCAATCTGTTAGTATCCCAACCAAAAGCTCTGATACCACTTGTCAGGTACCTAGAACAACAAACATGCTCTGATACCAGTTGATGGGGAATCCAAGAACAAACACACCTGTTTTGATCCCACTTGTTAGGATCTTGCTCCTCATAAAGAGCACAATATGATTACCAAATATAAGCAATTAAACATGCAAAAATAACCAGAAACACAAGTAACTAGAATTCACCAATAGCACAGAATATGAGAGACAATACACTATCTTGTATTAACACTTTACAGAAAAGAATACAATAAAGAGCCGCCACACTCTTCCACCTTACAGAGGCTTCCCACACCTCAAGTGTACAGTAATTCTTCTTCAACACTCTCCTACCAAAAATGGTCCCAACAACCAACTCACATACAGAATTGGTGTTCACCTCTCCAACCAGTCAGTAATAACCCTGCTAGTACACCAAGCACTCTATAGTACTTCAAGTTGATCTCCCATGAACCTGCAACCTGAAATTCAACAGACCATACTCACACATGTAGATCTCCTGTGAGCTTGCAACAACTTGCAACTCAATGATCTTACAATGGAAGGAACTTCCTTGCCTTCCTTATCAGCTCATATTTTACAATACATGCCAATGGGTCTATAAATAGATCCCAGACTTAAACAATAACTTAGACTCTTCATTTAGACAATTATCCACGCAGCTCAAGACTCTAACTGGCCTTTACATGCAAACACTCTATTCACTTAACTAACTATTCGTGCAACGAACAATTCTGGAACACACAGGCGACCGACGCCAGTCCTTGCTTGCCTGGTGCTACCGATGTCGGTTGACTTCCTGCCATCACCGGTTGCCTTCTGCACTGCATCTGATTGATGTCAGTCATACTGCCAATGCCGGTGCTTCTGGTTCTTCAGCAACCTTCTATTTTTGTCTACAAAGTTGAAGCTTTTAGCTCCACACCCTAACAAGTTTTACATCAATTTCAATTTTTTATGTTCGCATGGTGCCACACATCACTCTCCTAATGGTTTCAAGCTTATTCAAAATTATTTTAAATACTTAGTCAATTTTAAAGAAGTTTCCTAGTGAGGAAATGACATCAGTAAAGCCCAAAAAAAGTAGGCAAGTGAGATGCTTCCATGTGTCATAATCCCAATGGCTCGATGACTCAGAACCATTCATATAAGTTTAAATCCCTTTGGGCTAGTAGGTTAGCTAGATGATGCCACGTGGTGAAATCCCATTACTTCACTCTCTCAAAGATTTTCATACAACCCAAACAAGTATGTTGAAGCCTTGATCTAACAAGTGAGTGGGATGCACCACATATCATGATCCTACTACTCCAAAGCCCCAAGATGGTCCATGCAAATAGAGTTATGTGTTAGGAAAATAATGCGTGAGATGTTACCGCATGGAAAAATCTCACTTCACCATAGGAGAAATAGTCAACATCTATTTGAAGCCTCAATCAAGAAAAGGAGTAAGAAGGATCCACGTGGAGATGGTAGGCCCCAATCACATAGTGATAAAAGTGACCAAAAAATAGTAGAACACCACTTGGGATTTGATAGAGCTAACTAATAGAGCTCAAGGAAATTGAAGGCAAGTAATAAGCTGCCACATGGCTCAACTAACTAATCTATAACTTATCTTGAAGTAATTAGGGACATGACATATGGAGACCATAGATTGTAGCCAGAGCTTAAAGGATTAAAGGGGTGAATTGGCCAAGTAATAAAGGAGGTGGTGAATGAAATGATGCCACATCATCAGTAACCAAGCCTAAAATTGATGGCTTGTCTGACCATCAAGACCATCATAAAAAATATTTGCAAAATCAAAATGTGGTGGCTTGAGGATCACAAGATTACGAGATGAATGACTTAAGAGGATACTATAGTTGGCATAGTGAAATGAACTAAGCCTGAATCTATAGTATTTAATGTTAATATAGCTAATAATATTAAAGTGGGAGTGAGACTAGCATGATGATATCATGACTAGAGCATACAGGGCAAAGAAGTGTCTTAATGATAAACATGGTATAGAGGTCCGTAGGGCGCAAAATTGAAATCAAAAGTGGTAGAATTATGCCAAAATCTTCCAAGGTAGTATTTTCATGAGATTTACAACCACATTATTGCACATGGAAGCTTATGAATTAAATAGGGGCCATTGAATGATTAAATATTTGTTGCTCCACAACCAATGAGAGAGTGTGCTGAGATAACAAGCTTAATTTTGAGGTAATCATCACCATGCCTTGAGGATGCAATCAGAGTCCCAATTACCTTTGGCCATCCCTTTTTGATTTGCAGAGAGAGTTTATGTCTCAAATTTCTAATCTTCAATTTAATTCTCTTAGCTATGTTTTGATTGTAATCAATGACCCATAAGCTTCCCATTTCCTATAAAAGGCTAGGTCTTTCATTGTAAAAGGGTTGACATTTCTAGGCATAATAGTGTTGCCAAAAATTTCCCTCCATGAGCCTTTTACCGTCCCTCTCATTGCCTTCCATTCCCCAACACCTCTATGTAGAACTTGTCTTTATATTGAAGATTTTATGTTATGTGCATATAGGTCTATATAGATGCCACCTATGGATCATTTATCATCCCTCTTGGTGTTGTGTTGTGTCCTGCACCTCCATGCAAAATATTCATGTGATTAGAATGCCCATTTTAGAGTCTGTGTGATATTTTCTCATCCTCTGAGATTTGTAGTGTGTTCTTCAAGGCCTGTAGAGATTATTTATCTATTCTTGGTGCATAAACATTATTTCCATTTTAGAAAACCCTCTCTACCTTTTCCACACAACATATTTTAGACTTATGATTAGCTATAGACTTCCATTTAGCTCTTTGAGGCCTACATGTTGATCCTAAATCATATGCATTTATATTAGAAGGAATATGGCCTTATCTAGAGGTTCATCCCAAGGAGAGAAAGTGTTCTATGCCTTGGGGGATGATCCCATTATCTCAAAAAAAATCTTCCAATTCAATGGGTGTAGAGTTCAAGTGATAACATGAACGTTTCTAACCATTCCTCTTTGGTCTCTTTATCTAGTGGTGAAACCATTGGTGTTCATAGAATGGCAGCTACACAACTACCAGGATGGTTTTGTATATGTAAACTATGAAATTGGTAGATATAATAGTGGTTCCACTATCTTAATCAAACCCCTCATTTTAAAGAGTAAAAAACATTGACTTCATCACCATGAATATTTTGGATCACCCCCACACTAACTCTACCACTATAACATATCCGAATTGATGTTTTGTATATGAAGTGTCTTACAAGCATGAATGAGATATATAAATTAGGTTAATTAAAAACATTTAGTATACATAAATAATACACTAGGATCTAAACTTGGATTGTGCCTCCCCAATTTAAGGCTTTTAATTCCCTAAAATCTTCAAGAATTGAGTAAGTGAGGAAAGATCTTCCCGACATATTCTATGGACTACCATTTGGCATTTTCGAGTAGCTGTCTCTTTAACCCAACCAATCAATGCTTTTGCACTCCTCTTCTAGTTTTAATTTCCTTCTTCTATAGCACACCATCCTCCTCTAATTCAAATTGACTAGCAAGAGCAAGGTCTTTAATGGAAGGTAACAATAACCCTTCATTTTCATTATCTAGCATACAAGGCTAAAAAATATACATAAGTTCTCAATATTGACAATTAAATATATCTTCATATAAGGAGGAAAATCAAGTCTAAAATCATTCTTTCACACTTGTTCTATAATTTTAAATAGACTATACCTTAAAGGTTTAAGATTCTTAGACTTACTTTGGAGTCTTTCTATCCATAAGTATAACCATACCTTGTCTCCATCGAGGAAACTATACTTAGTCTTATGTTGGTCATGCCTTGATTTGTACTTCACTTGTGACTTCTTTAACATTTCTTGCACTTGGAGGTGAATTTTTTTGAATCTTCTCAATTATTAGATTTGTGGACCTCTTGATGCACTTTCCCATTGCCTATGCATGGGTGCCTCAAAATAACGCCAAATGCACATGGAGGTAAGTATTCAAAACAAGTTTCAAAATGATTTTTACTAGTATAAGAATGAAATGTCCTATTATAGGAATGATGAATATACACCAAATTTTCATCCCAAGTCTTAGAATGCTTCCTATTGTACACTCTCAAGAGTTGTATGAATGTTCCATTCATAACTTCTATCTACCCATTAGTTTGTGGGTGAAAATAAGTTGACTAATTCAATTTGGTATCCATTTTCTCCCATAATGTTTCCCAAAATTTACAAACAAATCTTGATTCCCAATATAAAATAATATAACTAAGCAAACCAAAGTGAATCCACATATTAACAAAATAAACTTAGTCGTATCACTACTTTTGAGGGTTTTCTTACAAGGAATAAGAAAACACATCTTACAAAACCAATCCACAACCAAAATAGATAATCATGCCCATTCCTTGAAATAGGAAACCCACCTTAAAAATCCATGGAAATGATTTCCCAAGGCCTATAAACAATTGATAATGGTATATACAAATCCAACTTCCTATTACTAGGATTGTTTTGACTACATATCACACAACCTCTTATGAACTTAAAAACATCAAACTGAATATTAAGACAATAAACATACCTCTATAAATGTGAAATTATCTTTGTAACACCTAAATGTCCTACATATTTTGAAGTATGTGTTTATCTTAAACTCTTCCCTCCTTGGGTACATAAAACTTACTCAAATTGTAGAGAAACCCATATTGAACGTAATAATATTCCTTGGACTCAAAAATTGCACCTTGGGATATTTTTATTTGAATAAATGGTTCCTAAAAATTTGCATCATTCTCATATCCCTCCATATAATATTCACACATAAAAGGCTCAAGAAGAGTTATGATGCCCATGTCTAAAATCAAAGGAGGTATAGACAACATATCACCTAGTTTGTAAGTCACATGTTTCTTAAATTTAATAAATAAATGAAATTGTTACAAAAACCGCATCAATCTATAGTGTCTATCTTGTTGAATCTTAATTTATATTTACAAATATTAGAAAGGTTGGTGATTCATGTGGACAACAGTTTCCTTACCGATGAGATAATGTTTCCATTTATTGAATGCTTGAAAAAGATCATATAGTTACTTATCATATATACAATAATTCATAGTTTCACCATGAAATAAATATGAAAGCTAATAGGTGGGATTACCTTCTTGAAGTAGGACAACCCCCATATCATAGTCACTAGCATATACTTCTACCTCAAAGGGTAGTTGCAAGTTAATAAAATCCAATACCATAGCATGGATATATTATGTTTAAACATATCAAATGTATCTTATTGCTTCTTACCCCAAGTAAAAATCTTACAAATTATTAGAATGGCATGCAAAGATGCAACTATATAAGAGAATTTTGGCTCTATGTGATAACGTAGTGGACAAAAATGTAGCGGTAAAAATGTAGTATGACAAAAACATAGTGAGGAAAAATGTAACAGTATTGGTAATGTCACAAAAAATGTTGTGAAGAGCATAATTGGGACATTTTAGTGATTATCACATTGTTTATTTATTGTCTAGTTCAGTTTGGTGATAGTAGTTAAAATTTCATGGTGGAAAAGTAATACACCAAATTTACAAGCAAAATAATAAAAGAAAATGTGCTTTCGTGAGTTTGGACCTATAGTTGAAAGTTGTGTTGTCTTCATGACATTACCAATACCACTACATTTTTTCCTTTCTATGTTTTATCCTCACGATGTTTTGTCATTCTAGGTTTTTATCATACTATGTTTTTAGTGCTACATTATTTACCGCTACTTTTTTGTCTGTTATTTTCTTAGGATACTCAATTATTGATCTACATCGACAAAAATCCTTGTTTCAATCATATTGGTAGGATTTAGCCACTTAACGATGGCCTCTACTTTAGCCAGATCAATCCTCAACTCTCCATCTCCAACCACATGCCCCAAGTAGACAAGTGTTTGTTGAGTAAACTCACACTTCTTTTCATTCAACATTAATTTTCTCCAAAACTTGATTTTTTTTAAAGATGATCACCATGCTTATCAAAATTTATGATAAAGATAAGAATCTCATCCAAATACATAATTCCAAAGGAATAAATAAATGGATTGATTACCTCATTCATCAACCACATGAAGGTAGTTGGTGCATTGCATAGACCAAAAGGTATAAATAACCACTCATACAACCCTTACCTTATCTTTAATGTTGTTTTCCAAATGTCCTCCTTAATTCTCACTTGGTGATACCGAATTTCAAATCAAGATTAATAAAATACTTGGTAGGTTGTATTGATCTATAAGATCATTGATTTATGGAAGAGGGTACCTATTATTGATGATAATATTATTAAGTTCTCTATAATCAACACACAATATCCATGAACCATCTTTCTTAGGTACTAAAACAATAATAAAATCACATGGAGAAGTACTATGATAGATTACACCTTAATTAATAAAATACTATCACTATTATTTTACCTCTTGGCATCCTTCAAGGAATGGATATATAAACCAAGATTTGGAAGTAGATTGTTGAGTAACTACTAAATTTCATGTTGGTCTCACTGATGGCAACCCCATGGGTTCATGAAAAAATTCCTTGAATTGTTGCACCAAATCTCCCATACAATTCTACTCTTCCTTAGTAAACATGGTATAAGGGGGTTTAGATATAACTACTTATTTATCTTGAATATCTCTCAAAAGAAGAAAAGCAAACTTTCAACTAGCATTAATAAGCTTATTATCTTTAGAGGCAAATACCAAAGAGATTTTACAATCATCTTTGTAGGATAAAATGATGTAGCTCTTACCATCCTTTTCCAAACAATATTGATTTAATATCTTCATAAAGATAACATCCCTAATATACAAGTGTGGGTTGCCAAACACTACATCAAATATTTCAAGAGTCACAACATCCATTGTAACTTCATCAATGGAATGTGCATTAATACCGAACTAAACTTTGCATTACTTGATCACTTGATGTCTACACCTTTCTTCACCCAGATGATTATAAGTCTCTATCTTCAATTTGTCTACTGACTATTTATTTATAAAATTAGCTTGTGAACAAGTATAATAAAGAACACCCACCTTTGTTTTATTCATTCAAATTTTAATATGGAAAATATTAAAAAAATTGCTCTCTTGGACACTACTACTTGCCAAACATACCTCTCTATTTATGGACGTATAACACAAAGTGTCATCAACAAAAGTTTCCACGCTTCTCCTACAATAAAATGTATATTATAAAATAAGGTCCAATAATTATTATAAAATAACTCATAAAAAAATTACAAACTTGTGTGAAATAAATTATAAAAACTTAAAAATTTGTGTTAAATAACTTATAAAAATTTATAAAGTGGTATGCATCATAATTCACACTCATTTTCCCAAATTGATGAGTCACGACATCTCTTGACTCACTTTTAGTTTTTGGGCCTTGTGCTAACTAGTCTCGATCCATGCATTAATTGCAAAACTTATAATCAATCATTTTTATCTCCATTAAACATGAAACTTTATAATAATTTTGATGAATTTCCACATACACAAGTCTTTTTTAGCTCTAGTGAACATGAAACCTTTCCAATTCATGTCTTTTTATATATAATGGCTACAAAAATTAAAAGTTGTGCTCTAATGGGATATATGTATACTAGGAACATGTTTTTATACTTATTATGAGTATGTTTTCAATGCACAAACATATTTTTGTTGATAACAATTTGAACTCTCTTCATTAATTACAATTTGACACTAATCTAACTCAAGAGAGATTAAAAATGAAGCACAAAGTAAGAACATATTTAGAAGTATCTAATATGTAGATGTAAAAAAAGAGGAAACCATATTGGGAATTTTGTTAAATAATCTACATGCAATCTAGATGCAAGTATAACAAGATAAATCATATATGATGTTATGAATTGATTAAAATGTAAAGATGTTCATGAGAGTGAGGTGATTATCAAAGGTTTCTATGGGTTTTTTTTTTTCAGGTTTGGCCTAGGATTTACTTATTAGGGTATTTTTTATGTATATTTAATGGTTTTTATTAGATTTTTTCTTCAGATTATTTATTGGTTTTTTATAGGTATTTAATAGGATTTTTTGCAGGGTTAATTAAATTAAAAAACTACATACCTATGATCTTTAGTTTTTTCAAGTTTAAACATATTTATCATCTTCTTTAAATGAAAGTAGATATTCTCTATTTCTTTCCACCCCCCCTTCTCCTTACTCTTACTTTTCCATAAAAACTCTGTTGGTATGCAAACCCTTTGTATCTTCCTCTTTTTGTCACTTTCAATCTTTCATTTTCTCAATTCTTGTTGTCCCTTTGTCCCTCTTTTATGTTGGTTCCACCCTTTCTCCTTTCTCCTTCCTTGTTGGTTTCACCCTCTCCCTTTCTTCCTCCATGTCCCTTTCTCCTCTCTAGTCATAGGTGTAGAAAAGATAAATGAAGTGGGAAGGCATATGTGCCTCTCTAAGTAATGTTTTTAATTTTAGCATTTTTACAATGCAAACTCAACATAAGTTGCGTTGGGTTTGTGTTTACCATGTTTTTTTGGGTTTATTCTTTTTGTAAATTTGGATATTATTTTATTTATTTGTAAAAAATTATAATATTTATAAATAATCTAAAAATAATTACATTAGTTTTAGTTAAAAATAAATATATACTATATTAATTTTATATAAAATATTTTGCATTTTAAAGAAGACTGGATATAAACATTATTAAATTTATCTACTCTTATCTTATATAAAATAATAAAATTGACATAATTTTTTTTAAAAAAATCTTACTACAATAAATAATATTAAATTTAGGCCCCTAAGGGTTAGACAAAGTGGTTGGGATAAGGATGCTAGATTCCCCCCACATCGAGTATTATTTGGTTTAAATCCCCTGATTAATTCACTCTGTGGAGAGTGAGGCATTTCCATAGAGCCTAGGGTTTATAATGGAAACCAATTGGATTCGAATGTGCATTCACACAAGTGTGAGTGCACCTACTCTCCATTCCCTTGTAAAAAAAAATATTAAAATAAATAAATTACAAAATTAAAGGTTTTAACTATTCATTTCATGAAACTCTTTAATGGTTATATGATATGGATTTTCAATCAACACTAAATTTTCTTTTCTCTTCCACTCTATATATCTGTCAATTGAAATATTTTATTCATTATCTAAATATTTTCCTATTGGGATGTTCAAATCATATTATTTGTCATATTTAGCTTTGACAACTACTTCATCTTCATATTTGTAAACTTGATCATCGTCATCTCCAACTTCACAAACTTGATCATCTTCAAGAACTTGATCAATATTTGTAAGGTCTTCTATTTGGATATGTTTATTGACATTTTTAGGTTTTTGATTAGGATCTTCCTCATTGGAGTCATATTGATAATTTATATTAATAACATTACTCATTCCAAATGATAAACATATTATAACATTGTTATCATCAATAATATGTCTCATCCTTAGCTCACAATGCAATAAAAAATGTCAATAATACTAGTCAAGATCAAGATAGAAGATGACTCACATGGACATAGTTACAACAAAGGTTATAAATAAATAATAGATTTTATATGAAAATTTGTACAAATTTAGTTATAATTAATGCCTAATAAGAATTTTGAGGAAGCACATAAGACTCTTTCCCTTTAGGAAATGGTATACTAAGGTCAAATGGATAAAGAGCACTATCAATGCCCATTTTGAAAACCCTGCTATCAATGGAAGGGTAACATGTACACTTAAATATAACAACATGGAAACTTATATCATAAAGTTTTATTATCTATTATATCTTCCCAACATAGTGTAATTGCCTTTGGACCAATGTTTTTGTCACTTACACTTGCTCATTGGTTTGTTTTAAAAGAATTGTAACTATGTAAAAATAATTCAATGTTTTCCACATGGAAATATATTACCTTCAATCACATTACATAATGCTTAGTCACCTATATTATGCCAGAATATATATGAAAGTATCATTAGATTCAAAAAAATGTAAAACCTTATATAAAAATGTTTTTTCCTAACTTACCCAATCTTCGCATCCTTATGCAATGCCCAATGATTTTGTTGTTATAGCCCTTCAATTTCTTGTCATGAAAAGTTTATAAATATGAATGCATTCAATTAAGAATAGGATGCTCTATCCATGTGGTATTTTTTCATGGATGACATATTTTCCAATCAATCCTTTGACTCTCCTAACTAGCCTTCTCTTCCTCTTATTTTGAAAAACACATAACCATTTATGAAGTATTGAAGAGTATGAATAGATCTAATGGTATCTCTCTCGTCAGGCCCTAATAATAAAACACATAATTATCATAAATTCCTCCTAGTCAATTATGTTACAATTATTTCTTTGAATATAAATACACACCAAGCTTTATTTGTTTCCATTTTCTAAGAAGGGTTTCCTCCAATCTACATTTTCCATGGTCAACATCCCAAATGTGTGGTATTTTTGGAAATTCCTCTCCAAGATATTTTGAAATGGAGAACACCGTTTCTTGAGTAATGTATCCTTTATTCACGTATCCCTCTTGACATTGCATAGAGGACCCATAACCATTTGGTGTGAAAATATTTCACATTGTTTGATTCACCAAATTGACTAGGTCTCTACTTAATATCCATGCGTCACCATCTTCATTTCATAGACTCCTCTTTTATCACGTTGATTTAAGACTTGCTATGGTACTTGATGTGTCTTTCTCTTTACTAGAGATGTTGTCCCATATATAAATTTACACATTATTAAATATTTGTAATAAATAAAAAATATGTCCAACTAATAATCTTTCACAATATGGTAGACTATAGGAAATATATATTTTTTCATTTATACTAGAATTTTATACCTTTGATTAATTTTTGCTAGATATAACCAATCTCTCCATAATTTTTTAAGAATGGAAACATTTGATGTTTTGCATGCTTTCATGAAGAATTTTTACTAATCACTTGGTGACATAAGATTTAGAGATTCTCTAATATCAAGTTTTCCATCAATCTCAATTTTATTTCTAGCATGTTACTCACTGTCCATTATAAATATCCTAGGATGGCTGTCATAAATAACCTTTTTGAGATTTTTGGATGATCTTACACAGATGGTCACCGCACCCTCAAAATACATATTTTACTTTTGTTGAATGGCTCACATATAGAAACAATTTATTAAAAAAATTAGAATATAATGTGCATGAATACAAATATAAATTTAGTATTTCAAATTTTAACATATAATAAATACCTAAACAAATAAACATCATAGAAAAATCATGAATAGACTAGAATAAGATACCATTAAAAGTGATTTGATTTTGATGAATTGGTTTTGAAAGGTCATACATCCTAATACCTTTCCATAATTGCTAGATTTCATCAATTAGAGGCTCAAGGTACAGATCCATATTTTTAACTTGATGTTTTCTAGGCACCTTATGTGCAGGGGAAAACCTTGTAGTTATAGTTTTGTTGTGTGGTTATAGAGAGTGTGAACTATGATGACTCACGTAGATTAATCCAACACACATTTAAGTAAAGTGGAAGTCTGGTACTTGTGCAAATTTTATTCAATATGAATTAACATGTAAAAGTAAAGGGATGTACAATGTTACAACAAGGTTAGGAATGTAGGCTCCTATGATTAGAAGGGGAAATAATTCCTCACATTTTATTGGATTGAAGGTGTGAATACAATGTGTATGAGAAAGATTAGATATTCAGGGGATGTTATCTATAACTATGATTGTGGATATCATTGAACCCAAGATTTATGCATATGTTACATATATAAACATAATAGAACAAGTATAAAAAACTATCAATGGTTACAAACAAAATGAATACAATTTATTTCATCTTATTCCCACATCATGGTTGAAATTATTCTAGGTGAGAAATGACTGAATTACCCAGTCATATGGCTACTCTGAGAGAATCCCTAATATGCTAAAGAAGTAAGAAGTGTCACTTGGAAAGCTACATGGAGTTTGAATAAAAACAATATATGCACAAGATGTTGTAAGGGTTTTAATAATCACAAGAGGCATTGCGTATAAGTGAAATGTTATACATAAATATGGTGGTGCGTAAGTGTTTTATGAGGTGTGAGGGTCTCTACTAAAAAATATTATGATATTTATGTACACACATAAGGGATATAGTGTAAAGGAATCCAAATTGAGTTGTGTGCAAGTTTCAAAGGTGTGAAAAGGAGAACTTTACACAACTACATGGTTATGCATAAGATTTATGCATATGTTACATATATAAACATAATAGAACAAGTATAAAAAACTATCAATGGTTACAAACAAAATGAATACAATTTATTTCATCTTATTCCCACATCATGGTTGAAATTATTCTAGGTGAGAAATGACTGAATTACCCAGTCATATGGCTACTCTGAGAGAATCCCTAATATGCTAAAGAAGTAAGAAGTGTCACTTGGAAAGCTACATGGAGTTTGAATAAAAACAATATATGCACAAGATGTTGTAAGGGTTTTAATAATCACAAGAGGCATTGCGTATAAGTGAAATGTTATACATAAATATGGTGGTGCGTAAGTGTTTTATGAGGTGTGAGGGTCTCTACTAAAAAATATTATGATATTTATGTACACACATAAGGGATATAGTGTAAAGGAATCCAAATTGAGTTGTGTGCAAGTTTCAAAGGTGTGAAAAGGAGAACTTTACACAACTACATGGTTATGCATAAATCATTTTTGCTTTCTTGAAGAGCAATGGTTTCAATTGAATCAGTGTGTAGTTATGAAAACTAAACTTGAATTTGTTGAGAGTTATACCACTTGGTGTGATCATCATACTTACATGATTTGACTACTTTGAAAAGTTTATGTGTGTGTGGTGGGAGTGGGTGTCTATCATGTCAATAAGTTGATCCTTATTTATGGGGTGTAAGTGTTCAAGATCTAGATTAGAAGGAAGTTATGTCATTGGTGGCTCAATAAGTGGAGAAATGTAAGGCTTAAGGAGTTCCACATTGAATGATGGTCAAATTAATAAAAAATGTGTGTGGAGAACGTTGTAAGGACCATATTGTAAAGGCTTGATATTTTATGGTTTAGACCCTTAAAGTGATAGTTTTGAAGATGCAACCAAACATTATCACCAACTTAGAATGCATGAGGTGTATTATGCATGCCATGTACTCCTTGTACTTCTATTAGGAGTGAAAGATAATCTAATAAACTTGTTGATGAACAAATTGAAGGTGGAATAAAAAATTCTCTACTTTTTTTTCTTCCTTTATTGTGTGCACAATGCAATGATGAGAGTGTATGGTAGGATATGTTTAGAGACACTGAATGTTATAACCCAAGACATGTCTGGAATGGACCATGCCTTGTAGAGTTGTGAAATGATTTTTTGTAAGTTTGTTTGATGTAAAACAAGTTGTCATCCAAAGTGTGAACTGACACATGATTGTAAATTCATAGAAGATGAACAAGTGTGTAGTTGCCATTTTCCATTTTCCCATTTATCTATGGATGAAATGTCATAGATTGATCCAATTATATACCCATCAATTCCCATGATTATTTCTAAAAGTGAGTCACAAAACATGGATCTCAAATAGAGATGATGGATGTGAGGAGTCCAAAGTGAACCCATACATGGTTGAAGAATTCTTGTGTAGTTATAAACGCATCATTGTCTTTATAACATGAAACTAAGATGTCCATCATTGAAAATCTATCCACTTCAATGAACATAAAATCGTGCTAGTGCTCAGTCATAGGAAACCTAATGATAAAATCCATATTGATAAATTCCCTTCTACTAGATTAATAAAGTAGAATGTGTAAAGGTTAACTTCATACCCTTGGGATTTGAGATGAAATAAGGAATGCAATACTTTATGTGTCACTCCACATCTATACATATGTGCATATGGTAAAAGTGTGATTGTAATGTGACTAGAGTCTTTGTCACGTTGAAGTGTCTTGATGTCTTGGTGTAATGTGCATACCAAAATAATATTTAGTAAGGTGCACCACTAATAAAATAGATCCCTAAGATTTTAAAGAATTTGTTTGGATAGGTAGAACTTCTGAATCTATTTAACTTACCAGATGTTGATGTAAGAATTTTTTTAAGTCCTTATCACCTAAGTAAAGTGATACCAATTCTATGAAGTTTTGGACACACATTTACAACATTATGAAGAGTGTGCGAGAAGGATATCTGCTAAGGTAATCTATTGCCTTGTTATCCATTCCTTTCTTGTGCTTGATCAAGAGATGGAGATGCTATATTAAGTCATCCATAAAATGTGACACACATTCTCCAAATTACTGTGAGTTTTTAATAAATTAAGTAGCTTATGATTAGAATGAATAATTATCTTCTTCCCTAAGATGTAATGGTTCCATTTCTTGATTACTTTCATAATAACTTATAAATATTTTTTTTAGGTGGAGTGCCTTTGAACCATGTCGCTAAATGTATTTGAGTGATATACAATGGGATGTCCATGCTGCATGAGTACTTTATTGAGTGAATAGTCATATGCATTAGTGTGAAGTTTAGAGTGTGTAATATTGGGAATCACACATAAAAACACTACACAAAGATGTTTATTTAGAGCCTTAAAAGGATGTTGTTGTACATGAGTCAAATCAAGCTTAACATTTGCATTCATATCTCACTAAGAGGCCATGAATTGTGAAAAAAAACAAGGAAGACATATAGTACAAGTTTTAGAGTCTAAGAAAAATCTTCAATCATGAGATTACATGGAGTTGGCCTATCCTATATCACTTTTATCTTCTCTATATCCACATGAATCTTTGCATGGTCAATGATGTATCCTAGTTACCAGATCTGCATCAAGCACATGAATTTTGTTGGCACACTAGTTAATCTAAAAGGTATAAATAACCATTTATACAATCCTTATTGAGTCTTGAAGGATATATTCCAAATTCCTTTAGGATAGACTGGAACTTATTTCTAACCTTAGTTTTGATCGACCTAGTTGTTAATGTGTGCTAGTGTGTATCGATTCTTCAAAATGATTTTTTTGAGTCTATGATAGTCTATGTAAAGTTACTAGGACTCATCCTTTTTGTGTTTGAGGGCTATTGAACTCCCACAAAGAGAATAGCTAGTCCTGATCTTACACTAATCAAGGAGATCCTATATTTGGCACTAGAATTTATCATTATATAAAATTGATATGCAATACAGAGGGTTATTTGAAGAGGGGACCATGAACCAAATCTATCTGGTGTTTAATTATGTAGTGTGTTAGAAGACCTTTGGGATTTGTAAAGACTCTATTATGCTGCTTTAGTAACTGGTGTGTTTATTATTGTGTTGTTGATTGCATTACTAATGATTGATTTATTTCCCATGTAGGTGTCTCAAGATGGACTATGAGGAACATGAAATTCTACATGTGTGAGATGAGTTTACAACATTGAGTGGTAGAGACCATTTTGAATTTATTCATTAGAGTTGACTCTAAAAGGTTGAATAAGTGATATTTTATGCGTATAGTCCACCACTATGGTTTGGTGATATATAACATCTTGTTCATACAGTTATAGCCTCCCCAAGAATATTTTTCATACTTCTAGATGTTGGTAAATGTCTTAAATTGGCATGAATTTGTGTAATTATGTGTGCAAATTTGGTGTTGCTCAACTACTTGGTTTTAAAAGATGGGATGGTTACATAATCTTACATGGAGATTACCTTTGTAAATTGTGTAAGTTTGTCATAAACATGCAAGTATGATTAAAATGATGCACAAGGAATCTATGTAATTTTAGTTCAGTGGTTGAGTTATAGTAAGGTGTTATAAGGGGCTTTGAAACATGCAGAACAATGAATAATCATCTAAAGGAATTGTAAACAATAATATAATTGTATCTATTAGAGTGAAGAGGTGTTAGCAATGTTATTTTGGTGCTCTGAAATTGACCTATTATAGAGCATTATATGTTATTCACTTAGCACAGTAGTTGGTATATGTAGATTCTTATACAATGCAGATGTTACAAATGAAGTTTCTATTATATGGTACTATTATTCAAAGGAAGAAGTAACGAATATATATCATAAATCTAATTACATAGGATATGTGTAACAAAGGTTATTGAATGTTTAATACACATGGTTAAGTGTGTTCATTAAAAAATATAATAAACTTGTGTATGTAGGTTACAGAACCTTATGAGTTGATCATAACACTGTAGGACATCTAGTTTATGTTATAATTGAAGTAGGTTGTCATGCTATATTTTTTTATCCAAATAGGTTTTCCTAGGTGAAATTATCTTGTGCATTTTTATATGTCATTGTCATCTTTTTCTCTATGTGTGTTTGATTCACATTAAAAAATATATCCTTTGTGTTTGTTCATTGTGCCACTATTTATTCCCAACATTTGGTATAAGATCCTCATTACAATATTTATAGAAATTTGAATAAATTCTAAAAAATTGTTTTTTTAGTGGAAGTTTTATTGGAGATTCTTATGTGAATAAGATGATTGGAAACACTAATTTGGAAATGGAAAAATTCAATGGACAAAAAATTGAATTGTGGAATTTTAAGATGTAAGATCTCTTGGTGGATAGAGACTAGTGGATTACCATAGAAAATGCTGCACCCACTAGAATGAATCTGGAAAAGTGGGAAAAATTTGATAAAAAAGTGCAAAGTTTTATCAGACTACGTAGGATTTAGTTTTACTGAATGTATCAACTGAAAGGATTCTAAGATTTTATGGGAAAAGTTGGGCACATTTTACCATGCTAAGTTGATTGTAAGCAAAATTTTCCTTAGAAAGATATTATACTCATTGTAAATGAATGATTGTGACTCATTTGTAGAGAACCTAAACACCTTTAGAAGTGTGGTAAGTTAGTTGACATCCATAGATGTGAAGATGGATGATGAATAAAAGTGTATCACACTACATTGCTCTTTGCCAAACTTGTTGGATAATTTGATGATTGCTATCACCAACACTACATCATAGCTGAAGTCATAAGATGTAGTGGTGGCTCAATGATTAGAGGAGATGAAGCATAAGTATGTGGAAAGTTATCAAACTAGTGACACCCTGATAGTGTGAAGATGCTCATAAGAATGAGTCAAGCAAAAGATTGGGGAGAAGGGATCAAAGTCAAATGGTATATAAAATATTATGGAGAGAACCTTGTAGAAATGATGGAATTATGATAAGTAATGACATTTCATGAAGGGATATCAAATGGAGGAGGTGAAGAAGGAAAAACCACTATAAATTGTGTAATCATCAAGTGAGAAGGTCTCAAACAATGGATATGGATATTTATATATTTTAACCTCAAGTTTGCACTCATGTAAGGATGCATGGCTAATCAAATCTAGAGCCTCCTATCATATGAATATTATAAAGGTTTGGTTGTATGAATATGAATAATATATTGTGGTGTTATCTTTATAGGAGACAACTCAAAATTTTAGATTTTAGAAGAGGAAGAATGAAGTTGAGATGAAAATATTGAAGGATAAACACTCTCACAGGTGTTTTGCACATTCATGGCCTTGTGAGGAATTTGATCTTTATGATAAAAATGATGGGTGTGACCAAGTCTCATTTAGTAGAGATGGGTGAAAAATGGTACATGGATTCATGGTATGGGTAAGGGGTAGGCACACAAGTACTCTATTTAGACTTGATGTGACTATGGTAAACATCACATGTAATATATATATTGTTCATATACTGAAATTTGAACTAGTAATGTGTGCATTGCCTCCACTAGAGGAGACAATGATCTAGAATCAGAGGTTTGGGCCATATCAGCAAGAAAGGTCTATGTATTTTATAGACTAAGGATATGGTGAAAAGGATAGAAAATTATCCCTTAGAATTCAAGTTCTATGAAAATTCTGTTCATGGAAAGCAAATTTTGGTAAGTTTCCCCAAGGGTACTACACAAGTGATCCATAATGATGTGTTTGGACTAGTGGATGTCCCATCATTGAGTAGGTCTCTCTACCATCTAAATTTCATAGATGACTACACTAACAATATTTGGCTATAATTCATTCTGAATAAATCTAAGTTGTTATTAAATTTAAGGAGTTGAAAGATATTGTGAAGAACTATGGAGAAGAAGATAAAGGTGCTACACATGAACAATGGGGGTGAGTATTGATCCAAGGAGTTACATGAATTATTTAGGTATAGAGGTATTCAAACAAAAATGATGATTCCATATACTCTAAAATAAAATGGAACCACAAAGTAGATTAACATGATATTTATGGATAGATCCCAGAGTATGTTAAGTAGTGTGCATTTAGAGCATAAATTTTTGGGTTGAAGTAGTGGCTGTTGATTGTTACTTAGTTAACTGATCCCTAACATCAATATTAATTGATAATAATCCAAAAAAATTTGGATTAATAATAATCCATGCTTGAAACATATGCACATTTTTTGGTGCATACTCTCATCCCAAATGAAAAGAGGTCAAAGATTGAATCTTAAGTATGTAAAGTGAATCTTCAATGGGTATGGTGAAGGTGCCAAAGTGTACAAGTTGCATAATCTTGAGACTAAAAAGGTGGTCTACACATGGATTGTAGTCTTCAAGAGTTGCACAAGGTTCTTGTGCAATAAGAAAAAAATAATTAGCCAAAGGAATAAACATAAAGGATGCACATTGATGTAAAATTTGAGGAGATAGTGTCTAAATATGGTGGAATAAATAATAATTTAAGATAGTCATAAAAAGAGGAGACAACTAATCCTACTATGAGGATATCAGAACAAGTGTATAGAATGCCTGGAAGGTATAACTCACCAAACTTTCATTTTGTATAGTTTTTTTAGTGACTGATAGTGATGAATCCAAGTCATTGAAGGAATCTCTCAACTACATAGAGATAAAATATTGGAATAATATTTTGAAGGAAGAGATGGAGTCTTTGGACAAGAAAGAGACTTGGGATATATTGAAGCTACTTCTTGGATGAAAAATTGTAGGTTGTGAGTGGTTTTTCAAAAGCAAACATAATGCACAAATAAATATTGAGAGATATAAGGATCTCCTCATGTCAAAAGAATTATCCTAGATCAAGGGAATTGATTTTGGTGAGATTTAATTAGATTTATTTTGGATATTATTGATGTGTTTGATCTAGAGATAGTACAGATGGATGTGAAGACAACATTCATGCATGGGTAGCTCAATTAAAAAATACACCTCTCAACATGATGAATTCAAGGTGAAGGGAAGAGAGGACTTGGTTTTCAAACTAAAGAAGTCATTTATTGCTTGAAGCGATTAACCAAAATGTGGAATCATAAGTTTGGCACTGTGAGGTTGGATTTGGGAATGTGTGAAATAATATTGATCCGTATGTCTACTATAAGGAAAAAGGTGATATTTTTGTCATCATAGTCCTCTATGTGTATGACATGCTATTGATAAAAAATGAGGCAAACATGATCATGCAAGTGAAGTCTAAACTATTTATGTAGTTCGACATGAAAGATCTCGGTGCTATAAAATTCATCTTGGGCATGGAAATCAAATGGGATCGTGTGAAAATGAAACTATTCCTAAACCAGAGGAAGTAAAAAGATGATTTTGTAAAGGTTTAGGATACAAGATAAAACAATAATGTGCACCCCTTTCCTAGTTGGTTAAAATCTATCAACTATGTAATGTTTGGAGACCCATGTGGAGTCATATGACATGTTTTAAGTTTTATGTGTAAGTTTGGAGGGAATCCTAATATACACAATGGTCTATACAAGACATAAAGTTGCACAAGAGTGGGAGTAGTTAGTAGATTCATGTCTAATTTAGGCAAGGATCATTGGAAAATAGTGAAGAGGGTCTTCATATATTTACAAGGAACATCTAATCATGTTATCTACTATTAGGGTACATATGTTGGAAGTTAGATTTTAAGTATAGAAGCATTTGTGGAGTTTGATTAGGCTGGTGATATTGATTATCGTAGGTCTATTAATGCATATGTCTTCATGTTATTTGGTGGTTTTGTAACTTGGATGAGAAAATTATAGGCTAGTGTGGCCATATCTACCACTAAAGTTAAATTCATCACAACTAATCATGCAATAAAGGAAGTGATTTGGATTCAAAGGTTGTGTTCTATTATTGGGTTCAAGTAGGAAGAATTAAATATAAGTTATGATAATCAAAGCACAATTTTCCTAGAAAATAGCCTTGAGTATCATTCTAAAAAAACACATTAACATGTGATATCATGTTGTTAGAGAAATGGTGAAAAAGAGGAAGTTATAGCTAGGGAAGGTGGACACAAAGAAAAATGTTACATATTAATTAGCTAAGGCACTGATTAATGAGAAGTTATCTTGGTGTAGGGAAGAGGTGGGCTTGGTTACCTAAAAATGCTAAAGGATGAGTGCATGCTCCCTTATGCGACATATTCAACAAGTGGGGGATTTTTCAGAAATGTCTTAAATTTTCATGAATATATGAAAATATATTTATGCACATGTTTGGAGTTATAAAAGGTGTTTTGTGTAAGTACTTGGTTTCAGATGGTGTTACATGGGTTGGTTATATAAGATGGTAAGGTTGCACAGTCTTGCATTGAGATTTTACTTGGAAATAGTAGAAGGTTGAAATCATGTGAGGATGATGGAAAATGTGTATAGGGAACTTTGTGTGGTTTCAGTTACACTTTAGGAGAATGCAAAGTGGTGCTCAAAATTTGAGTTACAGTAAAGTTATACAATGAGTTGTGAAACATACATAATAATGGAATGTTATTTGAAAGCATTATAAACATTTTTATAAATGTACCTGTTCGATTGAAGAGGTGTTAGAAGCCATTTGGTGGAATTCTAACATAGACCTATTATGGAGTGTTACACATTGTTCACTTGGCATAATAGTTGGTTCTTGTAGAGTCTTATACAATTTAGACATTACAGGTGAATTGTCTATTATAAGACAATGTTATTTAAAGGAAGAAGTAGAGAATATAAAGTATAAATCTAGTTACATAGGATATGTTTAACATAGGTTGTTGAATATTTAACACACATATTTAAGTGTGTACATTCAAATATATAGTAAATCATTGTATATAGGTTACTGAACCTTACAACTTGATCATAACATTGTAAGACATCCAATTTATGTTATAATTAAATTAGGTTGTGTTATTTTTAACCCAAAAGGGTTTTTTATAATTTAAATTATATTATGCATTTTTTTATGTGATTGTCATTTTATTTTATGTCTATGTTTGACTCACATTAACAAAAATATCATGTGTTTTTTATTGTACCATAATTTATTCCCAACATTAGAGGCATGATTTTAAAAGTGACATTGTCTTCTATAGGCTTGAATTTATACCAGAGGTCATTTATTTGAACATGTATATCATTCCCATATTAAATCCACCCCAAGGTGTATGGCTTGGCATGTGAAATAGTGGCAAGGTTAAGGTGCTGGGTTGTGGTTTGCACAATGATGTTCTACTAATTTCCACTATCAATGATAACATGAAGATGTTAACTTATTACCTAAAATTTTGTGTGAAAGATGTATTCATGCTCCTCATAGGTGTCCATGGTAGTAGTTTTGGTGCCTTAAAAAGTGTAATTTGGTTTGGTGTTATCCATCTACACATGACTTGATATAGATTTCATAAGCAAGGATTGTTGTGTATAGAATTTAGATTTACCATGGGTGTATGAGTAGCACCAATTATTATTGGAATTATTCTTTGATTTGTTTGAGGTATAGGGTGCAAGAGTTTTCATTTTTTGATCATCCTTCATAGGCTTCTATACTTTCAAAAAACATTATACTTCTGTGCAGGAGATCGAGATGGGGATTTGTGCACAGGGTAACTATTACACAAAATGTTGGATGAAGAGGTGAGATGTTTCATATAAGTCTTGGCGTCAATATTAGTAACATTGCAATAAGCTTGTTTAAGAGAGTCAAAAATCAATAACTCTATCTTTACATGAATATAAAGTTAATTTACATTAATTTACTTCAACACCTTATGTTCCTTAGTAAAGTTCTTGTGAAGTTATGTGTAGTCATTAAATTCATTGGTATATGATTCCAACAATTTATCTTTGAAATGGAAAAAATTATGAAAATTGATGCATTCATCATAAAAGTGATGGAAAGGATAGTAATCCTCCTTCAAAATGTTGACAAAAGTATTCCAAGACTTTATTGTTATGCAGGCTTACACATGTTGCGTAGTGAAAGTTTCCCAAATGTGAAGCATTTGAATGGACACCTTCAACATAGTGAAGGTGATCTTATCACAATCATTAAATCAATTTACTAATAAGTATGCCTTGAGCTATGCAATCTAGGCATCCAATGTTGCAACATTGATTTTTCATTAAAACATGGGGATCTTAAGGTTGACTTGCTTAGTGAAGGGTGTTTTCTACTGAAACCACTATTGAATATGTTATAACAAAGAGTTCAAAGGTGTTGAGTTGAGTTATAATAAAAAAATAATATAATTGTTTAAAGAGTTTAATGCAATGTAATTCTAAGGTGTCCATAATGAGATTTTGGATGTTTGGAGATGCCTAAAGCTACTTCATGGGTGTTATTCCATGTAAGATGAAATAAAATGGGTTGAAAATCCTTCCTTATCTATTTTTACAAGCATGTTTATAGGCATAATAAATATCCACTCTTTGATACCAATGATCCATGCTACAGGGCCCAATATCTTATGCATGGGAGATAACCTTATGCTTATAATTAAGTTGTATGGCTATAGAGAGTGCATGCTATGTTAACTTGTATAAATTAACCAATGAACATTCAAGTAAAACATAAGTATAATACTTAAAATAAATGTAACTGGTGGATGAACAAAGTTGGGGGACAAAAGCCATGATAAAATGGAAAGCACAAATATTCTTTTGCAAAGGGTGTACACACTTAAAAAAAGAGGAGCCTATATTGCCTTGGTATGGTGCCAAGGAAAAAGGGTGTAAACCCATTTCAACAAAGGGCGTATGCCCTTTTTTAAAAAGGGCATTGCCCTTTTCTCCACAAAGGGCATACATTCTTTGTAAAATTTTATATGTATCCCCAAATTGTGAAACCACAATTTATTTTATTCTCTCTTATTTGGAGCTGCTTATTTTTTGGAAGGCAAAGAAAATGACATGCATGCTTTATCTTACCTTGCATCCTGATAACTTGATTCTACATTTAAATCATGGCATCATGTAAGTTTTTTTTATTAAATTTAGATTTTAGGGTTCACATTTATATATATTTATGTTTTGGGTATTCAAATTAAATTTGCATTTCTCTCACATTTCTTGAAAAAAATATTTATTTTTATAAATTTAGATATAAAATTTGATAGACCCATTGCCTAAAGAAAATTTTCAATAAAACCATGATCAAAACCCTAGTATTTTGACTTTACAAAAGAATAAACTCAATCATATGAATGATATAATTCAAAATGACAATAATTTCAAATTATTATCAATAGTTTGCATGACTCTTCAAGTCATAGTGCATATAATTCACTTGCCACTATATTGGAGGTGGTTTTAAACAAAGTGGGAAATATCATTCCCAACTTGCTTCAATGTTACATAAAAGAGGTGTTGAAAGAATATTATTCTATTAAATTGTCATATGAGGACAGTTAAAAAAAAATAATAAAATAAGAAGTGTGTGCTTTGTTTCTTAAGTTTGGAACCAACAAACCACCACCAACAATTAATTGGTGTGTTCATGCAGAGATTAAAAACAACTTTTGGAATAGGTAGTGGATGTTGTTTGATGAGCCTCCATGCAATAAAATTGAGGTTCTGTTTTATTTTTTGAGAAAAAAATATTTTGAGTTTGTTCTAAAATAAATATTAAATTATTTTGATATGATGACCTCTCGAGGTAGGGGATGTGGCTCCTCATTTGATAGACCTAGTGCCAGGGAGGACCAAAACTAAAAAAACTAAGTTTACTGAAATAGAAGGATAATAACACATACTTTTATCTCTAAAATATTGCATTATAGTACACAAATGGTCACCCTTGAAGAAGTTACTAGTCTCACACATGTTATGATTGACTATGGGATGCATACACTAAGGATTTATACATAGGCTACAAGTGTTGGCACATCTAGTACTATCCCTCCTACTCTTGGTGCTAGTGTCCCTCTTACTATTGGTTATAGTGTACCTAATACTAGTAGTGGCATGGCTAACAATCATCCTAAAGTTACTATACATCATTTCACATCATGTGGGAGGAAGTGTCTTGGACCTCCTATTCAGGTTAGACATACAATTGATATATTTAAAAATATAATATGCACACATGTGGAGACTAAATTTACATTTATATAAAACACTAGTACACAATGGTATATGCAATTTATAGTTACTTCAACATCTCTGGACACTAGTACAAAATAATATATTCCATCTTTAGTTTATTCAACACCTTAGGACACTAGCATGCCATAATATATGCCATCTGTAGTTGCTTTAGGACCTTAGGACATTAACATGCTAGAATATATGTCATATATAGTTGTTTCAACACCTTAGGACACTAGCATGTTAGAGTATATGCTAGTTTCAGTTACTTCACCACCTCTTGTCAGCACACAAAGTTATGTAGGGCTTATCTACTTCACCATCTATATTTGAAAGATACGTTTAATCAATTATGATTTATTTATGTATGTAAAAAAATAATAAGTTTATATTTTAGTATATGTGTACTTAATCGACTAATATTTTTCTTCTTTCATGTGTGGGTTTTATAGACTATCACTGAGATATTAAGTGCCCTAACTAGATTAGATTTTGTTGTTGAGATTGAATTTAGCATTGTAGTAATCTTCACTCAGGTTGGAAAAGTTACAAATTTCATCAATTTGATATATATATTATTTAAATATTTTGTATATGCAATAGTTTTAGTACAAAAGGAATAATTTCTCTCTCTTTCCATCCTTCTCTCACTCTCTCTTTATGTACAAAAGGAATAATTTTGATTTATCTTAAAATATGTTTAGTTTTATTTGATTCATAATTGATCTCTTACATTTGTTGGTTTTATAAATGATGAGAGATGTTATGGGTACCTCACATGGATTAGAAAAACATTTGACTAATGTTGAAGTTTCATCCCAAGCTCTAGTATCTCCCTAGCAACACCTGATTCAGAGACAAAGACTAGTGAGTACACATAGTAAAATTGTTTTTTAACTTTAAACAATGATACTTTACATCATATTTATATTTATATGCACATATATATCTAATATTATATGTATGCTCCATAGGATTCTCCATCACGGATATATTCATGGTCATGAAATCCAAGACAATCATTTAGGTGGTATGTGGTGAGTCCAGAATCACTTTGTTGTTAAAATTTATTCTTAGCAACTCTATCATTTTCCACAGGTGTCACAATGTTCTAAGGTTACAACAAACACATTTGTTCCTTCACATGTTAAGATGAAAGTTTCTCCCCATAATGAGTCATGAAATGCCCCAACTTCTACATCTATGGCAATGAGGTGTGATTTATTTAGAGGCAATGAGCAATAAGAAAGCTAGTTGTTGTGCTAGGGGTAGTTGTAGGCATAATATATTTTATATGATGATATGACCCACATTGTATGCCTATATGACACATTTTGTATATGTATATTATGGTATATATTGTATCCCAATATGACCTATTTTTAATGTCATTAAGACATAATTTGGATACATGTACATACTATTTGACATATCTTTGTGAATCACACACTGTTATAATTCATGTATACATATTTAATTCTCATATGTCATTATTATTTTTTGTTGTTACATAAATGTTATCCTTATTGAAAGTATTCATAAATGAAGACTTTTTCAAGCATGGTTGTGTCAATGAAGGGATAGTTCAAATGTTTAGCTTTCATGAAATTGATGTAATGATGTTATAAGGAATACACTTAAGTTATTTTGTTGTGCACATCTATGCTATGATTTTTTATCTATGCGATGGTTTCTTAGCTTTATCTTATATTTAATAAAATAAATAAAAAAAGAAAAAAAGAAATGAAATATTTATATAAATGTTCACAAATGACCAAAAGTAGGTCAATGGGATTGAAAGAAACAACCGTTAGCAATATAAAGTTATAAGAAGAGAGAAACAAAGAAATAAAGTAAAAATACATTTTGAATTTTTATATCATGGGAATAACTTTCAATTATGCAAATTACTATTCATATAATCAATATATTAGCTACTAATCATAGTAAGCTCAACAAATAAAATACTCACCACGCTAACATAACACTTAAACACGAAGCTTAAACATTCACCTGAGGTGTAAGAGAGATCATCTTGTCCCTTATTATAAGAAATAAAAACAAGATAATTTTCAAGTATCAACTCTAAAAAAAATACCATGGAATTCAACAAGATTCAAACCCTAACATACATAATTAACATGAAGGCATATCAACTCACAACATAAGCTTAGACTCATCACAATTATAGAGATCTCATGTATTAATAACATGTGCATATAAATATTACACTTTTAATCATAAGAACCTTCATTAATAAATAATAACCAACTATCATCTTCCTTTATCGAGAGCTCTATCTTAGAAATGTCAATTAACAACATATATAACCATATATCTCTAACTTTCAACTATGAAAATCTACCTTCAGGAAGGGGGAGGTAAAGGCACAGGTTGGGTTTATATAAATATCTATCCACTTACATTGACTTATATAATGTTTCTAGTTGGATACCTTCTAAAATAATCTATAATATTTCCTTTGTATATCAATGTGCACCTCAAAGAGGATCTCCCTAATAATTGATTATATCTTATGAATCTATACTTTCCAATATTCCACAGAGCTTTTCTTTGTCAGTGTCTTATGCATGATTTAATATAAGTGACATTGTCATGATCACAAAATGAATTGTTTCAACTTCATGTGTAGACAAAACTTATATGACATTCTTGAAGTTATTTCTAAAAAATAACCTGTCACTCAAATGCTATGATTATATTGGTCTTAATTTCCAAAGCATTCTTGATGAAAATTCTAGACCAATGATTAATAGGTGGTCTATCTTTTGAATCAATAGCCAAATTGATGAATCTTATGTGTATACATGTTTATATGGGGTATAAATGCTAGAATGGTATCCATATTCTCTTTTTTGGGTCCTGGGGTCGAAAGTTATCGATGACTAAATGAATGCCTAAATAAAATATTATTATACCTATGTAGAAATAAAGTGAACTTTAGGCACAAATTACAAGATAGTTATGAGGGGTAAATACAAGCCTTTAGCTCCTATAATTTCATGGGAGAATCCTATGATCACCCCCATATGATTCCATGCCACTTGGGATAAGGGAGACATGACGGTGTGTTATATCTCGAAACCAAATGTATCATAAAGAATAAATATTTAGTTAGTGGGTAGCATATATTTTGAATCATTAGTAAAAAGTGAACAATCTATGTAGATGCATCTGGATTGGAATATAATGGAATAAATTCTTTCTACTCTCTATTGAGCCCTAAGTCAATAGTTGCAGGTAACTAGACAAATCCCTAAAGAAAATATTTTTATCCCTAAGTGTAGAAATGAAGTGAACATATGTCATGCATTGAAAGGGAACCATCAACTCATATAGTTGAATGGGTGAGTCCTATGAGTGACCCTTTGAGTATTCTCTCCCACTCAAGATGAGAGAGACATAATGACACATTTTCTCTCACAACCAAATGTCTCTTAAGTGACCAAAATTTGGTTGGTGGGAGGTGTATCTTTTGACTCGCTAGCCCAATTAATGAGATGTCTTCATGAGCATATTGATATGGGTGTATAAACACTAAAATGACCCCCATATTATCTTTTTTGGGCCCAAGGGTCGAGAGATGCAAGAGGTTGGATGCACCCCTGAAGAGAATTTTCTCATCCTTGAGTGTAGAAATAAAGTAAACTTCAGGCTAACATTTTAGGAGAGTCATGAGGGGTAGAGACAAATTGTCAGCTCCTACATTTTCATGAGAGATTATTATTAGAACAACCCAAAGGATTATCTCCTAATTAGGATGAGAGAGACACAATAATGCATTTTATCTTTCAGGAAAATCTCTTTTAAGTGTCCAAAAGTTGGTCAGTGGGAGTCATATATTTTGACTCGCTAGCCCAATATATAAAATGTATTCATGTATGTTGGGTGAATATTTTATCAATCAACGTACTGATCAACAAAATAGGTCTAATCAACCATAGCAGGAAGATTGGTCAGCTAGGTGTGCAACTTTACTACATCAATCGGAGACAAATCTCTCCTCTCATCAAGGGGAGGTTCCCTATTAAATATGCGGAGGTTATATACTATATATATAAGCAAAAAGTAAGACACAAGGGTAGGATAAACCATCCATCTCTCTTTTTTTAGAGATGATGCTGATAAACAAGGAAGAAATCTTGGGTGATGCGGAAGGTATTTCTCTTCTTTTAGAAGCAACTTTCAGCCAAGAACTAGATTCCTTCCTAAATAGTAGAAATCCTGGTGCAATGACAGAAGGTACTTCTCTTATTTCAAAAGTGTTCTTCAGTAGGTAGCAGGAATCTATCAGGTAGCAAGTAACTGGTAATGGGGGTGATGAGTGACCAACAACCCGAGAGAGAAAAATGAAGAACAATGGGGGCCACATCATCCCAAGGCTTTTTACTTAGGAAAGGAAAATGCAAACACACTGAAGGTACTTATGGGGGCACAACGTCATCCCACAGTTGGCCTTCAGGACACCTTCTTGATCACCTCCACTAGTTCTACTTGTCAAATTAAATGGATAAGAAAGCTCTTAGGAAATAGACATAAGAACAATCTCCTAAGATAGCACAAGCTATAACAGCATAAAGTCTGCAAGTAACTTATTTTCTCATTCAGATAAAATAATATGAATTACAATCTAAGCTCAAAGTCTCAGTAATGTCTTTTAATTTGGGCAGAGTTTTGCTTCTGATAATCAAAAAGGTCCCCTTTGAAATGATACAAGAGATTACATTATATAGAGGCCTAAGGGAGGCTTAGCACTTTCTCCCAATGAAGTGACCCATTCGACGCATTCAATGCCTTGTATGCATTCTTGGTTTTTTGTCAGGGAGGGCCATGTTGGAGTAGGGTAGATGCCTTGACTGTGGCATGTTGATTCATCTCTAGTGCCTCCTTTTGAGCTTGAATCTATCATTCCATCACCTACTTAGTTGCACAACTATCTATTCTGCCTTTATCTCACAGGGGACAAACAGATGGCACTTTCAATGTTTACAAGCCCCAAATATCTACTTGATGAACTGCTCCACCTACTAAAAATAACTCCCACTAAGTTCCCTCTTTGTCTCTTCCTTCTCTTAGTCTAGCCTTAGGCTTTTTGAATGCATTTGGGTCTACACCTTGAGTCTACTGGAATCGATAGACACTTCATTGTGACAAATTTGACTTTTACGGGCCTGTCATGTTTCCTAGCGACTCCTTTGTGTCTTTCTCACTTGCCATGGTCACTTTCCACTGTGACATGGGTGAGGAGATGTGGTGGCATCCATAGCTTTGAAATAGGCTTATCAAAATAAGCTTTGAAACTAGTTAGCAGCTGAGGAGGGCACGAACACAGACACTTGGCAACTTTCGCTGTATTAGGTTGAGACACACGACGGGTTCTGCTCTAAGAAGCTTCATTCGAGACTGTGTCTCAGCTTGTGACACTTGGTAGCATCTACAACCCTCTGAGGCTTAAACATTTCTCGAAGGGAACTTTCCCTTCGAGGTCTTTTAAGTGGCTTTCGAGCTTTGATTCTTTGGCAGGTTGTCATCCTTTTCATTTCCTTCAAACAAAATGTTCGAAAGGATTCCTTCAGATAATTCATTCAAAGGAAACCTTTCCTGGGCTCTATATGTGCCTTTTTATTGTGAGTGCTACTTTTCTTTGACACGTGGTGTCTCCTACTCGTTGAACAAGTGCCACATGGCATCTTCTATGGGAACATGTGAGGATAAGTGGCATCTTCCACTGTGGACTCTTGGCAACATCCACCTTCTCAAGCCTTTGTGACATCATAGAAATGTTTGGGGCTCAGTCAGGCTCTCACAGATGATGATACTTATCAGCCTCTACCAATCTATGTAAGGGACACATGGCACAGTCTGAATACATTTATTAGTCATGTGGATGCAGACACTTGGCATGTTCTGCTTTGACCCACCAGGGATATGTGGTAGGTTTCGATGTTTTCTGGGAATCATGTAGATGACAACAAGTGGCAGCCTCCACTGAGTTCTAGTGAAACTACAGAGATCAAAAGGATGTATTCAGGGCATCTCAGATGGTGACACGTGGCTTGTTTTGCTTACCTCTACAACTTACCCGAGGCTTGCCATGGTCTTTAACGAAAACAAAAAGTAGAAGAAAGAAGCCATGGATAATGACACTTGTCAGCTTCCACTGAGCTTTGGAGGGGATATGTGGTGCATTCTGCTACTCTTAGATGAATACATTGGGGCCATCCATAGTTTCCACTTGTCACCATCCATGGGACTCTAAGAAACTTATCGAAAGAAGCTTTGCAGCTTACGAAAAGGCTAGAGATGTAGACACTGACACTTGTCGCGCTCCATGGAGTTTCAATGGAACACATGGAAGCTTTCATGGGCTTTTTCTTGAACTTGTTGATTGAACCCATAGATTGAATCAACTGTTCACTGCTTCTTTCTTTGACTAAGGCTGCCTTTGAATTGCTTAAACCTTTAAACCTTGAACCTGTTGAACCTTGAACCAAAGTGTTTCAAGGTTCAATGATTCATTTGATTAGAAGATTGCCGATGACCTTTTTTTGGTTGAACCAAAGCTTTGAACCTGTACCAAAAGTGTCCAAGTGTGAGAAACTAGTCCCTTTTGATTGAACTCACCTATAGAAGCCTTTGAACCCATTGAACTTGTTAATCCCTTTACCAAAAAGTTGAGAAAATGATGAATTTGAATGTTGCAGAATAAATTTTTGGAAAGGGGATAGACAATTTTGGCCATGCAGGACCAAAATAGTCATATGTTGTTTGGAAAATGAGGAATCATTTTTTAGGGACAACAACTGGCTCGTATTGGGGAACTTCCTTTAGATGACAACTCAGAATAGCTGAGGGGAGTAGAAACCAGAATCTTCAGTGCCTTGAAGTGTACCATTGGGCTACGGAGTCATGTTACCCAAAAAGAAAGGCTCCAAAAAATTAAAATGAAAAGCACAAAATAGAACAATAGACTATACAAATATACATATGTACAGGGGAACTTATCTGATACTTTAAGAATTGAAGTACTTCAAAAGCTGCTGGGACAATGAAAGGGGATGCCATCCTAATAAACTAGTAGAAAACCATTTTGTCCCCAAAAACGGTGATGGGTGAATGGAACTCTCCACTAGGAGACCACTTTTCTATGTCTTCCCCTTGGTTTTCTTTTCTTCTTGCCCCAAAGCAAGACTTGACTTTTGGTCCAAAAACCATGAATCTTTGCTCTCCTGGCAAAGAGTTCCTTTTCTTGATTTTGATGGGCAACAACATGGCCTAGTACCATAATTTGCTATTCTAATAGCTCAGCCTAGCACATGTCTTGATTGTCCCCCTCAGATATCTTAGATTATTCTTCATTTGGAGGGGAGGGTTCTTCTGCACTTATGCTACACTCCACCACTTCTGCTATTTCATCCCTGCCTGAAGACTCAAATAAACTTTGGGATGTAGGGGCCGTCATTTGGGTCTTGACACATTTGACATGATCAATTATGTCAAATGGCTAGATTGGACTAGGCACAGGGGATGGGAGTTCTTTCTTTTGGTTTATGGGAGGGGTGGGAGGACTGGCCTATGAATTTGAAGTAGAAGGTGCAAAAATGTTTAGGATACTTACTTTCTTAGCAATCACTGGGTCATTTGGCTGGATAGGTAGAGTGGCCCCACGCTTAACAATTGAAATCATAGGTTGAGGTTGCTCCTTTGTTTCTCCTTTATCAGCTTGTTGAGCTGACTGATTCTGGGACTAGGTGACCACAACATATGATCCCTTAGATGCTTCACCTTTACTTTTGGGTTCATCTTGGTAATCCAAGAAAATAATGTGGGAGTCACTAGATGACTCTTCTTGATCCTTCGTGAAGAGACCAGCATCATTTTCTTGATTAAACTTAGGTTGGAAAGAGAAATCATGCTCTATTTCCAAATACCCAACTGCTGAGTTGGCTGGAGGTGCTTTAATGGCAAGGTTCCTTTGTGAGGGAGGAAGACAATTGGGTTGTCCTTGATGTGCCTAATTAGGGAATGTCCTCCTTGGTACATCTCTGTATGAAGGAGTAGATGACATCCCTTGTGACATTTGTCTTCTAAGGGCCAGCACTTCATTTTCTAGATTCTACACCATTGGATCAGTGGTGGCTGTGGGTGAGTTATCAGAAGATGAGGAAGATGCACCTCTATTTGAATTCCTTCTTATCTTTCCAGCCAAGATAAGGTTATCTTCTAACTCAGTGGCTAAGTCTTGAGCAGCTTCAAGATCTATGTGGCCAGCACATCTTAGCAAAAAACTCACTTCAGGTAGCTGTGAGTTTATGAAGAAGCATTTGAGGTTCTCGGGTGTGGGCTGAGCAACTTTGAGAATCTTGTTTCTCAGCTTGTCAAATTTCACAAAAAAATCCCTCATGGGCTCATGAGGTTATTTCTTCATCTACGTAAGTTGGGCTAACAAAGCATGAACATCTTCTGTAGGTTTGAACCTTGATTCAAACTTGGCTTTGATAGTGTCCCAGCTAGTCACTGATCTAGTCTGCAGATAGTAAAACCAGTCTGCAGCAACACTTTGTAGTGTTTCCATGAAAAACCTAACTACCATGTCTTCAAATTCCACCCCCATCACACCACAGGCTATGGTGAAGGCTGCAATGTGTTCATCAGGGTGGACTCTTCCATCACCAAATAATTTGGGGAAATTCTTCCTTGAACTGCATGGAAGCTCATGTAGAGGTGGAGTCAAGTTGAGTGGGCCAAAAGGGTTACCCCAGGGGCCTTGAAATGCCATGATTTAATTATGTAAAATAGGGATAACAAATCTGGGTGGAGTGGCCAGATTGTGAATCAAAAATGGAAAAGGATTGGCCCTGCTTCAACTTGAGGCTTCAAACTATGTACTCTTTCCTAGCAGCTCTGGTTTTGTAGAATAGATAATATAACAGAGGTGGAAGAAGATGGTAAGGCTATAATGAATAATGGGTAAGACCCAGATGGGAGTCACCAGACTCTATAATGGATAAGAGAAGGAACTACTTCAATCTAAAACTTGAGGCTTCAGGTTACATGTTTATCCCCAAATAGAGTCGCGAAAAAACTGTTGGGTGAATATTTTGGCAATCAACGTACTGATCAACAAAATAGGTCTGATCAACCACAACAAGAAGATTGGTTGGCTAGGGGTGCAACTTTGCTACATCAACCAGAGACAAATCTCTCCTCTCATCAAGGGGAGGTTCCCTATTAAATATGTGGAGGTTATATACTATATATATAAGCAGAAAGTAAGACACAGGGGTAGGATAAACCATCCATCTCTCTTTTTTTAGAGATGATGCTGATAAACAAGGAATAAATCCTGGGTGATGGGGAAGGTACTTCTCTTCTTTTAGAAGAAACTTTTAGCCAAGAGCCATATTCCTTCCTAAATAGTATAAATCCTAGTGCAATGACAGAAGGTACTTCTCTTCTTTCAAAAGTGTTCTTCAATAGGCAGTAGGAATCTTTCAGGTAGGAAGTAATCGGTAACAAGGGTGCTGAGTGACCAGCAACCCAAGAGAGAAAAATGAAGAAAAATGGGGGCACCATGTCATCCCAAGGCTCTTTACATAGGAAAGGAAAATGCAAACACATTGAAGGTACTAATGGGGGAACAATGTCATCCCACAATTGGCCTTCAGGACACCTTCCTGATCACCTCCATTAGTTCTACTTGTCAAATTAAATGGACAAGAAAGCTCTTAGGAAATAGACATATGAACAATCTCCTAAGATAGCACAAGCTATAACAACACAAAGTTTGCAAGTAACTTGTTTTCTCATTCAAATAAAATAATATGAATTACAATCTGAGCTCAAAGTCTCAGTAATGTCTTTCAATTTGGTCAGAGTTTTGCTTTTGATAATCAAAAAGGTCCCCTTTGAAATGATACAAGAGATTACATTAATAGAGGCCTAAGGGAGGCTTAACACTTTCTCTTAATGAAGTGACCCATTTGGCGCATTCAATGCCTTGGATGTATTCTTGGTTTTTTGTCAGGAAGGGCCATGCTAGAGCAGGGCGGCTGCCTTGACTGTGGCGTGTCGATTCATCTCTAGTGCCTCCTTCTGAGCCTGAATCTATCATTCCATCACCTGCTTAGCCACACAACTATCTATTCTACATTTATCTCATAGGGGACAAATAAATGGTGCTTTCAATGTTTGTAGGCCCCAAATATCTACCTGGTGAATTGCTCCACCTACTGGAAATAACTCCCACTGAGTTCCTTCTTTCTCATCCGTGAGTGTAGAAATGAAGTAAAATTTAGATGAGCATTACATGAGAACCATGAGGGATAGAAATGAAATGTTAGCTCCTAAATTTTCATGATAAATTACTATGATCATCCCCCATAGGATTATCTCTAATGTGATATGATAGAGACATGGAGACATTTTCTCTCACAATTAAATGTATCTTAAGGGAATAAAATTTAGTCAGTAGGTGGTGTATCCTTTAAATTGATAATGAAATTTATGAACCATGCACATGGATGCATATAGATAGGCATATAAAAATTATAATGTATTATTTCTCTCTTTGTCAGGCCCTAGGGTTGAGATTTACATGTGGCCAGATGCATCCTTGAAGAGAAGCTTCTTGTCCCTAAGTGTAAAAATAAAGTGAAATTCCAACAAGTGTTGTAGGAGAATTGTAAGGGGTATAGATGAACCATTGGCTCCTATAATTTCATGAATGAGTATTATAAGCATATGAATAAGGATCCTCTCCCTCTTGGGATGAGGGAGACATTATGACATGTTTCTCTTGCAGCAAAATCTCTTTTAAAGGACCAAAATTTGGCCATTGGGAGGTGTATCTTTTGACTTGCTAGCCTAATTGATGAATCATATTTGAATACACGTTTGGATGGGCCTATAAATAATAAAACATCCCCCCTATATCATCTATATATCCTTATATTTTAAATATATAGGGGGCTTGATGCATCCTTGAAGATAATCTTCTCATCCCTAAGTGTATAAACAAAGCAAACTTCGTGTGATCATTGCAAGAGAACTATGAGGGGTAGAGATATATCATCATCTCCTATAGTTATAAGGGTGAATAATCTAAGGACCCCATATAGGATTATATACTACTAGATATGAGAGGGACATATTTATGCATTTTACATCATATCTAAATGTTTCTTAAGGGACCCAAATTTGGTCAATGGATGGCATATTTTTTGACTCGCTAGTGCAATCGATGAACCATCTATGTGGATGCATTTGAATGGAAATATAAACACTATGATTTCCCCCTTATTATATTCATCATGATTTAGGATTGATATTTATAGGCAATTAGATGCATCTTTGAAGAGAAGCTTCTCATCTCTTAGTGTAAAAATAGAGTAGATTTTCTATGAATGTTGTAGGAGAACTATGAGGGCTATAGATGAACCATAAAATCATATAGTTTCATGGGTGAGTCCTATGAATATTTTTATGGTATTATATAAAAATTAGGATGAGGGAAACATGGAATTTATTTTTATCTCATAGCTAAATCTCTCTTAAGGGAACAAAATTTGAGCAATGAGAGGTTTATATTTTGACTCACTAGCCCAATCGACAAACCAACTTCACAAACAGGTCTATATGGGCCTATAAAATATGAAATGGACCCCATATAGTATATTTAAAGCCATAGGGTTGAATGTTTTAGGCATCCATATGCATTGTTTAAAGAATATTTTCATCCCTTAAGGGACCAAAAGTTGGTTAGTGGGTGGCTTATCTTTTGACTTGCTAACCCAATTGATGAATCATCTTATACACACACACACACATATATAGGTGTATAAATTATATAATAACCCCATTAAATATTAAATATTCCCAAATTTAAAGATTTATAGGTGTCCAAATGCATCCATGAAGAGAATATTCTCATTGCTGAGTGCAGAAATGAAGTAAACTTCAGGTGAACATTATAGGAGAACTGTGAGGGGTAGAGACAAACCATTAGCCCATAAAGTTACATGGGTAAGTAATATAATAACACACTATATTATTATATACCACTTGATATGAAAGAGACATACAAACACATTTTTATCTTAGCCAAATATTTCTTGAGGGATAAAATGTTGGTTAGTGGTAGGCATATTTTTCAACTCACTAGCCCAATCGATGAACCATCTTTGCATACATGTTTGGATTGGCATATAAATTATAGAATGTCCCAATTACACTCTTGTTTTTTACTTGAGGTTGAGATTTACAGGTGGCCACATGCATACTTTAAGATAATATTTTAATCCTTGAGTGTAGAAATGGAATGAACTTTAGGAGAGTGTTGCAGGAGAACCATGAGGGGTAGAGATGAATTGTTAGCTCTTAAAGTTACATATGTGAGTCATATAAGTAGTAATAAAAGGATTATATCCCACCTAAGGTAAGAGATACATGGTATCACATTTTATATTACAATCAAATATCTCTTAAGGGACCAAAATTTAGTCAGTGGGAAGCTTATCTTTTGACTTGCTAGCCCAATCAATAAACTGTCTTTGTAGACACTTCTAGATGGATATGTATGAATGATAGAATTAACCCAATATTATATGAATTAGGCCTTGATATCAAGATTTTTATGTGGATAGATGCATCATTTAAGATAATCTTCTTGTTCTTGAGTGTAAAAATAGATAAAACTTCTAGAAAATTTTATAGAATAATGTGTACATGTGAATAACACATGCTAAACTATACACTTGACTCAACAAGGTCAAATTGAGGATACTAATGTAATTTATGGGCTATGAATTGGGTTTATTATTATTTAGGATGAGATTTGGAATGGGTAGTGGTAATATATTCTCATGATAGAACCAAAAGGCCTTAGTAACATCACAATTCTCATTAAGATCATCAAGTTGCACATAAATAAAGTCCCAAAGTCCTTCGATTTCTGAGATCACAAGAAGGTGAAGCTCTTGGTCGATGCTAGGATTAGGGAAATGGGGGAGATCAGATGAATGAATCATGGGAAATATCTACTCTATTAGGTTAGCTATGCCTAGTTAATGTCATCCACAAAGGTGAATGATATAAGATGAGGCTAGACCCAAGGAGAAGAAAGAAGGGAGTGGAGATGAGACTAAGGATGGGTGATGTTTATTGGTTAAAATATGTTTAGAGGATGAACAACTATAGGAAGATTTTGGATGTTTCTTATTTATCCAAAGTAGTTGAGGAGTCAACAATAAGATAAAGAATTGGGGTGGAATAGAAAACCTCATGTCTTAGCTCAATATTAATTTTAGTTTGAATATAAGTATTTGGAATTTGTGCTCTAAATCTATGGAATAACCTTGGTAGACAAGACTTGGTGTATCAAGAAGGTTCATCCAAAGGAGTTAGGCAAAATCCAAGTTAGAAATGTATAAGCTTTTTAAACAATGACTTGTTGTGTATGCTTACTATGATGTTGAAGCAAGGATTTATGTGGGGTGCCTAGAAGAATAGGCAAGACTTGGATGAAATGTGGATGATTTCATGTGTTGAAAAGGATTTTAATGAAATCTACATGCTTGTGTGTGTTGGCAAGGCTTTTTGACACTATTTTTTTGAGTTTTTATTGTTTTTTTGAGTTTTCTTGAGTTTATGGAGGTAAAATGCTTACTTGCTGAAATTAAAATGCTAAAAACAAATAAATGACAAAACTAAAAGTAAATGAGAGAAAATATTTTTATTATCCTTTTCTAATAATAATTCATGATGTATACAAAGGAGAGAGGAAGAAACCTATATTATTATGCAAAGTGTAGATTTTTTCTAACTTTGTCTAGATGCAATCTAGGTGGTGATGTTTTTGTAGTTTAAGTGGAATGGATTAAACATGAAAATTATGTCTTCTAAATGTGCATTCAATGCAAAAGGAAATCTAATCTAAAACAACAATATCTCAACACATTTTTTTAAAACTTTCTTTGTCTACAAATAAGCTAAACTAGCCTTTCAACTTTCTAAGTTTGTTGTAATTTCTTTTTAATGATTTGATAAAAGAGAAACAAGAAATAAAAATTATGATTTTATATTTTTAAGAGGGAAAAATTTAAAAAAAAAAAAATTAGAAATGTACTTGATTTGTTTGTGAACCTAAGATTGTCTAAGGTCTTGTGGTCGACTGATTGGTTATTTTGATTGCAAGAAAACTTGTTTTGACTTTGAAAATGAAATGCCATGTTGGATGGAAATATTTTGGAAATCTATGAAGGTCTTCCTATGAGTTTTTTATGAAGTGGTCTGCTAATGGAGATAAAATAAATCTATTGGAATGCAAACACAATCAAAACTAACTACTCTTTTTTTTTGTAGTAAAGATAATGAAAAGAAATAAAATTTTCCCCCTTTTAAATTTTCTCTTTTATAAATGATGAGATTAATATGACACAACAATAACTCTAATAATATATTATAATAAATAAATAATTCTAAAATCAAAAGAGACTCCAACCTGACCAACACATAGATCATCTAGAATGTATGCAGTATATTGATGAAAGAATACTTAGTATGCTAGTTCCTTTTTTATCCTTGTGTGAATTATGATAACTCTATAAATGGGGGATGACCAATCTCTAAAAGAAATGGGGAAAGAGAAGATACAAACATAAATGGAGAGAATCTGAACTGAGGCTGACCAATGCTGTGATTTACAAAGATTAAGTTGCTATACCAATAACAATTCTTAACCTATGGCAATGTAGTTGACATGAAAACTATAGAGGCTGGTGTTGAACAAATTTGAACCTGTAAGTCAAATTGGGACCCCTATAGATGAGGAAACTTAGTAGTTTCTCTTGGTCTTCTGCACACTTATTCTAGTGATTAGTTTGATTAGAGGTTCCAAGAAATGAAGAAAACCATTTCTCTCTTCCTTCACTAGGCTTGGCAAACAAAAATGGTCTTCAGGTTTGTACTTGGTACGGTTAACAAGAGAAGTTTAAAAAAAATTACTCTTGGGGGTGTCTTATAAACTTAGTCAAAATTCATTTGATGTTTTGTTGTAGAGGAATGGTGACTGGTGCTTTATGAACCATTCCTAAGAAGTTAGACTATATAATTTTCTTGTTAATCTGTGCATCATAAGGGTTTAGCCATGGTGTCAACAAGCAAAGTTATATTTTAATGTTGACTTAGTATAGCCAAGAACTGATAACTTAATTTACAAATTAAGTCCATATCATCATTAAGAAACTGGCCCCTCAACATAGCAATTATTGGCTTTGAGCAATGATCAAAGGACTTTATATTTTCCTAAGTTTAAGACTTAATATATGTCCCAGTTTGATCAATGGCTTGTGATTCATCATACATAGATGATATAATGAAGTAAATCAAAGTCAAATTTTCAAAGGCTTATCTAAGTGAGCATGTAAGTGATAAGTGTCACATTCATAGAGCTTGTCAAACAAAGACCCAATGAGTGTAAGCTTATCAGAGTTAATGATCAAGCTTGTCATAAGATCTGACGATGAATAGGTGATCATGCAAAGGAGATATGATAGAGTGAATGGAATCAAATGCTATAAATTGATCAATGTTTTTCAACATAGTGGTGAGTTAAAAACCAAGCATGTTTGAGAGGATCAACAAAGCAAAAGTAATCCAAAGACGTAGGAAACAGTGAGATGAGGTCAAAGTGTTGAAGTTTAATGACCAAGTCAAGGTAAATTTTATACAAGTTCAAAGACATAATAACACATAAGAGCTAGGATATATAAATCTAATGGATCGAGATGAGTCAAATAGTTAGAGAGCTTGAGGGATCAACAAACACATGGCATGAGCATGTGAAGCTATAGACTAACAACAAGATCCTATGGATTAATGTGCATTTGATAAGTGGCACTAGTAGGGACAAGGTTGATAATTCAAAGACAAATTTGAGAGCTCACATTTGTTTTTATCTAGAAGATCCAATAGAGTGAATGAGAGTCAATGTGTCAATGCACCAAGTTAGATTTTGTCAGTTAATTAGAGCGAAGGTGAACCCAGGGTTTTCAATGGGGGTCGAGAATCCATTTTCATCCATTCAAAGTAGGGTCTTGTAGAGTTTTCCTAGTGCCATTAAAGCTCATTCAAATTCCATGGATAAGTCTAGCTAATTTAATCAAGTAAGAGGAACATAAGGAACTATCATTAGGGCTAAATATTGATATGTATTTTGATAAGTTGTACTATGTAGGGTTTTTTCTCATGACTGGTTCATCATTTCTAAAGAAGGATCCATACACAGTGAGCTCTTGTATCCTACAGAGATAAAGTGGATTTAATTTGACCTGATGAAGTTTAGAAAAAGCTTTGGTCTATAGGTCTATTTTACTATAAAGACTATAGGAAAACCAATGTCCTTAGATTGGTTTTATGACTATAGGTGGGACCTATGATCCATATATATAAAAAGAATGAATATGAAATAAATGCAAGGGTGTCCATCATCAATATATTAGGTATTCCACTACCTAATGCATGGCATGATTGTTATTATCAAGACTCAAGGATTTGATCCTCATAGGCAGGGCAAGTGGACTTAGAGTCCTAAGATGGTGAGCTGGTTCTTGGAGAGGTAATTTTTTGAGCCAACAAGAAGATTTTAATGCCACTTTTTAGGAGTTTCATGACTTGGATTGACATTTTTACTTCCTGACCTTACATGGTCAGTTTTACATCTTCTTCTCATGCATAAGTAACTCATTTTATCAACTTGACAATTGTCCTTGTGACCTTTGGACTTCTCTTTTCTTCTCTCTCTCTCAAGTTCTATAAGAACTAGCCATTTTGGCCTTTGTAAAATATGCTCCACCTGAGTATGGAAAATCTTTACTCATTTGCATATGATGAATTAATAAAAACTATTGATTTTTACCTCTTCCATGACTATTCATAGTGTGAATACTTGGATGATTAATCTTTCTTAGTGATGACTATTGTTTCCTTAGCATTTTTATCTCATTCTCTCACCTATTTACAATTAGGAAATTTCTTCTTACAGGTCATGTGAAGTGTTCTATTGATGTGTTAAGGTTGAGTGAGTTAGTCTATTCACTAGTGTCATTCAAGGCCTCTTATCTAGTCTTCCTAGCCTAAACATTTATCCCAACCTCATAATAAAACATTAATGTGTGAAGATTCAGATTGGAGAAGTGTATGTTTAGTTAGTCCCTTGTTCTCATGTGTAACATGCATCTAATTGGTAGTCATCAGCTAATTTGGTGTATCACTTCCTTTAGGATAGTTTACTTTTAATTTTCTCTCCCTTTTAATTCAGAATCATAGGTGTAGTAGTGGTCTAAAGTGGTACATCAAGGGAGCTAGCCCTATCTAGATATTCACCTCATTCTTAGGCTACCCATAACCTAGAGGTGTTTCAATTATGCCACTTGGATGAGGAGAGATAAGACATCTCCTCAAAGGGTGAAAATCCAAGTGACAACAACTAGACCTTTAAGAAGTTTGTAGTAGAATTGTTGCTATAAAAGCTTCAAAATAACAACTAATAATGGAAATTTAGAAATTTGAAATCAAGACAAAAATGAGCTTTTTTAGAAAGAGTTGGGAGCTTGTATGAAGGAATTTAACTGAGTTTAACTAGGATTTGAACTCTAGAGGAACTCAAAAATGATTGAAAGTAGAAGAGGGAGCGAGATCAACTTTATTGGAGGTGAACTTAGGATGGATAAAATAACAAACGTGATAAAAAAGCATGAAAAACATGTCAATGAATGATTCTCGAGAACTAATTTTGGAAGATTAATACAAAGGTATAAAACTATCGCTATATATAGGGGCAGTTATAAAACCATCAATTTTGGTGATCGATCCATCACTAATATTTACATAATCACCCTTATTTTAATACATAACTACCTTTTTAGGATAGAACCACTATTTTAATTACAAAACTACCATGATGATTATGTAATTTGAGGGGCAATTTCATAAAGGGGTGATAATTTTGTCACATGAAGTGACAATTTTGTCTTGCATAAGAAATTTTTAAAGTAAGCTAAAAAAACCTATAAAAATTAAAAAAGGGTACCAAAATTGGTCAAGGGAGGATTAGGGAAGTAAAAGTGGGTCAAGGAGTTAGAGAGTTCCCTATGAAGTACAAAATAAGAGATCATTGCATCATCATTAGATTTGTATTAGGAATGCCACACCATATAAAATTTGGGTGCATAAATATTTATCCCTTAGAAAGGCACCTTGTCATGATTTGGCAAGGTGTAGTCCCAAGTAAATGCTTGTGGAATGAAAATAAGAGGTTAGGAATACTTACCTTACCTAAATGGTGAAACAAAGCCAATTGGGACTTCACACTACCTGCAAGAAGAAAATGAGAATCAAGTGAAATGCAATGAAAAAGCAAACTATGTAATTGACTATGGACAAGAGTACTACCATATATGTGGGGAAGATAATCCTACTTAAATTATTCCATTGGGGGACTGAATCTAATGTCAAGTCATCATGTACCTCAAACTATAAAATGTGTTACAAGAGAACTAGAAGACTTGTTAATTTGTGAGTTTTGATTGTAAAATCACAAAAATATAATATGTAATAAGAAGAATGTAAGTGAAACAAGGAAACATGGCTAATTTAGATTTTTTTTGAATTAAAATGGCTAGTTTGGGGTTTTATATATTTGAAAAATTGCCAAAAACTAACTCATTTGTGCATTTAGCTTTTTGTGATTTCTTAAACTCTGGATTGCCTATGACTATTTTAAGCAAGAAAGTAGTCAATGAAAAGAGGAGGATGAGTTTATGGAAAATATACAATGGGAGAGATGTCAGGTAGGATCAGGTATGTTTTTTTGTACATTTCTATTTTGCTTTAAATCTAAAATTTTACTAAAAACTTAGATAAAATCTAATGGAATTTCTAATTTTTAGTTCTAAAATGATTTTAAGGGGGTGCATTAGGTATATGTAAATTTATAATTGATTTTGGTAGCTTTATTAGGTTTTGGGAATGTTTTTGAGGGTACACAACTAGTGGATAAAATCACTAGTTGGGGGGGGAACCATAACCCTTTGTAGGTTGGTAGTTACATAACCATCATGGTGGTTACAAAATTATCACTGTCTATAAAGGGGTGGTATCAAAACCACCATTAGAGGCAATTAAATTATTTCTTAGGGTGGTTAAATAAATACTTAAGGTGGTTATGTAACCACCACATGAGGTAGTTATGTAAGCATTGTAGTGGTTTCATAATCACCACCTAGAAATAGGGACTATCTCATCTAAGAGGACTAGACTCAAAAAATTGTAATATTTTATTATTTTGATGAGTGGTGTTGGTATTTTTGACAAACATATGGTATTTTATTGGATATAGGGGCCCTACATATGGTGGAGTTTAGCTAAAGAATAGGATCAACTCCAGGGAGTCTTGGCACTCTTAACAGTTGATGAGCTGGCCATCCTTGATCACGTTGGGATTTTATATATTTCATATGTAGGGATCACCCCAAACTCTAGTTCACTAATTTGTGATATTTTTATTTATTAGGCTTCTAACCAGAACATGTTTATGTTCCCCTAGGCCTTGGGTGAGTGGATTATCACTCTAGTTGATGTCTACTAGATTACAAGCCTTCCCATGATGGGTCAGTTAGTTTCCATATAAGATGTCAATAGCAATCATGAAGCTGAGTTAAGACAAACATTTTATAGATGCTGACATACCTAATTTAGGTGAAAAGTGTGGCATGAGGCTTTCTAAGGTGGAGGGATCAATGATCCCAAACCTACTGATGGATTTTATGGACATCCTTACCTCTTGGTTAGTGGGAGACAAGGGAAATGATAAGTTGTTATTCAATGGGTCACTGATTATATGGTGTATTCAGAAGAGAGGGGCATGTTACTCCTAGATCTAGGATTTAATAGCTTAGACTTATAGGGATATTTACCATGTATCTCATCTAGAGGCCCTCTTGATTAGCCACCTGATAGTTTTCATGAGATGGATCTATGAGTATAATATCACCTATTATAGGGCATTACCAATTAGATCACTTGGTGATATTAGGGCCACCAAATGGATAGAAGTATCACCTTTCCATGTTTTGCCCCAAGTAGTGAGGAATCTACTAGTGGATGACCTAATTAGCCTGCCCTACTAGGGCATGGTTGGGCAATGGGATAGTGAGTGGGCCTACCTTATAGTGTCCATCAGGGCTACTCAAGTTTGAGACTAATTTTCATAGGTCAAGGTACACTCTATGGATAGAGTGCCCTAATAGTTTGGCATGCCCTTTGTAGGTAACCTTCTCATTCATGGGGTTGTCTACAAGGGTATACAAGAGGTGAGAGTGATGAGATTGGGATGGTTATCATGAAATCCAATTGTGAGAGGGGTGCTCATCACCCAACCAAATCAGCTAGGAACAATATAGGGACATCCCTTATAGCTAACTATGGGAGGAGGCCAAGGAGTAGTCAAGAAATAGTAAATGGGCCTATTACCACCAACACCAAAACTATAGTAGTAGGATCATATTCAATAGGAACCTGTACAATATTGACACACTTGAGAGGGAGATGATGGGGCTTTGGTGTATGTTGAGATGGAGGATGACCTGGATATAGATGAAGAGGAGGTTATAGAGGATGATTTTGACCTTAAATGGCATGAAGGAGACCCAAGTAAAATTTTGATTTTGGTTGCTTCTAGACTTCCTACAGGGATTGGACAACACACAAATGTCTTCACTCTAGTGTACCATACATTTGTGATGGTGATAGTGCTAAAAATAGAGAAAAACACACTATTATCTAGAGCAAAGAAGGTAAAGGATATGGTGGATACTATGGTGGGTGGAGGAGGAGGTAGAGCCTCCAACCATCAGACAAGGAGGATAGCTTCAGAGGGAAGTGCCAATAGGGGTCACCATACTAGACTATAGATTGGAGAGGGTGAGGCGGCCTCTATTAGAGGATCTAGGAGGAGACATTGTCAAAGTGAGAGTCCCCAACATTCTTTTGCATTGAGACCCTCTGATAGGAGGAGAAGCTTCTAAGATATATTATAAATGTTTTTGCCATACCATTGTATATGTTGATACTTTTTGAGATGCCTTGAAGCACAGTGACCCTCCATAGAGGTGTTCATATTAGACATATTTATTGTAAAAACTCAAAAATTATCATGATATATATAGAAATGTTTTTTAGCTTATCTTAGTGAATTATCATTCATGTGTTGTGGTTTTAATTGTCATGCTTTGTTGTTCAGTTTATGCACTATAAATGGCTAGGCATGTGATGATTTATATGCATATGTATCTATTTGATTTTGATATTCTACCATGGGAAATACTTATGTATATGTGGGTACAAAATGTATGTAAATGATGTAATGTGATGGATAAATGTTAGAAACTACAAATGCGCTAACATTTGTTTTACATATGACTACCTAATTGTTTCATTTACATAAAATATGGCTTTCATTTTGTATCAAGGAATGACAAGGGGAATAGGGTTAATGTGAGGTGATAAATAATGAAAACCCTAGATCAAATTTTTTCAGGGAAAAGGAAGATGACATAATCCTTACAAGCAAAGGGAAAATTTACTTCTTGCTTGACTTATAAAATACAAATTTTATTGGTTTCATCTACAAATAATAGCCCTAATATAATTGGTGAATGGGAAAAGGTCACCCTCTTTAAACATAGGCATGTAGGTAATTTTTTTTAAAGAAATTTCTCTTTGGACACTCTTTGAATTGATATTGCTTCGACATTTTAATTCTACTTCTCTTTGTAACCCTACACTTAGTTTCATGTGACCAAGAATACACATGGGCTCATCACCAAAGGCTACATGTAGGAAAATAAGTTCATCTTTCCCAATGATAATTCCATGAAAGCATTAATATGTGAGGGATAAATATTGAAGGTTAAGAAAGGGTGAGATATGTGGGATTTGAGTTTTGAATTTGCATAACCTTTTGATTTTCATAGGACTGTATATATTTTTTATTACCAAGGCCTTTACCCCCAAATCTTGGCCCCACTCAATAAGTGAGATGTAAGGGATCATCACCAAAGACCAAGACTAGTGAGTAAATTTATCTATTTTTAAGCATGATAATGTTTTATTTTTAGAAGACATTGCAAGGGGATATTCTATCATAGACAAGCCTCTAGACTAGATAGTGGGCTAGTATTTTCTAAGTTGTGCAAGAAGATGTAGGGAAGATAGATGTAATCTTCTCATAAGAACTAAGGAAAATACTAATGTAATACTGAATTTGATAATGTGTTCCATGGGGTGATAGGGTAATGTGAGATCAAGATGATGTGATATGTTGCATGTTTTTTTTCCATATTGTGTGAACTAACAACCAAATAATCACTGAACAACACATCAAATATGCAAAAAACCATACAAACTATGAAAATACAATGTGAGTGAGAATGAAGTGATATGAAACTATGAGATATAAAAGTGTTTTATTTGAAAAAATTTCATAGATTCACTGATCTCTTTGCCTAATAGACATTGTTTTGAAAGTCTTATGTCACTAGGTAAGGGCCTATCCTGTTCAACCTAAATTTGTAACCTTCTTTCTTTTTTTTGATTTGAATGTTGAGCTTAAGAATACGGTTTCCTACATGAATTGGGTGCTCATGGACATTTTTTTAATTTTCTACCCATACAATCAACATAGGCAATATGATTTTTTATGGTGATGATCTGATGTTCATCTATAGTTTCTAATTCAACTACCCGTGCTTCTCTATATTATTCATGATCTAAGAGACCTTGGAGAGAAATGTGAAGGTTAGGTATTTCTACTTCTAAGGGTAGAAAAACTTTAGATCCAAAGATGAGTGAGTAGGGAGTTGCCTTCATAGGTGTCTTAATAGTCATTATGTAAGTGCATAATGCTGGATATAAATGTGATTGCCAATCTCATTTACAATCCTTAATAGTTTTGACCAATATTGACTTTAGAGACTTATTAGTGGCGTCAAATTTACCATTGGCTTGTGGATAGTATAGGGAGGACATGTTGTGTGATATAAAATTTTTATTACATAGTTAACTAATTTTTTGATTTTTAAAAGGGGACCCATTGTTAATAATGATGACCTATGAGACCCTAAATCAATAGATAATTTCATTCAGGATAAAATTTGTGATGATTGATCATATGATAGTTGTTAATGACATTCCTTCCACTCCCTTGGTGAAATATTCAATTGCTATGATAATCAAGTGATGACCATTTGAAGAAGAAGTGGAGAGTTTCCCTACTAAATCCAAGATCCAAGTGGAAAAGGGAAATCGAGTGATAATGGAATGAAATGTACTTGTGGGAATATGTATCTCATGTGAAAAATGTTGGAATTTTTTGCATCTACATACATATTCAACAACATAATGGTTTAAAGTGGGATAAAATTATCCCATCTTATGGATTTTTTGAGTAGTCATGTGGCCATTAAAGTGTCCACCACAAACACCACTGTGATAATGAATAATGACTCTCTCTGACTCCTTTTGGTCAACACATTATAGTATCATGTTGTCAAAAGGTGAAGACATCTCTTTTGCTATGAGCTGGTGTCTTTGGAGTAAGTGTGGTTGATTAGGTAATTGACGATATCTATGTATCAATGAGAGGAGCTAATATTAGGATTTATACTCTAATATATAGTATCAATGGATTATCTATCTTAGGTTCCATGAATGCAGGGGAGACATAAGGAAGAATTTTACTACTTCAAATACCTCTTGATAATAGTTTATCCATGTTTAGACACTTGAATTTTTAAGCAGGTTGTTGATGAAATGAATGATGTAGGTGAGACCAATAACGAACCATTGAATAAAATCCAAACTTACCTAAGAATGTTCTAATGCTTGATTGATTTGTGTGAAGGAGAATTTCTAAGATCACTCAAATTTTAGTAGGGTCAATATCGATCCTGAGATGGGAGATGATATACCCTAGGAGTTTTCCATAGGTGACTCCAAACACACATTCCTCTAGGTTAAGAGTAATGTTGTATTTGATTAAGCATGTTACTATGGTGGATAACACCTATAAATGGTCTATACATTATCTCACCTTTCTTAAAATATCATCTACATAGACCTCTACTATATTATGAATGAGATGATTGAATATGTTGTTATGGTCCTGGTGGGCAGAATTCACTAATGCCTCAAGGTTTTGGTGTAGTAGTTCATTCATGTGGTATTAGAGCCTCCACTTGAATTCAAGTCATAGAGCAGGTGGCTACGCTGGCATGGCAGTGTTCATTTGGGGCTCGTACATGTAGGGAATCCTAGTGGTACAGGTGTAAATCCAGCCCAGAGTCTAGGCTTTGGAAGCGTGGTGGGATGTTATGGTCATGGTGGGCGGTTTCACTAATGCCTTGAGGTTTTTGTGTAGCGGTTTGTTACATATGTGGGTCATGGCCTTTTTATATCTTGACTCTACATTTTTAAGACTGAAGGGCATTATGACATAATAAAATGTCCCCCATGGCATAGTAAAGGAGGTCTTGCTTTAATCCTTATAAGAAATATGAATTTGGTTGTACCTTGAGAAACCATCCATGAGTGATATTAATTCACACCCTATGGTAGTGTCAAAAATGATGTCAATGGATGTGAGAGGGAAGTGATATTTTGGACATGCTTTGTTAATGCCTCAAAAGTCCATACATTTTCTAATTTTATAATTTTTATTGATTATGGGTACAATGTTGGACATCTATTTAGAATAGTCCACTGGCTTAATAAATTTGACTTTCAAAAGTTTTATGACTTATTATTTTACCATTAATGTGACATTAAGCTTGATGGGCCCGAGATTTTGTTTGATTGGTTTTGCATCAAGCATTATAACTAAGTTTTGGATCAACACATCAGGGTTGATGCCTATCATGTTAGTGTAGGTAAAAGTGAAAAATTTTGAGATTTTTATGAGGAGCTACTTATGGCCTTCCACCTCCTATTTATAAAGTAAAGACCCCAACTTGAGATGTTTGGGACTATCCTCCATCCTGGTGTTAATGTCTATGGTTTTTTTGATGAGAGGAATTTCCATCTTAAAACATGTTGGGGATAGGGGATTATCAATATCTTCACCCTCTATATTGAATACATTATTTTCATCATCAAATGATAGGTAATACTCAAAATGATAGTAAGAATCATAATATTCAATTTTGAGGGCCATGTGGAATAACAGGGAAGTGAGAAACCCCTCTTATGATGGAATGATGGGAAGTCATCATAAGATCATAATAACTTGAGAATGGATTTATCATTCTTAGCTATATCAAGGACTAAGGTATCATTTTATTTCCTGATGTGGGTGATGGGTTGGTCATTAGGATTGTTGTGCACAAGAGGCTCTATTTGGACCAAAACTATGAAATCAAACTCTGATATGGTTAGATGGGGTCAAAGCATGAATACAAGGCAATCATGCAGTTGGAAATGAATTTAAAGTCTTTAGTGATCTCATACACCACAATTTTGTACAACTAAACTTGTTTGGCCTTGGTTTGATAGACCTCAAAAACATGGTTTGTAACTAACTATGAGTCACCTTGGATTTTTAAGTTTTGAATGCCCAGGTATTTTTTAATGAGCATGCTAAGTAATAGGGCCTCATATTTATCCCATTGCTCATACACTCAAAGTCTAGCTTGAATATAAAAGGCATGATTTGCCTTTCAATAAAAATGAGAATGACTCCTGCTCCAATGCCTAGGAGACACTTGGCCCCATAGTAAAGGACCCACTAATTATGTGTATAAGGAGGGTAGTCATCAAGTAAAATTTCTTGGTCTTCTAATATCTCAAGTATAATGATATCAAAAATGTTGGTTAATCCCTCTTGGGGTCCCTAGCCTCAAGACTTGGGAAAATAATGAGTTCATTCCCTTTATAGGGCAAATGAAAGGGATCAAGAAGGTACAATTGGCTTGGCCTCATGTTGTAGATTAAGGAAGGGAAGAGATTTTGGGAACTAAAATGGTTATTTTCTCAGCTCTGGGTCAAGGTAATTAAGTACCTCTAAAAATGCAAGTGCTAATTAATTTCACTTTTTTTTGGGTGGGAAGTATGTTGATGTAGTTAAGATATTGATTTGACACAGGGAGTATGCCAATATAATTAAGGTCTCATTTTAGTGTAGGAGGTACACAAACCTAGTTATGCAAATTGTGTTACTATTGATAAGACATGGGTAGCACTATTTTTTCTATTGTGATATGTGGGAAAACCTTCAAAAATTTAGTGAATAACTTTCTGGGGTCTTTTTTATTTGTGGGGAAAAGGTAGAGTCCCCCTTTAGGATTTTGAGGGTAATCATGAGTTTTGATGTTGATTTCTATTCTACCTACCCTCATGATATGGATCCTTTCTCTAAGCATTATCATAGCCTGGGGTGGAGGAATGGTATAATTTCCTATTGGAGGACTTGGAGCATGATGAGAAGCACAACTAGGTGTAGTCTAAAGTAAAATGAATAACATATCAGGAGGGAGAAGACCCTATAGATTAGGGATTATGGAAAATGGTATGGACCTATCATAGCATGATCTAAGATTGTACTCTAAAGAGGTTCAAAAGAGACAAGGGTGGAATATGAAGCATGGCTTACCCCTACCTATTTGAGCATTGGGAAATGATGATAGTAGTTGTTAGGATGATTATTATGAATGAATAATTATTTGTTCCCATACACCTCTATCATGCAAAGCTCTGAAAGACTAGATAACCCATCTCAGGGCTATTGGTCATGAGGCTTAGAGATATCATAAGTACCTACCCCTTGTGGGTTGAATGGGAGGGTGAGTGGACTATCCTTTTCAAATATATTGATGATCTTAGTTGTATTCATGGTAGAAATTATTAGACCAATGATTATTTATGGGTTAGTGGTCTCTATGGTCATCACCATGTCTTTCTCTTTCGATTTATCTTTTAATAGGGCCTAGGATATTTCAACCCCTTATTTAAGATAACTTCTTTAGGCTTTGTAAATTCAGTAACATCAAATTTTTTTGAGGGTTTTGTGACCTTGTTGGTAGGAATATGATAGTTAATGTGTAACTCGAGATGTTTATGCATGGTTTCTTGTAACAAATCAAAAGGTTTGGGATACCCTTGGGCTACACAGATCTTTCCTAGGTGTAAGAACTAGATTTGCAAGAGCAAGGTTGAAGGGATGGCCTTCATCCTATGTATCTAAAGCCTTCCTAAGATCATATTATAATTGGTATATTTTTCTATGACATATAACTCAGTTAACACCCTATTAGGTCCCAAAGTGAGTGGGAGGACAATGGTCCCTATGGAAGTAGATTTGAGGTTGTCATAGCCTCTCAGGGTGTTATGTGTTGTAGAATAATTGATTTTTTGTAACCAAGTTTTTATAAGGAAAAGAGGACTAAATTAATAACCACTCCATTATCAACCATTGATCTCTTCAAAAAATTATTGAAAATCCAAACCTATAAAAACAAGGCTATATCTCCCCTCCTTTTCATCTCAAAGTTAGGAGGAAGGCTTCACAAATCAAATAAGTAACCAACTTCCCATGATAATTAACTAGATGGAAACATGTCTAGATCAATGTGGCTGATTTGGGATTCTTGAGAAGGAATCACATTAGATAGATGCCCCAATCCTATGGCATCAATCAAGGCTAACTGATGAGCATGGGAGTTACTGAGTATATCAAGGAATAAGATGTGGGAGAATATATTGGTCAAATCAAAGAATAAATCATAGTTCCCCATATGTTTAGGAATAAAATCTATTTCCATAATGTTTTAGGGATGAAGAGACATAGGATGATACTATGTGGTGTAATTAACAATGTTTTCCTCTTCTTTGACTTCCAATTCCATGACCCCTATCATTTTGGTTTTGCCTTGCACTCCTAATTGAAGATCCATATCAATGTTTACAGTCCCAGATGTTGAGTCTTTGACATCATGAATTCATGCCATCATAGGTTGAATATGTTAATTAGGGTGGTTTTATGGGCCAAACTACTATTGAATTTAAGTAGCACATGTTTGGTGGTTAGGGATAGGGTTTTTGCAGATTTGGAAATTCTAATTTTGAGGGGTGATCAGACCATCTAAAAAGGCTTGGGAGCTTGCATTGGTGTTCCCTAGGAATATGTATACAAATGCCTATAATGTTTTGGGAGTCTTTCGATAAATTTTTTATATTCCCTATAGTTACAAGTGTCATGACAAATAACTCAGTAGAAGAGGCAATAAAATTAGGATCATAGTCCTTAGGCCTCATGTGTTTCCCCTATTTCCTAAACCCTTGTTTATTGTTTCATTGGTAATAGGTTTGGACTTGTATTTATTTTTATTATGGTTCTAGTGTTGCATTTTTCATGGTGGTAGTTAGTTAAAAGTCAACCACATGAATGGTAAGATGGGGATTTTGGTTCCTAGTGCCTACATTGTTAGCGATATTAGTGTTGTTTATAGGTTGATATTGATTATTATTCACAAGGTTTGTCTTCTTGCTCTGGTTAGGGAAACCATTGGTGGTGGGGTTATTATTTCAATTTAGGACTTTGGGGATTTGGTTATTTGTATTTTTTAGACTTTTACTTTGAAATTCCTCATTATTTTGGGTTGGGGGTGTTAATGTGCCGGTTGGTCCCATAAATTTGCCAACCATTATTAAATCTACTTGGTCAATCTATAAGATGTCTTCAAGAGATTCTTTATAGGATCGAAGGGGAATTTATGGACATCCTCCCTTGTCTCCTTATCAAGGGAGTGAAGGAAGAGATCACATAATTCCCATTGATCCATGTTGGGTGTGTTGCTAGAGGAATATAAGACCTGCCATAATCTCATGATGAAATGGAAAGTTAAATCATTGTGTTCTTGCTTGATGTGCAAGAATTCACATATGCCAATCTTCAAGAGTTTATTCATACCAAAATCTTTGAGAAACATGGCCATGATTTGGAAAAAAGAATGTATAGATCCCTTTAGGAAATGTAATACTAATCGAGAACTATACCTTCTAGGGTTTTGGGGATTTTTTAAAAACAACCTCTTCCTAAGGTAAGATTTACCTAACAGTCATAACATAAGCTTTGATGTGCACATTAGGACCCCCATCCACTTTAAAATTGGGAAGGTCAGGTAGGGGATGTGGGAGAAGGACCCCCTCATATGTTAGAATTGATAGGCTCCTTGAGGTATGCAATGTAAGTCTCAATGTTTTGAATATCTGTTGTTATCATATTTGGACTAGAGTGAAAAAACATAATCACAAAAGGGTTATTTTAGTAACCATTATAAAGAATAAAATAAGCCTAATAAGGTGAAGTGAAATAAGCTAGAAAATAGTTATCTTGTTTAGTGGATTTTGAATACATGTGGAAGTAAGGGGGAAGGTTGTTAGATGTAGGAGCTGTGGTGATTTGTTGTGGTGGGGTTCATATGGTTTTTATGTAACCCAATGCTACATAAGGTGGGACATAGTTTTTTTGTAGAGGGGGAGTGTTTATGAGAAGCACGTAACTCAGAGGTGTAAAGAATAGTGGATTATTTGCTACCATATCATTTTTAAATGGTGGAGCATAAGTGTATATGCTTCTCATTAGGGGTTTGAATAGGCACTTGATAGGGTGAATGAGATATAGAAGTGTCTGGGTTGGGGACCCCATGGGTAAGCATACCTCCAAGGGGTTGGTAAGAGACATGGTTTGGTGGGGGTGTATGTTCTTGAAATGGTAGAACCCTATAGGATTGTTGTTGTGGTACTTGATGAATAATTACTTAGGTGATAAAATGAGAGGGATGAACTTGTGTAGGATAATTTAGACCATCCCCAAACCCAAAGTTTTTTGGTTATTTTCCATGTCATGAATGTGACCCACTAGGGTGCTAATGAATTAGTTTGGGTCAGCATTAGTGCTAGGCCTAAGGACATCTTTTATGAGAGGGGTAAAGGTGTGAGATTGGTTAGTCTGAGGGTATTAGTTTGGGGTGGGATCCCCTAGGGTAGTGTTTATAGTTTGTATTGGTGGGTTGGATGTGTCTTGAATCCTAATAGGAGGGTGCAAGACTGCTTGCATATAGTTAACTTTATCTTCTAAGTGGTATATCCTTCCTAGGTAATGATCATATTTAGCCATGATTTTTATGTTTGGGCTTTGTAATTTTATGGATGCCCTATTAGCAACATGGGGGTGCCTGCACCTCCACTAGTAAGGGTTACAATGTTGGAGATGGAGTGGTTACTTACAATTTCAAATACATGTTGTATTTATTAAATGGTGACCCCACTCTTAGTTTGGGTGTTAGGATGAGACTAGTCATATAATTGGTAGTATATATTGGTGTCGAAGGTTAGTTTTTTGTAATTCATCAATGAAATCTCACTAGAATTAAGGTAGCTTCTCCTATATCCCTATAGGCCAAAGGATCCACTCATGTCCTATTGAAACATATTATCAGGGTGTATGAATACCTATAAAATAAATGGGAGAAAGGGAAATATGGAGAAGGTAGGGGATATAAAAGAAAGAAAGGAATATACAAATGATGAAGTATTTCACATTGGGTTCACCAATTTGTGTACACATGAATTTCACATGATAAAATGTGTACTCGACTCCCCTAGGTCAAACTAAGGTAGCTGATATAATGGATGGGCTATGGATTGGATTGATTATTAGTTGGGATGGGATTTATAATAGGTGGGGGCAATGGGATCTCATGACGTAACTAAAAGGCCTAAAAAATGTCATGGTGCTTGTTAGGAGCATTGAACTACATAAGAATAGAGCTCCAAGGTCCTTTGATTTTTGAGATTATGAGAAGGTGAAGCTCCTGGTTGATACTAGGATTACAGAAATGGGGGAGATCAGGTTGATGAGTCATAAGAAAATATTTACTCTATCAGGTTGGTAATGCTCAATCAATGTCATCCAAAAATGTGAATGATATAAGGCAAGGCTAGACTCAAGGAGAATGAGGGCAATGGAGACATGACTAAGGACTAATGATGTTTATTAGATAAACTCTATGTCAAGGATGAGAAACTATAGGTGGATTTTGGATGCATTCTTGTTCATCCAAAGTACTCAAGGAGTCAACAATAAGATGAAGAATCTAGGTGGAATGGAAAACCTCATGTATTAACTCAATATTAATGTTGGTTTAAATATATGTATCTAGATATGATGATTTGACTCTAGGGAATAAACCTTGGTGGACAAGACCTGGTGTCTTAGGAAGGGTCATCCAAAGGAGGTTAGGCAAAATCTAAGTTAGAAATGTATGAGCTTGTTAGAGAATGAATTATTGTGTATACTTGTTGTGATGTTGAAGCAAGGATTTGTGTGGGGTGCTTACATGAACAAGCAAGGCTTGAATTAAATGTAGATGATTGCATGTGTTAGAAATGCTTCTAATGAAATATATGTGCTTGTGTGTGTTGGCAAGGCTTTTTGACACTATTTTTTTGAGTTTTCATTGTTTTGACTTATTTTTTGAGTTTTATTGAGTTTATGGAGGTAAAATGCTTACTTACTAAAATTAAAATACTAAAAAAAATAAAATAAAAACAATTAAAGTAAATGAGATAAAATTTTCTTTTTATCCTTTTCAAATAATTCACAATGCATGCAAAGGAGAGAGGAAAAAATTTATATTATTATTCAAAGTGATTATTTTTCATAACTTTGTCTAGGTGGTGATGTTTTTATAGTTTTTATTTCATTTATGTGGAATGGATTAAACATGAAAATTATGTTTTCTAAATGTGCAATCTGTTAGTGCCCAAAATTGCACTGAAGCAATTGAGCCCTTGTCAAGTATGATTGCCTGGGTTTTTAGCCTAATTCTAGATTTTAAGTGTTCATTAGAGGTCAAGTTTCATGTCCTATTAATTTGATCTTTGATAGCCTTTGGTCTGTCAAAATCTGAGTTGAACTCCTATCTGAGCACTTTAAGGCCTTTGGTCCCAATTTCCCTAGCCTAGACGCTCTGATTTAAAATAAATTTTAAATGAGAATATTTTTAATATGCTATGGAATTATTTTAAATTTTATCCAAAGTTTTGGTTGTATTTATTAACATGACCAAACCTTAGTAAAAAAAATGTTCATGTGTGGTCCCTTTTTATTTCTTGTGGCCGTTGGTCCTATTTTCCCTGTTAACATGGTCCAAATAATGCCTAGTCCCTTTGTTATATGATTAGAGTAAAAGTCTATGGGATTCTTTCATATTTATAAACACCCCAAAACCTTATGCTAAGTAATTTTTCTTGAGTTGTTTATGTCCTGAGCTCTAACTTGGTACTTTTCCTTGTAAACATTTGAGCCAATCACGACTGAGCTAGCTGATCATGATCAAATGGTGTGCATCAACGTGGAAAAAAATGATCCTATGGTGCATGATCAAAGCTGAACTTTCAATATATCTCATGATGATCATGGATGTTCCAAATGTTAAGGTCATGATGACCAAGTAGTGTGATGATCATGTGGATGTCATTGATGGCCATGTAGACATCAAAGTAAAGCTTAGTGATTAAGCTTTCGGGGATTAAATTTGATAGTCACATGAATGTCAAAGATGTTCATGTGGACATCAAATGATGGGTACAAAGACATCTAATGGTGGGTGTGTGGATGTCAAATTTAAGCCATGACTATTATCCATTGGGGCTTAAATTTGATAGTCACAAAAACATCAATGACGTTCATGCAGACATCAAATGATGGGTGTGCAAACGCTAAATTTAATCCATGGAAATTATCCATTGGGGATTAAATTTGATGATCACATTAACTTCAAAGATGTTCACATGGATGTCAAATGATAGGTGTGTAGACATCGAATTTAAGCCATGGTCATTTTTTTTAAAAAAGGGGAAAAGATATTAATGAACAGAGTGACATAACGATGCCACATATGCATACACATCATATTTAAGGGTCATGTACAAGGTAGTTAGTAGAGCTTTCACCACTGACAATAGTTTGACTAGGAAAAATGGAAAATGTGGTAGTCTGTGAACCCTCTAAGGATGTTCAAGTATCCTTTGACAACTCTATAAGGATACAGTTTGTGATGGTAGATGGTAATTTGGACAAGTCTATATTAAAGTGCTCTATTGATGGATGTAATTTTCAACCTAGTGATGATGAAGATGATAAAAGTGCCATATTCACAAAGGAAATAAAGGATTTAACCATCTCAAGGGGTCATCTGGATGCATCTAACAATGAGTTGTCAGTTAAATCTTCATCAATTGAAAAGCTTGCTCATCAAAAGAGTGATTCTAACCTCTCCAAAGATTTGGATTGCCCTTCGAGTATTTGTCAAGAAAATTCAAAATGTCCTTCAAAGAGCATTAACATGTTGTCCAAGCATTCCAATAGAAAAGAAGCCCATTCTTTAAACTGAGGCATGGAAGTTTGAAGCTCATGAACGATACATACTTCTTGATAGTTAGCATTATAGATAGACACTTTTAAATAAAATGGAGTAATAAGATAACACTTGAAACCTATTGGTGTTATTGCTATGATTTTAGCATGCCAATATAAAGTGGTTTATGCTCACATAATTGATGATTTTGTGTAGACCTCAAATAAAGCCTACATAAGAGAGGAAATTTTTTAGGATGGAAAAGTCAATGCTTAATGCATTACAATTAAATATGGATTTATTAACCCCTTATCTGATCATTTAAAGATTTCCCTAAGTGAGCTTCCCAAGGAAAATACAAGTATCAATTGCAACTTGTTAATTTGCAAATTAAAAATTTGTGAGAGGGGCTAGGATTTACTCAAATATGTCAAATGTTGAAAATAATGCATATATGCACAAAAAAGGGAAATATGAAGGAAATCCTAAGAAGGCCAAATTGTAAAAAGCAAATGTGTAAAGTATAAAATATGAAAAAATAAGCTGGAGCCAAAAGGTAAAAAGTTGAAAATGACCTAAGTATTTTGCATTTTTCATTGTTGTGCTTTTCCAAGTTCATCCATGAGAGAGAAATTACAAGATTAAAAATCCAAGGTGTGCCATTGAAGGAAGATCACTCGAATAACCATAGATCTAGAATATTCCCAACAAATCATTGTAGGAGCAGGTTGTTCCATGGCCTGTATGAGGGGGATGGAAGTTATCCAAAAGTTTTCAGTTGTCCAAACAAGTGATCAAGGGGATCCTTAGGCAATTACACATAAAGACAAAGTTTATCTGGCCTCCATAATGAATATCCTCTTTCTATCTTGTGTAAAAGGTATTTCCAGCCAAGAAATCAAAAGATTTGCTTCAAGTCTTCATCATTTCTAGTAGAGGTAGTTGTAACAATGATATTCCTTGCAATTACATGAATATTCTAGGCATGGAAAAGGAATATTTTCCACTTGAAGCATCTTAGTAGAATTGGGAGGGTTGTTATGTAATTTTGCAAATTGCAACTCAGCATCCCAGATTTGAAATGGGTAAACAATTTATAACTAGAGGGCTTATCTTCTATTAAAAGGTTGGTCATTATGTTGGTTGTTGTTGGTCTTTATTTTTATTTAAGTTTGGGTTTTGAAAAAAAATTTAGCGATCAAATGCTGTGTGCAGATCTTATTTATCTTACTAAGGTGGTTTTAATTGTACAACCATTAGCAAGCTTTAAGAGCATGTTTATGTCTCCCTTGTCAAAGAGAAAACTCACCATGCTTATCCCTTTGGCAACATTTTGAAAACTAATGCATGTAAGGTTTTTTTTCCAAGTTAATTAAAATACTTGTGGTTCTTTGCTATTTCCTATTGATGAAGTGCCATAATATGTTTTACAAGTTCTGTTGATTGGATATTTGGGTTTGTGTTCAATATTGGTTGTCATTTTGAGCATGGATCTAGGTTATAAATCCCTTTTTATAGTTTATCTTGGAAGTATGTTGTTAAATGACCTTTTAGGGCACCTTAGGTCTATGAATTTGACAAGGAAAAGTGTTTTAAAATTTTAATTGCAGTATATGCTCTAGGGTTTTAGGGATCATTTGATAGTTCCCATTAGCTTGCATTTGAGTCTTTTTTACATCTTTACAAAGGATAATGTCATGAATATTTTAAGATAACATAGTATTTGAAAAATCTCTAGCACACCACCACACCGTTCCTCTTTATAATTAACCAAATATCCTACCCTATAAACGATATAATCCTTGTTGCGTATCATAAGTGTCATTTGCTTGCAAATGTATAAGATCTTGCTCATATAACATGTATTTGCATCTTTTGTTTTAATGCTTATCATTGAAATATTTCATTAAACCATGATATTGATAATTATTTAGGATTATAATCATATAAAATGTGAAATTGGATAACTTAGGCATGGCTAATAACACCCAACCTATAGGTCCTCTTTCTTGCTCACTCAACCCTTCTCAACTAGACTTTCACTGATTCCTAGTCACCTATAGCTTTTCGGACTTAGATTTTTGAGACCAAGCAGATCTCTTAGACCTAGATCCATCCCCTAAGTCTCATCTTCCTAGCATAATAATGCCCAACTTAGACAGGAGCATCATAATTTAGGGGTGTCTTATTTTTAGCTCTATTTTCCAAGTTCACTTTAGCCTCAAATAGTAATATTTTCTTGAATCCTTATCTTTTCCCTTGTTAGCCTAATGCAAGCTCATCTAACCCATTATCATCAGTTTCCCTATAAAAGGCCTTTTAATAGCTATTTAGAAAGGTTGACACTCATTCACAGGAAAGAAGCAAGAATACAAGCAAGTACACTCAAGCACTCTTCCCTATTCTCTACATACAACCTTCCAAAACCAATTCAAGCCTATTCAAGCACTCATACCAGTCCCTAGTCATCCAAAATACATTATTGTTTTGCATCTAACTACATACATCACATATTTACACCAAGCACTTCAAATGGGAGAACTACATTAGTTTGATCCCTCTTCAGAGTATTGGTATGTAGGTAGTGTACCCACACACGGGGTGTGAAGTGCATTTAGTGTATCCTTTACACACTAACCCCTCCTCTCTTTCCCAAGTTTGCTACTCAAGTTAAAGCACTAGGAGATGCTAAGGGTTTTAAATATTGAATCAGACACACAATAAGCTCCACATAGACCTAGGCTTTAATATTTCACTACCAAGGTGTCATAGGCCTGCCAAGCAGAACCTAAAAAAGCCAGACCACCAAGGAAATAGCACTAGAAGTGGAAAATAGTGATACAAGTGGACTACAATGCCAACTAGTAGGGTGTCCTATGTATTTCACTCCTATCCAATCTATAAATAAATTTTTGGGTCTTGTTTACGATAGTCTACCATCCCTACATAGTAATTTCTAGACCTTGCATCATCCATTTCAACCCAAAATAAGCTAAGTTTGATTTCTCCACACTTCTTACTATTTTTAGAAAAGGTAAAATACATATCTATTTACACAAATTAGTAGGCTAATTGAGACATATTAAGTACTGATTTACATCTACTCAGACCTTTATTTGCTTAGGAATTAAACACCTAATTCCCAAAAAGAATAAAACATTTGGTGAACCTGACTTACTTCAAAGTTTTACACATAAACCCTAGAAACCTTAGGGCTAATTATTTATAATTTTTTTCAATATTTTCTTGAATATAAAAATTATAAAACTACAAATTAATTGAAATATTTTTAATAAATTCACCCAAACCCTAGTTTACACACACTAGGTCCTATTTGCATACAAACACTTTCAAACCACTAGGAAATATATTGCTAATTTTTCCTAGATTTTTCAAGCTAAATTATACAAATTCATAGAAAAAATTCAAATTATTATACTAATTTTGAAAAAAAATCTTTTAAACCCTAGTTGCATCAAATACATTCTCAGTTATTTTTTAATACTTTTCACATCATTTTCTAAAAATTTAGTTGCATATCTAATTCAAACAATCAATTTACAATTAAAAAATTCATAGTATTTTATAAATAATATAACTAAATTTTTTTTAGTTACATATACTAGCTCCTTTTTGCTTATTGTGGTATCACCTTACATGTTTGACAACTCAGTATCCTTTTTACACAAATTCCAAATCACTATTTTTTTGGACTTTACATTTATTATATTCATTACTTTCCATTTATATCACTTGGTCTATTACAACATATTGCAAAACCTTTAAACACATTTCAAATTAGTTTCCTACTTTACCAATGGCCCAATATACCAGTTTTGATGAAACTGATAAAAGAGAACTTCAAGAACTCTTATCCAAACATCCAGATATGCAAGATGACATGATTAGAATTTTCCAAGAAGAACAAAAAAAAGTAACCAATGGACAATCTTCTCAAACCATAGAGTAATCACTTATTAATGACACTATGTGGTCAACTATGTCTCAAAAACCCCCTATTGTAGCCCAACCTTCCTCTATGCCACCAACTATAGCTAGTAAATCCCTATCTCCTGATGTGGTAGCCCTTTTGTAAGAGATTTTATCTCTTCAATCCAAGGTGAAACATCTTGAGCAAGGTACCACTAGACCTATGAAAGATTTGGATTCTTTTGCTCCTCTGCATACACCATTGGCACATCATATTACTTCTACACCTTTGCCATAAGGATTTGTTCAACCCAAACTTATTCTTTATGATGGCAAGGGTGATCCATAGACACATTTGAGAGATTTTCATGTATCATGTTTGGATTATGTACCCAATGACTGGTTACTTACCAAAATATTTCCATGAATCCTAAAGGATTATGCTCTATAATGGTTTTATAGTCTACCAAATCAGTCGGTCACAACTTTCGATCCTTTAGTAGATATGTTCCTAACATATTTTAGTATCAACATTGGTGAAAAAGTTTCATATGCACAGATTGCACAATAGAAATAAAGGTCAAATGAGCCTCTCACAGATTATGTTCTTAAATACAAAACTATTATGGCTAAGCTATCTATCCCCATAGTTGATCAAGAGCTATAGGACATATTCAAACATAGCCTTCTACCAGCATTGCATGAATCTATTATGTTCAAAATATTCTCTTTCTTCACCGAATTGTGTCATACACTTAAGGGAAGAGAATTCAAGTGAATCTCAATGGGCAAACTCAAGTATTCAAGTACTCCAAATAAAATAAATAAGAGTAATAATAAAGTCCCATACAAGGTCAAAATTAGTGATAACAAGAATTAAAATCAACTAACAATCAATGTGGCTTCAGAGCCCCCTCAATGTGTGGTTTTATCATCACCTTCTCGATGTGTATTTACCAATTTACTAGTTTCTCCAGCCAGAGTTCTACAATAGTTATTGGAATGTAACATCATCACTCTCCCACCTATTCAAGAAGTAGATCCAACAAAGCCTCTTCCACAAGGATATGATCGACATACATTTTATGATTTTCACATGGCACCATGCCACACTATAAATAAATGCATCAATTTATGACATAAGATACATGATTTGATAGATGATAATCTACTTGATCTAGGCACTTCAGCTGAGCCTCCAAAGACAAATCTAACACAAGATAAGGATTCAAAAATATTTTAAGATCCATTTCCATAGCATTTAAAATAAGATAAAGAGGACACATCAAGTATTCATCATACATATCATACACATCCTCCACCAAATACATACCGGGCATCTTCAGTTTAGACAAATCCTTTGAGGGGTATGATAAGTGTGTATGAGTCCAGAGTTCCAACTAGGCCTTTGATGTCTTTTTCAAATTAAGGGATTGTGGAAGATGGTACAAGTTACAATTCACTTTTTATTAGATCACATATCCATAATCAACCGATCCGTAATGTACTCATTGATAATGGTTTTAATCTTAATATGTGCATCTTCACACTACTAGAATATTTGGGTTATTTAGAGTAGGATATCAATCTGACTGATATAGTTATCAGTGGGTTCAGTGGGTATGTTTAGATTTCATTAGGTGAGATAGTACTTCCATTATAGGTTGGTCCTAAATATGTGGCTACACCATTCATTATAGTTCCCAATGTAGGAGTTTTTGACATACTAATTGGTCGACCATGGATTCAAATATTCAAGGTAGTAACTTCTATAATTCATAGATGCGTGAAGTTCATTAATGATAATTAGGCTATTATAGTTAGTTGAGTTCCTTATGAGTCATCACTCCCCACTTTAGATCCATATACCATCTTCCAATCACCAGATTTAGTTCTTCCATCAGTTTTAACTTCTCTTCCAACTTATGTTCCAGTTCCACTTCAGGTTCAGCCATAGTTACAACATCCATCACTAGTACAGAGGGTTCATTTACCCCCATATCCTCAAGATTATAGATGGCTTCCAATGATAGTATTCACACCCAGAGCAATTACATTGATATCTCATATAGCTGCACAAAAAACACCTATTCACAAAGCTCCTTCTCCTACTTTTAGATGGGTCCCTAAGAGCCCTACATTTGCATCGACTTCTCAGAGTCACAGGGGGACCCCACATTCAGTTTCCACTTTAGATATTTTATAGAATTTATAAAATACACACATCCAACTTCACCATCTCAATCATATGCTTGTGCCTCATGATCATGCATGATTTAGTTATTCGACACAGGACACCAAAACAAGGAGTCTCACCTGATACTCATTGGTTAGTATCATTTATTATTAGTACTTCTTGTACATAGTTCAAATATTTTCAAAAATTCAAAAATAATATAACACTTCAAAATATAAAAACATTCAAATTTTTTCAAAAATGCCAAACATATTTTGATTATATGCATCATCCATGATTTACATCACTACTATCATGTTAGAACTTATATTTGCTATTTCATGCTATTGTATGTCAATTTTATACATTACCATGCTTCACTTGATCTTATTTGAGTGTGTGTAGTGACATCTAGCTACTTGATTGCTTCATTCTACCCATAGAGGGGGCATTCATACTTCTACATTTGAGACATACATTGTTATACACACTCATTGGGGGTATCTTCTACATGAGTACACCATCCAGGTTATGTCATTCCTACACCACACAGTTTGAGTTATCATACTAATTTAAATTACTTTATAGTTACACATAATACTATATCAACATCTCACTAGTATCTACAACTTGTGTATTTTTTAGCATATACCTAGTCTTGTACTACACATGTTTTACATACTCTCACATTTGCTCTAATCAATTAGATGTGCTTGTCTCTTTCTAGTTATTACATGATTTCTCTACTTACTTAGTATAGCTTGTGTGATTGCATTTTTAATTCTAGCTTATCTCCTACGTGTGCCTTAGGACATTTGCCAATGTCCTTTGTTTGTACTCCTCTATGTCCCTATGGCATGTGTGCCAACTTTTCTTATTTCACTTATATGTGTATGTGGCATTTGAACATGCCTTTCATGCTTGTTTCTAGTTTACATGACATGTGCCCATGTCCCTTATTTACATGGCCCCTTGGCCCATCTAGTATGATTCTTGCTTCTTGCTTGTTTTTTTTTCCTTGTTAAATGTATGCAATGCCATGATCTATATCATGCATTCTCTTTGCTTTCTTGGATGCCATGATGGACATCATGCTCCATGCCTCCAACTAACAACTATTAATTAACATTTTTAGTTCCAGTTTAATACATTGTACATGCTTTCACATTGTTATATATCTGGGCATATCTTGGTACAAACATTTGCTATATCTTGAAACATATTTTCAAATATCAAATGCTATATCATATATATATATATATATAGATCAACACACTTGCAAGACTCTTTTCTTCTAAGGGTAGTCATTACAGGTTTATCATTCCTACCCTCAAAAGAGGGGGAATTAAATAGGGGATTTGTCATAGAGATAAAAACTCCTAGAAATAAAAATAATAACATTTAGAATAGTCAGCACAAAATCTAGAGGCCAAACTGGTCAAATTAGATAAAAAAATAGGAACAGTCTTAGATCAATAGTCAATTTTCACATCAAACAATAGTGCCAATAATGGATATTATCAGCAAAAATAGGGGTGTCCATAGTTTGGTGCTCTTATCTAGGTAGAACAACACTCAGGGTTTCTATAAATAGGTAAAAAGTTTAGTTCAAGGATAGTTTTTGCACTTCCAGATCCTTTAGATTTAGTAGTTTTAGCACAATTTTCTTAGATACAGGGGTTATCATGCATGGCATGATGGTTCCATCTTTTAGTGTAGATTGGCAAGTTGGAATAAATTCTAGATCAGAATCCATGTTTCAAACATTAGTGATTGGGGGAAATGCACTCGACACATTGATCTTCTTTTATTTATGAGCTTAGTTCATTCCAAGTATTCTCAGTAGTTGCGTGCCTTACTCCATTTGTAGGTGGTTGGCATCACATTCAAGTTAAACTTTCATACAAGTTTAGATTTCCAAGTAATTGAATTCTTGAGTAAGCTTTCATATAATACTAATACATCAATTTTAGAGTGGATTTCATACAAGCCTAATCTCTATCTTTCAAAATGGCCAAGAGTGGCCTAGTTTCAAGCACACATTCGACTATCCATGCCACAGTGTCATATTTTCAGCACATTCATGGGATCCATGAGCCATCTCATATGACATCTATTTAATACCGATATCACTTCATAGTTTCACTTCATGGGGTAATGATGGAGCCAAAGGGTTAGCCTTTGTATTCTTGAGACAACTATTTAAAGGGATTGGAGATACAATCTAGACATCTATTAGCACATGTATGACTGGTTAACTTCACTTAGCCAGTGATCATGGAGCCAAAGGGCCAACCTTTAAATTATTGAGCCACATTTTAGGAAATTGAGCACTCATCTTCATTCATGATGTTACTTTTGATTTAACACATACTCAACACAATCCAGTATCACAATAGGTTTTGTATTGGTTCACGTACTCGGTGAGGTGTATTCATTCCTCTTTATTCCTTTACTTAGCTTTTATATGTTATTATTTTAGATAAAGTGTATCTAGTAAGAAATAATCTATTTCATGTTTTTATTTTTAGATTCACACATCACAACATGCTCTCTCTATGCACATCCAACATCACACAGCTTCATGAGCTTTTCACTTATAGGTAAGTTTAGGTATGCTTTCTATTTTTCCTTTATCCTAGTATTTCACTTTGTTGAATTACTAGAAAAAAGGGGGGGGAAATGTAATCATATAAATTATAAAATTGGATGACTTAGGAATGGCTAATAGTACCCAACCTATAGGTCTTCTTTCTTACTCACTCAACCCTTCTCAGCTAGACTTTCACTAATTCTCAATCACCCGTAGCTTCCCAAACTTAACTTTTTGAGACCCAAGTAGCTCTCTCAGACCTAGATCCATCCCCTTAGGTATCATAATCCTAAGATAATAACACCCAACTTAGACATGAGTGCTAAAATTTAGGGGTGTCTTATTTTTACTACTATTGTCCAAGTTCACTTTAGCCTCAAACGGTTAGATTTTTCAAAATCCTTATCTTTTCCCTTGTTAGCCTAATACAAGATAATCTAACCCATGATCATTAGTTTCCTTATAAAAAACCATTAAATGTCCATTTATAAGGGTTGACACTCATTCACAGGAAAGAATAAAGAATACAATCAAGTACACTCAAACACTATTTCATATTCTCTGCATATAGCCTTCCAAAAATAATTCAAGCCTATTCAAGCACTCATACCAGTCCCTAGTCATCTAAAGTACATTCTATTTTTGCATCTAGTTGCATATATCGCACAATTTCACCAAGAACTTTAAATATAATAACTAAATTAGTTTGATCCCTCTTCAGAGTATTGGTATGTAGGGAGTGTGCCCACACACAGGGTTTGAAGTGCATATAATGTATCCTTTACACACTAACCCCTCATCTATTTCCCATGTTTGGTACTCAAGGTCAATCACTAGGAGCTCCTAATGGTTTTGAAGATTGAATTAGACATGCAATGATCTTTACACAGACCCAAACTTTAATATTTCACTGTTAAGGTGTCATTGGAAGTCGACAATAGTGTCAGAAGTGGACCACAACATGAATTAGTAGGGTGTCTTGATTTTGACACTCTTGTCCAATCCATAAATAGATTTTTGGGTCCTATTTATGATAGCCTACCATCCCTACACAATAATTTCTAGACCCTACATCATCTATTTCAGCCCAAAATAAGCTAAGTTTGATTTTTTCACACTTCTTACTATTTTTAGAAAAGGTAAAATAAATATCTATTTACACAAATTAGTAGGTTAATTGAGACATATTAATTACTGATTTACATCTACTTATACCTTTATTTTCTTAGGAATTAAACACCTAATTCCCAAAAATAATAAAATAAGGATAAAGGTTGTAAGCACTTTTATATCTATCTTGAGTAGCTTGTATATGACTTAGAGCATTTATGCATTCCTTGTGCAACCCTTCCCAACTAGAGTGTGTAAGTTTGGTTTTGCCCTACTAATATTTGTTTTTATTTTATGCCAATAATCCCCATGGAGGTTTAATTTTATAATCTCTCCATGTGAGTAAGCTACCCCTTAGGTCCTCTCACCTTGGTCCAGGCAGAGCCACAAGTAGCAGGGAGATGACCATACCCTTTGCAGGTGTCTTTCAGTCATTTTTTGCATTCGGTCCATTCTAGATGCCAAACCCTTCCCTGAATACATAGACATATTAGTGAGTTTTTCATCTTTTCTTGCCATTTTATTTAAGTGTGCAAGGCTGAGTGTAAGAGTTATAATTGAGAACTAACACTTTTTTGGCACCATTGCCCAGGACTAAATTAAAGTCCAGGTCACTTGTGTTGCTAGGGACTCTTTTAGAGAGTTGTAAGTATTTCAAGTTTGAAGGTTCTCTACTTGTTATTTGCTACATTTGGACTATCTTGGCCATCAATGTTGCTTCACTCCATTAGGGACATGTTAAGATTTGAGATATTTGATAATTTGACATCTATTAAGTTTCTTGCAAGTAGATATTAAAGTTGCATGTTGGAAGGCGTTTTTACCCTTTTGAACATAATTCTAAAAAAATTAGTATCTTTGCTTTTAATCTCATCAATAAAGTCAACAAATATGTTTTCAGCATGTATCACAATTAGTATGCAATTATTATATTCTAGAATTTTGATTCTAGTGGCAACTCCAATCTTATCATTTGGTTTCAAGGAAGATTAGTGCCTAGTTTAAATATCTTTTTTAACCTTCAGCTTTGAGTATCTTCTTGTTTGAAAATATGGAAGGATTAAGATCATCCTTCAAAGATGACTTATCAAAACAACTTATCCCACCCCTAAGTTTGCATCAAAGATGAAGCAGATAAGTTTGGAGGCCCATTAAAGAGCATAATGCATCTACAAAAGATTGCTTGGACTATCAAGATTTTGATAATCTTGAACATTTTGTTGAGATCCCCATTGTCGAGGGCTATCATAGCTCTCATATCAAATCTAAAACTTATAGTCCAATTTATTATCCAACTCCTTCTCAACCAATTGAATCCCCTCCTAGGTGTGAACCATAAAGTCCACTTCATTCACCCCCTCACATCCCTTTGCTAGTTGTTATTGAACCTCTAATTAAACTAATCATGAGGCATAGGGACCTAAATGAGAATGAATGTCCTACATTTTGTATTCCTAGATTCAAGCCTATAAATTTTAATGACATGGAAGGTCATCCTAATGAAGTAAGGAAATGCCTTCTAAAATTCTAAGGGAACAATACATTGAGTGGTGATTAACACTTGAGGGATTTTCATAATATTATTGAAGATTATGAAGTTGAGCATGAGGATGTGTGCATTAAATTATTTATGCACATGTTGGAAGAAGATACTAATGAATGGTTCAATTCTCTTCCCAGTGGATGTATTGATTCATGGGAAGAAATGAGGAATGTTTTTAGAATTCAATATGGTGATAAATTTGATCTAAGATTCCTTTTGGCTAAATTTAAAAACATCAAGAAGAACCCCAATGAATGTGTTCAAGACTTTAATACAAGGTGTAATAAAACTATGATACAGCTACTTGAAAACATCAGGCCAACATGCTTGATAAATTATTGTGATGCCTTTAATAAGAAGACTGCATACTACTTGAGGGACAAATCTCCCATGAACCTACAGTTGGAATTTAATATGGATATACAAATTTAAAATAACATAAAGGCTATGGCAAAGCCCATGAACAAGTGGGCTGATGTGAAATTGGTCAATTCAAAAAAGACACAGTCCACAAAGACAACCAACCTTGAGGAGACTATTAAAAATTTGGCCTATGCTATCAAATAAATGTCATAAAAATTGGCTAGAGCTAAAAAGGGGATCCTTCATGTGTCTATCAGTCAATATTGGGCTCCAAATCCAAATAGAGCACAAAGAAGGCCTAATTTCCATCATCGAGATAATGATAGTGTTAAAGGTATAATCACTATGAGGGGGGTGAATCAGTGAGCCTAGATAATCAAATTTTAATTCTAATTCCTTTAAACCCTTAATCATTCAATACATTCATAAGGCATACATCATTAACAAAAATGAACAAGAAAGATAATGCAACATTAAGCACATAACATATGACATACATGGGAAACCCTCTCAGGGAATAGAACCCATTGGAACTTGAAATTGGAATATTATCCTATAATAACAGGAACTAATTTATACCATCTAAAAATGATCAAGGAAATACCACTCCTAATTTTGGTAAGACTATAGTCCCATAAAGAGATACCATACCTATCTAGTTGAGCTGCAACAACAACTAGACCTTTATCAAGTTTCACCTTACAAGGAGGATGCAACCCCCTAGATGTTGAGATACCACAATAACACCTATTAACACATCCACATTTGAACTAATGTCTTCAACACTTGATGATGGACCTTTGATTAACACTCTTCACCTTCGCTCATACTCAATCCAACATGCCTACAACAACTCTATCATAATAATAGAAATATGACTAGATGGCCATTAACATAGTCCACACTTTGATCTACCTCTTAGATCAACCACCAAGCTCATACAATCTTCACTTTGCCTTTTCTCACAATATACTCTCTCAAACAATGTCTTGAACAACTTGCTCATTCTGTCTCCTTTAGGCTCATTAGGTCAAATGACCTATATGTCCTCCTACACCAACTTAATCAAATAATTATGTCTAATCCTTTCACTCTCTACTAGCCCTCACTGACCTATACCTTCTCTTTCAAAAGGTTCTTACCTTCAATTGGCTCCACATTTTCACTCCCACATTCAAGTCTAGAAACCATCACCTTTGGTTTCACTATTTATAGAGTAATCATGATCATCACCATCTTGGTTAGCCATTAGGCATGCCTTAAACCTTAATACATATATCATATAAAGACACAACTCAATACAATCTTCATAGGTCAGTCATAACATCTATGGGTCACCTTTAAGGAGCTACACCTTTCAATTAGGCCCTTGTAACCCTTATAGGTCTTATGGAGACCTATTCACCCATTTAGCACATCAACAAACAAGACAAGAACATATGACCACTTCCAAAAGCATAGTTCCACACTACATGACCCCTTAGTCATCCTCAAATGCTTACAAACATCATTTCACTCTTTTGTGCAAGCTCAATTTTCTCAAACAACATTCTGTGAACATAGTCACCATGAACGAATACATAGTCAACTTCTTAGCCTCTGTTCATGCTGCATATGTTTGGTCAATCCTTCATAATGAAAATATATCATCCTCATGGAGTCTAAAACACTCATGAATATCTAATTCATCAAGAGATATCACAATAATATCAAAAAAATTCAAACAATATTCTTGGGTCACTTACAATCCATGCACAAACACACAATTAACTTTGAACCTTAATATATTTGACTATACATACTTCCATACTTTAAATCAATATTTTTAGATGCACCTTGGAGTCCTCTATAAATTCACTTTTTACACCATGAGCAAATTCTACCTGGATCGAAAGTTATAGCCAAAATATAGAGTATTGATTTTTCCTTTGCAAATTCAAATATTCAAATACAAATAATCATAGTTAAACTTCAAACACCATGATTGCATCACATGTTCTCCCTAATTTAAATCAATCACATACCATTGATATTGTTCGATCTTTAACACATAGTCTTCCAATGCCAAACATTAAACTTTGAACATGTTGACCTTATCTCATGAAATATAGCAACCTTGATCTCATGTGCTCCATCAATCTCCATTACATAGATTGGTTTTTAACAATGCTAAACAATTATCACTTTGACCTCTTGAATCTAATATGCACCATTGATCTCTATCTGTATGATCACCTACTCACCATTGATCTTTAAAATAAGCATGATCTTTATCTCTACTCAACATTAAACATCAAATATTTGGCACCATCTTATCACTTCTTGATTTCTTAGAGAAACACACACTGTCGATGTGCTCAAACTTTAACTCTAGAAAAATTGACTAAGTATGGAGACCATTTCTATCTACCTAGAAGGCCAACTTTGGATTGTAATAACTTTTACCTCACTCACTTGCATGATCTCAATTTGGACCATATGATATACTCATACAGGAAAATATAACCATATGACAAACTACTCCTAGAACCCTCATATGAGTGAGATATATCACCATTAAAATTATTTCTTAAAATCTTCTGTCATAGAGCCAACTATGCTTAGAACTTTCCTGTGCGGGCAACATTTTCTTGCATAACTTTCATTGCACTTAGTTGCATGATCTAAAATTTAGCATATAAGATCCTCTCATATAGGGTATTCCATCAATATATCAATATACTCTTGAAACCTTCACATGTGCAATATATGATGTCAACAAACTACTTACTCAACTCTATTTGAACATAGAAAAACTATCAAAATGCTTGGGAGACCAACTTTACACATACATATATTTTTCACACTTCATCACATGCCCTAAAATTTGGTGCATAAGAAATAGGCTCAAAATTTAATAAACCCATATGATCAACTTATCCTAAAACATCCACATGTGTAATATATTCCACCATCAAACTACTTACTTTCTCTTTCTTGCCTCATGCAAATTTGGCAAATTATGAGAAAACACTGTCAAAATACCTGAGAATCAACCTTTACACTTGTATATCTTTTGATGAACTTAGGTGCATGACCTAATAATAAGCACATAAGAACTATGCACAATACTGAACAAACCCATGTGACCATTTCCTCCTGACTCATCCACACATGGTAATGATGACATCATTAAAATACCTACTCAAATTTTTTGCCATTAGACCCAAAGTGTCTAGATTAAAACTATGGACAACTAGATGAATTATAATTATGCACATAAACACTCAAAATTATTTACTTTTGATAGGACCCTTTGTACATGCTCAAATCATCATACTCATCCATGATCATCTTAAACCATGCCAAAATAGGAGATCAACCAAGCATACTTTAATCATACTAGGACAAACACATTGCACACTTTGTCATTGTCACTTAAAATATCAAGGCACTTCATCTACTCACTAGGACACCTCCATGACATCAACCTGACATCAACAATAATTTTCCAACAATCTCCCCCTTTGTCATTGATGTCAACAACCATCATATATAGCAATATACAACTCACCTTCCTTCTCTCTTTTTAAGCACTCTCACAATAGGAAATTTATCCCCCTTTGACACAACTTTATCCTAAGGACATGAAAAAACCACCAAAATTAGAGGATCACCTTATAAATATGATATGAAATTCCCCTTACCTTAAGCCTACTTCTGCTTATCTTGACAACTTCCTCTTGCTTTATGCCCACATTCTTTTCATCCAATTACCATAACCAATGAAGAAAAAAAAACAAAAAACCATTGGAATATGATGGAATGCATCAAGAAACATATGAGATGGATTCCCCCTAGGATCTCTAATCTATTGCACCTTTTGAGCATCTTCAGATCTCCACACACCATGAAGAACCACCACACATGCTTAGTAGCCTTCCCTCTCAAGATACTACGAGGACCATCAATAGAACTTCATGCCACTCACCAAATAAAAAAAATGTTCTCAACCAACCTGATAAATCTCCTTGAAATAAACATACTTTTCTCTTTTGGAGAAACTGATAAAAAAGAACACTCTTCTTCACACTAGGCCTGTCTAGCCTCCTTGTAGCCCTACTTGGAACTTGCAGAGTCCAAAATTTTTAGTATACACATATTCAAGACTGAAAACTTCATATATGGAGCACTCTCATATCACCCCTAAAATACACCAATTTTCATCACCAAGATCATCCTCTATAACATACTTCCTTCACAAACCTACTAGCCAATTAACCCTTCATATTGACAAGAACATGAGAACCACAAACCTTCAAATCTTTGTGAAGTTTGTTTTGACAACCCATTTGGCCCAATAAACCTATTAAGAAGCCTTAGAGTTTAATTTATAAGTCAAACTACTTTTCTAGCATAGCCCAAAACCTTAGAATCTCAAAACAAACAAGGTCACCAAACCTCCTTTTGGTGAACACACACCTATAAAACTTACAAACTTGGAGATAGTCATCACACACTTATGGACCAAGATTTGAGCTTCCATATATTTGGAAACCCATACATCCTATCCCATGGATTTTAGCCTACAACAAGATAGATAAACCTAGGAACACATAAAAACCTCCATACCTTCTTTCTCAGATTCAACTACGCAATCCTTTGATCCTGGGACCTAATCAATTAAAAAGTTCCCCGTAAATTCATTCTTCACCTGACATCTTCAACAAGTTTTTAAATACTATCTAATCATAGGCAATACTCATATAGAGATACCTCAACTTTAGAACACAATGAACTTTCATGGCATACACAACTATTCAACAAGCCTTTAACAGGCTTAGAAAGATCTAGAACATAAGCCTAGAAGAAAGGCATTCAACTTATAGGCTTACCTAGCATCTACCACAAATTTATATGTTCACATATATTTGAAACTCACATTTATACTAGAGCATCCAAACCATGAACAATAAACTAACTACTTCTCAAGATAAGACCATTGAGATTCTTCACAAGCTTCTTTTATCCAACAAATAGATATATAAAAAGAATGCACAAACATACCTTGTTTTCATACCTAATTATCAAACAAAATATGATAGCCACAAATCCTCTTCTAATTAAAATGTGTCTTCTTAAAGCCTAAAGAGACACCCATTTTGACATAGTGAAACTAAAAGTTCCAAAACTCTGGAGACTCGTATATCTCCATACCTTTCTCTAACTTATAGTCTAGCTTGAATTTGAAAGGATGCTTGACTTCATTATTTTCTTTAGATTTTTTAGTAAAATTAGACAACATAAACTCTTGTCTTCCCTTCATATCTATCATAGCAAACAAACCATCTTTGGTCTTAGACTGATCTCTCCTAATAGGCTTAGGTTTCCATACCCAAGTTTAACCTCTTCCTTGCACACTAGAAGATCCATACACCTCATTTTTCTTTGGGAACTAATTCATCCTATTCTTGAAATACCTAGCAATGTGACCAACTCTATGATAATTAAAACAAACAAGATCATTCATACCTTTTTATTGATAATGATTGTGATCTTTTTCTATGTTGATAGAAGACAAATTCTCTTGGAAGTCCTATATCTTCTTCATAATTATTTCCTTCTTTGATGTAACAGGCAATCTACCTTGATCAAGATTATCCTTCATAGTCTTGGGTCTCAACACCATTGATTGACTTTTAATAACATCTTTCTTTTTGTCAAGGCTTGAGTGCTTCTTCAAACTATCCTTGTAGAATCTGGCAATATCTCCTATTTTATTGTAATTATAGAAAATAATATCATTCAGTATACCACTTGACTGATTTGAGTTATAGCTTCTCCATGACCAATTGCTCCTTCTTCCAAGGTTCCATGAATGTACATACTTGAATAATTTCCTTCTATAGTCCTTAGCCCTATGACCATACTTATTACATGTATAACAATGATCATGGAACAAACTAGCATACCTTAAAACATTTGGTTGTCTAATTGGTCTTTTTTCATTTCTCTTGACCTGGTCTGACTTCTTTTGATATTATTCAAGCTTGCTTATCTTGACAATAAATCACTCATGATCATCCATTAATGAACCTAGCTTGGTTTCCAATTGAATGCTCTCATCCTCTTTAGCTATTACACTCGAATTTATAGCCATTAACTGACCTCTAAGAACTTGGATAGTCGCCTTATCACTCTTAGATTATTTAGCCATGTCATCCTTTATTCTGCATGCTTCCTCTATCAAACTTCCCTCAAGAGAACTAACTTGTGCTTCAAGACTTTTGATCATATTTCTCATCTTATGATTCTTTTTCTTTAGCTCCTTCAGTTCACCAAGTACACCCATGAGCTCAGCCTCTAGATCAACTTCTTCTTCACTGTCATGGCAAACTTCTTCATCACACATGATGTCCTTTTCTTTTGATCAACTTTCCTCTTTTAAACTCAAAATTGTCTTGGAATATTCTAGCTGATCCTTGAGGTCATTGATAACCTCCTCATCCTCTTTAGCATCATTTTTCAAAGTACATATATGCTCTTCAAGTGCCTTGACCACAACCTTCCATTGTTGATTCCCTTTCTTCAACTATTTAGCCATGTTTTTACCTACTCATAATCTCTTTCAAGCCATTAAGGACCTGCTCTAATACCAATTGTTAAAGGTACAATCACTGAGAGGGGTGTGAATCAGTGAGCCTAAATAATCAAAATTCAATTCCAATTCATTTAAACCCTTAATCATTCAATATATTCATGAAACATACATCATTAATATTAATGAACAAGAAAGACAATGCAAGATCAAGCACAAACATATGACATACGTGGGAAAACCTCTTAGAGAATCAAACTTACTAAAACCTACAATTGGATTACTATCCTCTAATAACAATAACTAATTTAGACTATTTACAAATTATCAAGGAACTATCATTCATAATTTTAGTGAGACTACAATCCCATAAGGAGCTCCCACACCTATTTAGCTGAGCTACAACAATAACTAGACCTTTAGCAAGTTTCACCTTGCAAGGAGGATGCAACCTTCCTAGATGTTGAGATGCATAACAACACAAATGAGCACATCCACCTTTGAACTGATGTCTTTAACACTTGATGATAGACCTCTAATTAACACTCTTCACCTTCACTCATACTCAATCCAACACACCTATAATAACTCTATCATAATAATAGCAACATGAATAAATAGTCATACACATAGTCTATACTCTAATCTACCTCTCAGATCAACCACCAATCTATTATAGTCTTCACCTTATCTTCACTCATAATATACTCTCTCAAATAACCTCTTGAGCAACTTGCTCATTCTGCTTCCTCTAAGCTCATTAGGTGTAATGACCTATATGTCCTCTTGCACTAAACTAATTAGACAAGCATGTTTGATCCTTTTCACTCTCTAATGTTCCTCACTAACCTATACCTTCTATTTAAAAAGGTTCTTACCTTCACTTTGCTCCACATTCACACTCCCACATTTAAGTCTAGAAACCATCACCTTTGGTGTCACTATATATAGAGCAAACATGATCATCACCATCTTGGTCGGCCATTAGGCATGCTTTAACCATTAAGACGTATATCATATGAATATATAGCTCAATAAAATCTTCATAGGTTATCCATAACATCTATGGGTCACCCTTAAGGAACTAAACCTTTCAATTAGGCCCTTGTAGCCCTTATAGGTCTCATGGAGACTTATTCACTCATTTAGCTCATCAATGAACAAAACAAGAACATATGTTCTCTTCCAAAATCATAGGTCCATAGTACAAGACATCTTAGTCATCCTCAAATGCTTACAAACATCATTGCACTCTTTTTTCCAAGCTCAATTTTCTCAAACAACATTCTATGCACATAGTCACCATGAATGAATACAAAATCAACTTCTTAGCCTCTGTTCATACTACATACGATTGGTTAATCCTTCATAATGCACATAGAGCATCCTCATAGAGTCTAAAAAACTCTTCAATATCTAATTCATCAATAAATATTGAAACAATATCAAAACAAGCTTGAAAATTATTCTCGGGTCACTTACAATCCATACATGAACACATAATCAGCTTTGAACCTTAATATATTTGACTATACACACTTCCACATATTAAAATCAATATATACAAATGCACCTTGGAGTCCTCTACAAGTTTATTTTTTATACTATGAGAAAATTCTGCCTGGATTGAAAGTTATATCCAAAATATAGAGTACTAGTTTTTCCTTTGAAAATTCAAATATTCAAATGCAAATAATCCTAGTTAAACTTTGAACACCAATCTTGCATCTTGTGTCCTCACTGCTTTAGATAAATCATGCATCATTGATCTTGTTTGATCTCAGATTTAGACCATATGATATCCTCACATAGGAGAATACAACCATGTGACAAATTTATCTTGGAAGCCTCATATGAGTGAGATATATCACCATTAAAATACCTTCTCAAAATCTTCTACCACTGAGCTAACTATGCTTACAACTTTCCTATGAGGCCAAATTTACTCTTACATAACTTTCATTATGCCTAGTTGCATGATCTAAAATTTAGCACATAAGATCCTCTCACATAGGGGATTCCATACATATATCAATATGCTCTTGAAACCTTCACACATGTGAGATATGACATCAACAAACTTATCACTTGGCTTTATTTGAACATAAAAAACACTGTCAAAATGTTTGGGAGTCCAAATTTGCACATGCATATTTTTTGTTGTGCTACATCACATGACCTAAAATTTGGCACATAAAAACTAGGCACAAAACTAAATAAAACTATATGATCAACTTCTCCTGAAAAATTCACACATGCAATATATGCCACCATCAAATTGTTTATTCGACTCTTTCCTCATGTAAATTTGGCTATGGGAAAACACTGTTAAAATACCTGGGAGTTCAACTTTGCACTTTCATATTTTGTGACATGCTTAAGTGCATGAAATGATATTTAGTGCATAAGAACTAGGCATGTTACTAAACAAACCCATGTGATCATTTCCTCTTGACTCATCCACATGTGGCAATAGTGATGTCATTAAACTACCTACTTAGATTTTCTACCACTGGGCCCAAAATTTTAGATGAAAACTATGGATAACCAGATGAATTATACTTATGTACATAAGCACTCAAAGCATTCTTAACTTCTGATAGGATGCCTTGCACATGCTGAAATCATCATACTCATCCTTGATCATCTCAAACTATGCCAAAATAGAAGATCAACCAAGCATACTTCAAGCATGGTAGGACAAACACATTGCACACTTTTTTATTGTCACTTAGACTATCAAGGAACTTCATTCACTCACTATGACACCTCCATAACATCACCATGAAATCACTAAAAATTATCCAATAGATAGAGGGAAGAGGCCTACACAAGAAGAAAAAAAAGATAAAAATCATAATAGAGGGGCTGGGAAAAAAGTGCCTGCTTCATTAAAAATCAAGGTGAATGCGGTAGGTTGTGACATTGATATTGATTGGTGTGACAAGTACTTCCTTCCACATCTTCTATGTGATATAAATTAACTAATTGATGAAAATATGGATGAAACTGAGTCTATGTCATCTAATGATGAGATTATGATGTTCAATTATCACTGTCCCTGAAGCAAGATGTCTGCCTCCATAGAATTGCTAAGTGCTATCATTGTTGATCATTTTTGGAGTCTAGTATGAATGGTATGCATTATAACTTGTGAATTTTATTATGATGTTAATATGTCACAAGTATATAAATTTCCTATTCATGATTTTGATTTTTTAAGATCAATGATGATTAAGAAGTGTGATGGGGGAATTCCATTAGTTGAGGATAGGCAACTACTAATTAATGTAGCAATTTCCCAAGAGAAAGATACTACTTGAGAAGTAGGAAAACAAATTTTACTCCTCAAGTCACTACCCCTACAAATCCAAGGTTAGGGGATACAAGTAAGGAAGCTAAGAAAATTACAACAGTCCCTAATGCTTTTAAAATAACACCTATTTCTCAAGTTGCTAGATCTATAAGTGATCCCACTAAAAATAAAGTACCTTTGTTATCTGGTATTCCTAAGGGTGTGAATGATGTTAAATAAAACCCACCCTTGAAGGTTTTTAATAAAAATGCAAATCCATCCCAGCCTAATTTGCTTCAGATAGTAAGTGATTGCATCCTAGCTAAAGGTGTTGTTACCCTTCAAACAAATATTCCTCTTCCTCAGTATAGGATATGTGATATGGCCCAAGTGTTGAGCCAACTAAAAATCACCATACCACTTGGTGAATTATTGAGAATACCTGAACACAGGAAGAGGGTATTTGAGTACTTAGAATTTGGTGAGAATTCATCTGCAAATGAAATTGATTTACCCCAAACATTCCTAGAAAGTGATGAAGAATCTAAAGAGGTTGTTGAACTAGCTCTGGAAGTGTATTTGAGGACTCTGTTAGTAGAGATTCAACTAAATGTGGATCCATTTTATACAACTCTCTTGATCAATGGTCTAGTTGTTCACAACTGTATGTTTTATTCTAGTGCTTTTGATAATGTGATGCCCTTGGGTGTCTTAAATGAGCTTGGGGTGAAGATTACATCATCCTTTGGCAAGTGTTATGAAATGGACTCATGAGAAGCTCCAATTGTTGGAAAATTAAAGGGGTTGGTAGTGCATCTAGGTAAGTATTTAAATATGGATGTGGTAGTTATAGACTACCCGCTTAAGTGGGGGATGTTACTGTCACAAAAATGGGTTGCTAGCATGGGTGGAAGTGTACAGATGGACTTATTTTATGTCACCATTCCATTGGAGGGTAAGATGGTCAAAATTTATCAAGATCTAAAGATGTTGCATGTCATTGAAGATCCTAATCATGCTCTAAATGAAGTATTGTGCACAGATGTTGATTTGGGAAAATTTTTGGGGAATATTGACATTGGTGAACAACTTACTGCTCTTGATGTTGAACTTGATAATGAAGGTGCAATTTGAAGGATGTGCTTTGGTAAGGCTTGTTCCAATCTTGGAAATGGAGCTAGGGTTATATTCCATGCCCCCAATGGTAAGAGATTCAATTTTTATTTTCATTCTTATTTTAGGTGTACAAATAATACTTTTACTTGGTTTACATATTGCCCATGAATATGGAATTAAAAGTCTGATTGTCAAGGGTGATTTTGAGCTAGTGGTTAAGCAAGTCTGGAATGCTTAAACCACCAAAGATAAAAGGTTAAAACAATATCAAAATGTTATTTGGGATTTACTTGAATTCTTTGATGCATTCAACATTTGTTATCATTATAAGAGTTTCAATAAAAATGTTGACAAAATTGCAAGGTTAGGTACTCAATTTGATATTGGAAATAAAGCCCTCATTATCAGTATCAAGTTGATGTGATTGTTAGGCCTTCAGTCCTAGATAAAATTCATAATTGATAGGTGTTTGATGATGATGATTAGATCATAATATTTTTGAATTGTGAAGCTGAGTTTCATTATCAGCTCATAGACTCATAATCTATGGTTTAGGTTTGTGACAGGAAAAAACCTTGTTTGGGAAGGATATTATTCATTTGAAGATAAACACTCTCCCTAGAGGATTGGTAAGTTTATAAGCATCTTTTGATGGAGTAGATGGAATCAATACTCAAGACTCATGTATTTTAAAGGATGCAATTGAGCGTGATTTAGGTTATCGTGAGAATCTAAGGAAGGCTTGGTTGGGTACTCACTTAAATGCAGTTGCTAAGAAAGTACCTGGATTGTTTAGCATGGTCTTATTCTAAGTTAAAAGCATATAGGAAAGACTTTTTCCAACATGTCATCCCATTGGAGCTTGATAACAAGCCTTTTATGTAGAAACAAATACCTATTAACCCCATCTTGGCCACTATTATGTGGGATGAGCAGCTAAGGGATAGTGGTATCATTTAGCCCATTAAGTACTCATCATGGGTTGTAAATTTAACTCCTATGAGAAAGAAAATTGATGACATCTGATTGTGTGTGGATTTTTGAAAATTGAATAAAAAATATTTAAAAGATAATTATCCCCTGCCCAATATGGATAACCTATTATAAATTTACTAAATTAGAGATGTTGTCCACATTAGATAGTTTCTCAAGGTATAACCAGATTGTGGTGAAGGAATCTTAGAGACCTAAGATCATATTTACCATGCCTTGGGGTAGCTATGTATATATGAGGATGCCTTTTGGGTTAATGAATGTTGGTGCAACATTTAAATAAGATATGGACATTGATTTTGTAGGGGTGATTAACAATTGTATAGTTGTGTATCAGGATGATATTACTATGTAATTTAAAACTAGAGAACAACATTTAGAGCATCTCGAGAAAGTGTTGATTAGATGCAGGGAGTTTGGAATTTCACTTAATCCCAAGAAGTGCCACTTTAGAGTATAAAAGGCCAAGTTGTTGGGACATATAGTGTCCAAATATGGTGTTATAATTGATCCCGAGAGGGTAGAAGCCATTGACAAAGTGCCTATCCTATAGTCCAAGAAGGGAATTCAATCCTTCTTTGGACAAATTAATTTTTTAAGGAGGTTTGTGTCAAATTTTATAGAGATCACTTTGCCTATCACTTTTATGTTGAAGAAGGATTGAACCATCAAGTGGGAGGAAAAGTCCATGAAAGCATTTAATGACATCAAGGAAGCTTTAAAGTCTGCCCTTGTTTTGGCCAACCTTGATTACACTAAGCCATTTCAAATTTTCTTTTTTACATCATATAACACCGTTGCTACTATCCTATTGCAAAATAATGAAGATGGTCATGAGTATCCACTCGCTTTCTTTAGGAAAGCTATGTAAGTTGATGAACTAAATTATGCCATCATGGAAAAATAAGCCTTCACCCTCTTGAAGGCTGCCAAGTCATTCAAACCTTATGTTCTGAGCTCAAAGATTATGGCTTATGTCCCACATACCATGATGAAAGACATTTTGACTCAGACTAAATTATCTATAAAGAGATATAGGTGGGTCAACAAGTTGCAAGAGTATGACATGGATATTCAGACCACTAAGTTAGTATGAGGGATGGGTTTAGCCAAGCTCATGGCTGAGACCAATTTGCAAGCCATTGAGGTAAACACCATTATTTTAAATATTGATGATTCCTTGAGTCAATTTAACATGTCTCCATGGTATAAAGACATCGTTTATTACTAGCAAAGTTTGAACTATCCCCTTAACTTGGACAATAATTAAAGGAGGACTCTAAAGCTTGTTTCCCAAAAATACCTCTTAACTAAAAATGGAATTGCATGGAAGAATTCAAATGGGGATCTCTTGAGATGTATGCTAAAAGAGCCAACTACTGACTTAATTGAAGAAACATAGTGGAGTATGTGGTGGCCATTTTCACCTAAATTTATAGATCATAAAATTTTGAGAGCTAGTTATTAATGGCCACATTGTTTAAAGATGTTCAAAAAGTCAAAAATGTGAAAAATGCCAGCGCTTTGCTCAGAGGATGAAAGCTTCCCATTCTCTTCCCTTACATCCTGTGATGATTGAAGGTCCATTCAGACAATGGGTAGTGGATTTCATTAGAGAAATTTTTGATTCATCAAATGTTAGACATAGATGGATACTAGTTATAGCTAACTACTTCACAAAATGGGTCAAAGCAGTCCCTACAAAGAAGGTTACACACCAAGTGGTTATGAATTTTTTGCTAAATTAGATTATTTGTATATTTGGTGTACCTATCAAAATTACTACTGATAATGCCATGAGTTTTAAAGTTAAACCTTTAGTGGCATTATGCAAAGATTATGGGATTAAATTGACCTATGCTTTCAATTACAACCTTCAAGGGAATGTGCAAGTAGAATCCAATAATAATAACTTGCTCAAAATAATTAGATGAACATTAGAAGCAAATAAGAAGACTTAGGGTGAACAATTAAAGTTTGATTTGTGGGCTCATAGGATCATGCCCAAAAGAGCTACAGGCAAAATCCCTTTTCAGCTTGTTTATGGAGCTCAAGCAGTTTTGATAATGAATTTGTTGTTACCAACCTATCAGTTCATGCATCAACTAGAAGATGATGAGAAAATCAACCACTATGAGAGAAAGATGAACCATATTATTGAGATTGATGATATTAAAAGACAAGCTCATGAAGGACACCTCAAGTTAAAGGAAAAGTTGAGGAAAATATTTGATAGGAAGGCCACTCCAAGAACTATACAAGTAGGTGATCTGGTTTTACTTTGGGACAATAGGCATGAGGATAAAGGCAAGAATGAAAAATTTGATGCCTTATGGATGGGTCCCTACTACATTGACTACTGGATTGGGGAACACACTTTCTTCCTAAGAGACCTAGATGGTGAAATACTAGAACTACCAATTAATGGCAGACATCTAAAACACTTCCTTGATTGAGTCTGCGACTGTGTACATAATTGTATAGTGTATAGTCTTGTTATTTTGTTACTTTATCACCCCTTTACTTTGGGCCTTACTTGTATAGTCTCCTTTCATGTTTTTTGTTGTGTGTTCATTTTTAGATCCTCCTGATCTATTTTTGTCAAGCTACCTTATTTTTTTGAGCCTTCATGAGTGTTATTAATAAATTAATAAGTGTTGATTCTGTGACCCTATAGATTGGCACTTGGTCTTACTTTTTGGGGTTATTTTCACACTCATAAGTGGTGTACATCCCTAGGTGAGAGCCAATGTTAGTGCCTTAAATTGAACTAAAGCAATTAAGCCCTTGTCAATTTGGAAGAAAGCAAGTTAGCACCAATGATGACTCTAAATCAACATCAACTAGTATAATTAGCCCAAGTGCCTAATCACCATCATTTGGTATGTATCATAACCCACTTGATCAAAATGCATTATCTTTCATTCCTTATACTTCATATCAAGTTAGCAATGTTTATGGCTTTAGCCCAAGTGGTCTTTAAGATCTAATGTATCAGCCCTATCAAAGTTTGTCTCTCTTCAGTCAACTAAAAGTGAACCTCAAGGAGATGTCGTTTGATTTTGAGAGAAGAGAGATTGATAGGGAGAAAATTTTTTATAGGCAACAACAAAATTTTGAACAACAAACTTATGTTTAAGAGTAGGAGTTGAGGTATTAGGAGGAATGCTTGCTTAGGCAAGACCAAGCCAAAAAATAAAATGATTACCATCTACTCTTAATGAGAGAAACCAACCCTAAACCCCAATTTCCCTCTCCTATTCATGCTCAAAGCCAAACCCCTAGCAAACCTTGTCAAATCGCACCCTTATCAGCTGAGTAACATGAAACCATCCCATCTTAGATCCTCTCCTATGCCAATGACCCTAATTTTATCATACCCTCTCTTGTGAAACCACCCTCTCCCACACCCATTCAATAAAAGGAAAAGGTGGCCAAGCCTTATGATTTTCCCTCATGGAAATCAATCAAGGAGGGCATAATGAAGAAAAGAGAGGTGCTCGCTGAGGTGTTCCAAGAACTAGTCCAAGAAAAAGAGGTGTTAGCTCAGCTCAATGAGCTTACCTTACCAAAGTTTCAAGAATCTCCCTCCCTTCCCCAAGAACCACATAAAAGAGCCTTTGAGATCCCTAGTTGGAAGGATACTCTCCTGAGCCCAAGCAAGGTGAAAATTTTCACCCTTTGACCATCTCCCTCATGAAGGGAGAACCTATTTTAAAAATAATAGAGGAGGAGATTGTAGTCAAAGTTGAGCCTGAAGAGGAAATCATAAGTGTCTATGATGAAGAGATCATGATAGGCAATCTATTTCATTCAAAAGGGAAAGAGCTAGGTTCTTATCAAACTTCTTGGCATGACTTTGATGAACTACAGACTGAAAGCAGTATTGATGCCTTCATTCTTAAAGAGGTCTGTATTTAGGATATAGTTGAGGGAAAAGGGGATTTTGTTTTTTTCCAAGAGATTTCGCTCAGTGTGGCTATAGATGAGGATGACCAAATTATAGATATTGGCATAGTCAATTAGTGAGTTGACCAGGTTGGAGAGGTCATGAATGAGCAAGAGGATGAAATAGAGAAAAAGGAAGATAAGGATGAAATATGGCAATAACTATACCTTAAATTCATGACCAGGTAGAGGTTCTAAACCAACCTATGCCTCCTCTAGAGCACAAACATAAACTTGTAAATTAGGTTAAAGAAGCTAACCAATCTCAAGATGAATTATCCATTGAAGGCAGTACTGATGTCTTCAAGAATGAAGAAGAATGGTTAGATCTAGAGCCATAAGAACATGACATTTTGGGCCTTAGGTGGATTGATGAGATACTATATGGCTCCTTTTAGATCAATCAAATAAAATATGGTGTTGAATTTGGCATTGTCTCAAATGACCAAAGGGAAGTTACCTTTTAGGATGACTTAGAGCTTTTTGCTTAAGCCTAGACAATCAACCAAGCACCAATTCAGAAGAGTCATCATATGTTATGCTTAATTCAGAGCACAAAATTGATCCATCAAATAAGGAAGTTGCAGGAGCCCTTATAGTCCACTTTGGATCAAACCTTAAAGAAATGGACCAATATGTTTACATTGGAGACATGTTTATACCATTTATTCCACTTGAGAGCATGCCAAAAGAGTCAACAATCAGGCATCTCAGCTCATCCATCATGAGCTCTCAAAAGCAAAGTGTTTTCCATCCTAGTCCACCATAAGTGAGTGATGCTAAATATTTTCTATTTGATCGAGGGGGAATATATTTGTAAATTATAGCCTTGTACACATTAGAATAGTTATGTTTTCCTCCAAGTACCTTTGTGCACATTTGTTTAGTAGGTTAGTTGTTCCTTCTTTGCTTTAAGTGCCTATCTGTACTTGCCTTTGGTTATTTTGTTCTTATTGTCATTTTGCTTCAAGAGGAAGTTCCAAAAAGGGCCAACCTTATATCATTTTAGATCAACTGGGAGAAAGAGGTGACTCCATGCCCAATGGATCAAATAAGGCAAACAATTTAGTTTCTCAAGCATAGCAGGCATAGTTCCCTATGAGTCACCAAAAATGTTAGCCATTTTTTGCCCACATACAAAACAACCTAGATACAGTGCAGTCTCTAGAGGTCCTAGTGTAGAGAAAGAATGATCAAATGGTATAAGTAGAATTCTGGATGGAATGAGTGGTCCCAAGGTCTCATGTTGTTCACAAAGCTTTTGAAACACTTTACGCTTGCTTAAAGTGTAATTTTTCAATCTTTGAAGGACACATATACAAAGCAAAGAGTGGGATCTAAGGAGGTTCTCATGGTGTTCAAAGCAATTTAGGGTCATAGAACAAGTTTGCACAAGCTTCCAGTTTTCATAATTCATTCAATCTTTCAAAAATACAATAATTGTTCAAGAACAAATTTAGAAGAGCCTATAGGTTAAAAAGCTAAGTGCAAAACCTTTTATTTGGCTATGTCCTTACTTGGAATATTGTTTCGGCCTCTTATTTAGCTAAGTTCAATTCTTGTAGGCCTTTTTATTTGACTAAGTATTAATATTTTGGGCCAAGTGCTAATATTTCCTTTGGGCTAATGGTTTTAAGTTTTTATGGCTAAGTGTTGGGAATTGTTTCAGACATTTTGTCAGAAACAAAAATTTTGAAGTGCAAAATTTTTTGGACATTTTGTCTGCAACAAAAAGCCAAGTATAATTATGTCAAGAAAATTATCTTGGATAATTTTCTCGAGGACCAAGTTCTTTTAGACATTTTTTCCATAATAAATGTCCTAAATGAAAAAGTCTTGAAGACCTAATTATTTAGGGGAAAGTGACTAAAATAAAAAAACCTATAGACAAAAATCCTAAAGACATAATTGCATCGACCAAATTATCTTGGGGAAATTGTTCTAGCAGAGTGACATTCATGCAAGTGTCAAAGTTCAAACTCAATAGTCATCCATTGGGATCTAAAGATTGACGGCCTCGTAGATGTCATTAATGATCATGTAGAGGTTGAATGATGAACACACAAATGTCAAATTAAGGATATGGTAAATAACTATTGGATTTTAAATATCTGAGTGATGGCCATGTGGACATCAGTTACATTCATGCAGATGTCAAATATAGGCATGTGGATGTCAAAGTAAAGCCTCATGAAATGACCATTTGGGTTCAAAAATTTCAAAATATCTCCAAAATGAACACATGAGTGTTAAGTGACATGATCTTGAGAGTAAAATTAGATCTAACAGTGAGTGGGGGTCAGAGAGGTCAAAAAGCCGATAAGGCTCAAATAGAGCACGAGGTTGCCAAGTGTCTTAATTTGGTTAGTGAGCCTAAGGAGCTTCCAAAAAGGGTTAAAGAGGTAGTTTTTGACCAAGGCAGACATATACATAGTGAACCAAGTTCAAATACAATCTGGGTCGAGTCAGGATAAACATTTCAAGGATGAAATGGTGCCATTAAAGCTTTGTAGAGATAGAATAGGTCTTTTAGACCTAGTATAGATCAAAGGTTGACAACTTGTTGATGAAAAAGGACCAGGCATTGAGTAGAGTGTTATCTATATTAAAACTATATAAAAACCAATAGTTTGGATTGGTTTTCATCTATAGTGGACCCATATTCAGTTTTTCATGTAAAGGTAGATATTTGTGATTATGAACGATCAACTCATCCTTTGACATGGCCATTATCTTGATAGACCATCACTCAAAGCACGTATGACATGGCTCTGTTAGATTCAGTTATTGGGATTTTGTCCTTATCATGAACACAAGTGGAAGATGGCATGGAAAATCAAAGCAAAGGGATCTGGTAGTTAGAGAAGTAGTTCAAAGCATTCAATTATTTTATAGAGCATTTAAGGGTTTCCTTTCATAGCAAGGTCATGACTCATCATGCAAAACTAATTATTGTCTTTTAGTGCCTCTCTTTCAGCCAATGAGAAGAGCTTGAATACTACTAGAGCTAATTTAGGCTAACTGATTGATGATGGACTAGTCCTGATTGGACCAAATAGATAGTAGAGCATCCCTTGATAGGTGGAAGCTCATTGATTATCATTAGATAATGTGTTCCCTCTTCTCTCTTCTACCCTTGATCTATATTACCCATTCTTTCCATTGGAAATCACTCTTTCTCATATTTTTTATTCTCACAAGGACTCTTTGATCTTGAAGAGTAGAGAACTCTTTGAGATATTGTAAATTATGATAATCTTGATTAGGCTCAACCCTATCAAGAATTTGTAAGAACTACCTCTTGATGCAAATAAAGACTTTATTTACCTCTCTCTTACCTTGGATCTGTGTCTATTGAGTTATGCATTATGGTCTTATGTGAAGGATAATCTTTCTCATCCATGTTCTTCCTTTCTGACCTCTTATAGGGTGTTTTCAAGTTGTTTGTAGGTCTAGATTCATGTTCTTTTGCTATTAATAAATGCTGAGTGTGAGTCTGTAGAATTACTCTTTGACTTTTTCCATTGCTACTTCAACCCCTTCTATGAAACACTTATGAAATCATATGGATCTTGAGATTGTGTGAGCTAGCATTGTCTTCTATTGATCTAGTGTGGGTTCAAGCTTATGCGAGTTTCCTATTTTTATTTGGTGCATCACTTTTTAGCCTTCTTAGGAGCCCATATCCTCTTTCTAACCCTTTTCCCTATGAAGCATTAGTTTAGCATTAGTTTTAGGTGAGCATCAAAGAGGAAGCCAACCTTCTTCGGAGGTTCAACCCCACCATAGGTGACCCATAACTTGGATTTATTCCCATAGTTCTACTCAATTGGTAGGGATCCTAAATAAATCCATCTCAGGGTGCAAATTTGAGTAGTAATAGGTATTAAAAATAATTATATATTTATAAGCTACATTCATAATTTTGCAATTCATATTTTTTACGTTATTATCAAATTATGTTTCCAAGTCTCTAAATTTTTCTCCAAGTTCAACTATTGTTATTTTTTTAAAAAAAGTGTCACTTTAAGCCCCCTTTTATCCCCCATTATCCTACATCTACCCAACTTCCATTTAATATTAATGAAAAGGGAAAAGTACAAAGATATTTCATGTTATATGGAGGCTAGGAAAACATGTTTTTATGATCAATAGGGGGAACACTTCCTTTGATTTTCATAGATTAGAGGTGTGATTACAATGTGTGTGAGAACGATTAGATACTCAGGGCATGTTATCTATCACTATGATTGTGCATATCATCAACCCCAAGTTGAATGCATATGTTACACATATATAAATAAAATACAAAAAATAATTACAACAATCAATGTTTACAAAGATAATGATTATAAGTCATTTGATTTTATTCTCATGTGATGGTTGAATTTATTCTAGGTGAATGGTGGCTCAACTACTTAGTCATATGGTTACTTAGAGAGATTCACTAACATGGCACAGACTTGAGAAGTGTCACTTAGAAAAACACATAGAGGTTGCATGTAGACAAACTCTATGCAAGGTGTGTGAGATGTCACAAGGGTTCTCTTAGGTACAAGAGGTTATGCAAAAATATGATGGTGCAAAAGTGGCCTATGAGGTATGAATGAATTTGCATATAAGTGTCAAAAGACCTATTTACATGTGCAAAGGATGTGGCATGAATCAATTTAAGTTGAGTTGTGTGTAAGCTATGTAGGTGCATAAATGATATATTATTTTAGCTCTACGATTGCACACAAATCACATTAATAATGACAACATTAGATGTTGCTTATGAATTTATAGAAATCAAAATTTGGTATTAGACACTTTAACAACATCAACTTTGGCATACTTTGACATAGCTAGACATTGCACATACATTTTACTCTTGTGCACACTTTATTCTATCTAACTACCTACCTATTTTATTAGCTGACCCAATTTATCAGATACACATATTTAGATTCACCCTAGCATGTGCAAGAATCTTATAGAATCCTAAACAGACTATTGCCATGTCTTAGATAATTGATTTTCACTTCTAAGATAATACTAGAAACATTCAAACAATTATAGTACTATAGGTGTTTGCCTTTGTCATTAGTGTCTAGGAACACTCAATAGATATTTTTCAAATTGGAAATTTTCCATTAGGTAAGCATAAACATGTTTCATGAGTTAGTCATAATGGGAAATATTATAAATTTAGTTATAAATATAAATCAATCTTAAGGTTATACTTATCTTGGCAAGTATTAACAAACTTGATAAATTTCTTAGCACTCTCTTGAGACATTATCACAATCGTATATGTATCATAATATCCCTCAAAAGAGTATCCCTATTTCCAAAGTCTAAATACACACACAAATCCATGTTTGATGGTGATAAGGGTATACACATAATATTTTTAAACTTTATTAATTACTAATATTTTTTCTCCTTTAGGAACTCATCAAGTTTCAATCTCTCTGATTGCATGCCTTAAAGGGTATACTAGGAAAGGGGTGGACATATTATTTATGCTTTGCAAGATTATTTTTACCTATACCACCACTTAAAACCAACACAAACTTTTCCTATGCATTTCCCTAAGCTTTGGCACCTCCCTTACACACTCCTCCAAGAAATTCACTACCTTAAACAACCCTTACCTAAGCCAAAACCTCTTTTTGACATTTACCAAATGAAGTCAACTTGGGTCGACCCTTTTCTTAAAATAGAAGCACGTTAAGGGATTAGGTCAGCCTTAATCAACCTAGTTTGGGACCTTAATGTAATACACCTGTGTCGAATCACTATAGACAAATTTATCCTTGTTGCATTGTCGTAGGAGAAGACTCTTGTTAAACATGAAAAAATCTTAGTGAGAGATGCCTAGTGTTAGACTAGTTTTATCCGAGTACCAAATGAGCTTATTGAACTAATCTAGATTTATAATTTATGTCTTGATATACTGTCATTGTTGGCTATATATGTATATAGATATAATTACTTATGTTTTTAGTTACCATAAATATTTAATATCTTACCCAAGTTAATAAGTAAATAAATAAATAAATAAGAAAGTATTTAGTAACACATATTAATAATGAAGTATTATACTTTGCTTCCTAATAGATGAGAGATTAACTTATTCATATTAATAAACTTCATGGATTAATTATTACTTGTTGTATTATTAAAATTACTTTAGTGAACTTTAAATTAATGAAGTCACAAATTAACTCATTTAGAGGGTAACCAAACTTGTGATGGATGTAGTTAAGGTTTTGAATACAAATAATAAAATAAAAATAAAAATATGAAGAAAAAAGTTAAAACCAATTTTAGGGTTGTAGAGCCTCATTTTTCTCCTCCAAGCTCTTGCTCGATAGGTGTTGCTATTACCAAGAGAGCTACACAGGGAATGAATAAATCAAGGAATGAAGATCAATTGAATGTGCAAATCCAAGTATTTTCAGGGAAGTAGACATTCCTTCCTAAATTGGTTGAATAGGGTTATTACAAAAAAAAAAACCCTTTATTTAGAGTTATAGGTTGAATAGGGTTTTGCCAATGAAATAGATATCTATTATATATACCTTCTTGTAAATGCTTGATTTTATAGAACAAATATGTATATCTACATAAATGTTTATAAATATATGTATGTATATACTTAAAATCTAATTTATTTACTCATTTTATATATTTTATGAATATATACTCTGTATATACATTTTATCCTATTTTATGTATATATACATCCTATATATGGATGTATATCTAATGAAAAATTAATAATAATAATAATAATAATAATAATAATAGAAAGACTGCAGTAAATGCATACAACGTAGGTTTTTTTAAAATAAATAATATATAAAATAAAAAAATTAAAAATATAAATAATATAACTATAAATATATTTATATATATAGAAAGGGAGGGGCGGTGACTAAGCTTACCCCTGCCCCCCCCCTCCTATGGTAGGGAGGGAGGAGGGGTCAGGCCAACTGGGCTCCCCCTCACACTCCTTTGTGTGTGGCACTGTGGCCGCCGGCCTGGGGTTTGTCGAATTAAAACAAAACAAAAAAATAAATGAATAATAAAAAAATAAATTAAAAATAAAAATTGATATAAAATCTTTTTTTTAAATTGTTAATGTATATATATTTTTTGGTACTTTATTATTTTATAAATCTAAATTTGTTTAAAAGATCGATATTTCATATAGTTTATTTATTTTGTATATTGTTAATTTAAAAATTTTAATATATAATTTATATTTATATTTAATAAATTACAATTTATTTTATTATGTATATATATTATATATTGATGTATGATAATTTAGATTGTTGTTTTACATTCTGGGATTTTAGATTAGTATTTTATATTATAGTTATTGGTTTTTGAATACAAATATTATATTATGGTTTGTGAATGACAAAAAAAATTATTTGGGGAATTTTAAACTCGTAATTTTTATATTCAGAAATTTGAGTTGAGAATTAATTCGAAAGGGGATGAATAAATATAATTTTTATTTAGGATAAGAAGGTGAGGCTTATTGTGAGCTAATTTTATATTTGGGTTTATTCTATTGTTATCGAGTATATTTAGTTGTATAGTTTCATATATATGTGTGTGTGCGTGTTTTCAAAAGTTTTGAGTGAGACTCTTTTGGTGAAGATACGAACACAAGAAGGATAAATTTGTAGAGACAGTGATTGAAGTGATGTGTATTTGAAACGTTGATTTGCTTACATCTCTCATATGCCAAAACTAATGCTAGTAACTAAATAAGAATATCTTGAAAATAACTTCTCTCATTAGTTTGAACTCATGATGACAAAGTATGTTATAATTAATATTGTGATGAAGCTAGTTTTATTTTATTGCTATGTGGATTTTGTTTATTACCCTCTTAATGCCAATTGTATGCAATAATTATATGTCTATATTTACATTACCATGTTTAAGAAGAAATGTTGGTCTCATTGTTAGCTTGTTTATGACTCTGAAAAAACTATCAATTTTCTCCTTTTAATATACTTTATCTACCTTCTCACAACATGGTTTGTATATTTGGTAGTAGTGGAAGAGTATTATTAGGGTGGTACAATGAGAGTATTTACTAATATATGCTCAAGCAGGGAATTAAACCTTGTGACTATAATCCTTTATAATTAGAAGCAATTTTGGTGAGGATTCATTTAATGTTTTGAATACTTATTTAAATTATTGTAAAAATTAATATTCACGTTAAATGGATTTGGTCTTAAGCATGTAATGAAATATTATTTGTAAAATAAAATTTCATAACCAAAAGAATGTAACTTTGATAGGTAAGACTAAAAGAATCATAAATTTAAATATATCTAGATTTATTGTCCAAAATAAAATAATGTAATGATAGTGACTCAAAATCATTAAATAAGGATTTATCTAGATCACTTAATCAAAAATTGATTTTTTCAATATTAGAAATAAATCTATTAAATTAAGCTATTTAAACTTAAAAGAAATTCAACTTAAGCTACTTGGTTTCCGATTCATACAAATGATTGTACTAGTTAATTGACATAAATAAAAATTTAAAACCATTACTTCTATTCTAATATAATTTAGTTTATCAACATGTAACCTTTTACCTCATTTGGAGGTATTTTGGTGAAACCATTTATGGAGATAACTGTCAAAATTATTCACTTGCTAGTTCTTTTAGTTGTCAAAGTCTCTTAGGAACCACCAGACCAAAAGAAGATTGAGGGAGAGTATATCATTTTTGGAGGTTGATAGTGTTTTATTTTATGTTTAAATTAATGGAAATAACTTTAAATAACTAAATATGATCGTTTTATATTTTTTTATAATTCTTTTGGAATTAAATTTATTCAAAAATATTTTACTATTTCTAGTTTTGGTCTATGAAATCATTCTGAAAAGTGTGTTGTGTTAGTCGTCGTGTTTGGCCTTTGCATAATGTGGAAGTTGTATCCTTTTATTTTGAGTTTCTTATTAACAAATAACCTTTTATATTTGTTTTATGACTCATTTTTATATTTTTAATAGGTCCTTCTTGAACCCTACTCATTATTTTTTTGAGTCTGGTAGAAATGTATCAAGGTGTTATTCGGTTTGGTACTCTTATTATCCGTTTTGTTTACCCTTGCCCTGAAACAAGACTTTAATTGTAATGGTGCTAGTATATATAATGAATCCAATTATTTATTATAGTGTAAAGGTTTGTCCAAATATTTATCTTAGCATCATATAATATCCTGTTTAGACATGTAGAGTCCTTGTAACCTTGAGAGTATTTTTGCCTGTTTGAATTGGTTAGTTTGGGTTGTTATGTTTATTCTTACCTCAATGTTGTCAATGTTACCCATGTTTTAAAAAAATTGTGTTTTTTATGTGTTCGAGATGTAAATTTGGGGCATTACATTTTGGTATCAGAGCTTAGGCTTGACACTAAGAGCTTTAGAGAATTGTGTTTGGTATTTGTAATGAAGTTGTAAAACTTATTATCACAATATTTATGTTCGTTTGTACTCACAATGATTTGAGATTGTAAATTGAACTGTGTAACCATGTTGTTTGTGCTTGGGTGAAATTTACTTAAATTTTAAATTGATGACCTTGTTGGTCTGTCTATACTTCATGTTAGCATTTTATATAATATCTATTATGTGATATATATTTATATATACATAATTGAGTTTTATGTTGCATATAAATTATGTATTTTTTGTATATGTACTTAAGTAGTATTTTATCCTAATACACTTCTTTAGTAGTCTAATATTTTGACTGACACCATTTAGAGGTGGTCTAGAAGATTTGTTCTCTATAAGCTCTTGTTGTCAAGAATCTAAAACAACAAACATGCTCTGATTCCACTATTAGGATCTAGGAAGCACAATTGATTACCATGTACAAGCAACTTAACATGCAGAATTAAACCAGAAGTAATAAGTAACTAGAATTTAGAAATAATACAAAATATGAGAGGCAATACTCAATTGTATTAATACTCTTCCAGAAGGAAATATAACAAAGAAGATGCCACATTCTTCTTCCTTACACACCTCTAGGGCTCCCATACCTCTAGGGCATAAAAATTAAATCTCTTCAAGAGCTCACTCTCTCTCTTATGGTCCCAACACACAACTCAAACACAGAGTTGGTGTTCACCTCCAACCAGTCAGTATCACTACTGCCAGTACCACCAGTCAGTATCACTACTACCAGTACACAAGTGCTCCATGCACTCTAAATTTGAGTACACACCGTACTCCAAGTACACAACGTACTCCAAGTAGATCTCCCTGATCTTGCACCTTGCTGTGTTGCCTGTCACCTTTGACCTTGCTATCTTGCAGATCCACCTTAGACCTTACACACACAAACACCTACAAATCAACTGATCTTACTTACCACATGTAGATCTCCAAACGTGGCCTTGCACACCTGCCGACCAAGATCCTACACACATGAAGAACCCTTCTGATTCTCCAAACCATCACCCCTATGGATCTCTACTAGACCTTGCAACAACCTGCAGATCTCCTTGATCATACACACTTGGCACTGTGGCACTAAGAGGAACACACCTTGCTCTCTTCCCTCTGAAGGAGCTAACCTTGCTCTTACTCAACTAGCACAAATTACAATACAACCCATGATTCTATTATATAGATCCCATGCAAATAATAATTAGACATCTAATTACAATAATTAGATCCACAGCTCCAAGACTAAAATTAGCTTTTTACATGCAAACAACCAGTTCATTAACAAACTGTCTGTAAAAATTATAGTTTTGAACTGCACAAGCGACTGATGTCGGTCCCTGTCTGTTTGGAGGTGACTGACATCGGTCGACTCCTACCGATGTCGATTGCCTTCCTGTCTACCCCTGACTGATGTCAATTGGCCTGACCCATGCTAGTGACTATGACACTTAGCAACCTCCTCCCATGTCTGCATCAGTGAAGCTTTTAGCTCCACAACCTAACAATCTCCCACTTGGAGATAAATAGCTGCACTATACCTGTACCTGTACACCATCTAATTTGTTTCCTAGCTTGTATCCCTCTTCAAGCTCAATCTTGAAGACCAACCACCACACAACCTATGGTGCAACACCTGTTATCTAAGTAACTTGCCAAATCCGAAGTACTTGACCCTGCATAGCATGAATCCCTACTGATGGTCCCTCTCAGATACCTGAGAACCCATTGAACCGCTTTCCAGTGCTTCCTTCCTGGATTGACTACAAAATTTTTGACAACACCCATTGCTTGGGCAAACTCAGGGAGTACACATGTACTCAACCTCATCATGTGATTGGGGACCTTATTTTGTGAACTATCCATCCATAGGTGCGCTTGTCGTACTTCATCCTGCACTACCTTCACACAATCATCCTGTGACAACATCACCTTGTGATCTTCCCTGTCTCTAGGATTACTCATGCCAAAGAATTTTGCTGCTCCCAAATCCTTCATGACATACCACTGAACTAACTTTACCCTTAGCTCAGCAAAACCCTACATGTGTGACCCCACTACATACAATAACAAGATAATGTCACGACCATCATCTACTTGGTAAAGAAACACACAATGGTTACAATGACATTGACTAAAGCCATGCTTTGTCATCCACCTGTCAAACCTGTACCACTATCCTGTAGCTTGCTGAAGACCATATGACTTGGCCTTCCGTCTCATGTGTCCATTCTCTCTATTCTTTAACCAAGGAATCCATTCGTCTCTCAGTGCTTTTATCTCGGCTGGAAACTCTACCAAATCTCCTGTTTGGTTCTTCTCCAAAGAAATCATGCCATGCTCCCACTATTTTTTGGATCCTTCCTGCTCTGCAGTGAGCAACTAGTATAAATAAGAGGAATAACAAATTTGAGGCTTACTTACCCTTTCAGTCCTCCACATGTGCGTTTGAGACTCCTTGACAGCTTGCCATCCATCCAAAATCCATTCCAGTGACCAACCTCGGTCACCACATAGTTTGCATTTGACTGATGTCAGTTCCATGTGATTGTCCAGGTCACCGACGCCAGTTATCCTACTAATGTCAGTCTCTACCTGCCCGACACCACCAAATTTGCCTGTCTACACATGACTGACATCGGTACCTATCTGTTCGATGTCGGTTACCTCTGACCGACGCCAATACTTGTGTTTTTTTATGAGTGATGACTTTTTACCTGTGAGCTTTCTTTGAATCATACCCATGTCCAAATTGCCCTGCTCAAAAGTATCCAATCCCATCCACTAATCTCTGTCTGTCATCTCCTCCAAGAACACCAAGGCTTTCCAATTTTTAAGTTTATCAAATACATCAGTCTTCCTTTTCCTGTAATAAATCCAATCCTTTCTTGTAGTATCCCACTGCTTACAAAAATCTCAATCTATGCTCTCTGAAGCTGAACTCTTACCATTTGACTTAAGAACATCCATTCCCTTCTCACTTATGTGACCAAACCTATAAAACCACACCTGTGTAACAGAAGTGGAATCAGTAATACAAGCAAGTAGATAAAGAGTACTTGCTTTCTTACCACATGCTAATTCAAGTGCATCCTTGGTAACATTTCAAGAATCCACTGTGAGAGTTCCTATACATCTCTCATCACCCAACTTTCCTGAAGAAATTAGCCGCATCTTCAAGACTGGGACCTACATGACCTTCTTCAACACCCATGTGTTGGCCGCCTACAATTTCAGCAACACTTCCCCTTTGCCAATACTTTGACAAGGCTCACCAACCCCTCTATATGGGGCTACATGGAAAGAGGCAACAGAATCTATAAACCAAGATTCTACTTTATCCAAGGAACATTCTAGAGCATCTTGTGCAACAACACCTGCAACATCTGCTTCTTCAGTTCCTTCATGCTGATCTTCTACCAACCAACAATATTTCTTTACCTGCTCTTTCTTTCCATAACACCGTAATTGACCATTCTTGCTTTTCAATTCCTCCATTTTTAGTGTACTTTCTTCTGCCATTGCTATACTCCCACTCAATCAGAAACCCCTGAGAGTGACCTGTAACCAAACACAAACCTGTTCCCTGCAACCTTAGCTCTGATACCACTTTGTCAGGAATCTAGAACAACAAACATGCTCTGATTCCATTGTTAGGATCTAGGAAGCACAATTGATTACCATGTACAAGTAACTTAACATGCAGAATTAAACCAGAAGTAATAAGTAACTAGAATTCAAAAATAACACAGAATATGAGAGACAATACCCAATTGTATTAATACTCTTTCAGAAGGAAATACAACAAAGAAGATGTCACAGTCTTCTTCCTTACACACCTCTAGGGCTCCCACACCTCTAGGGCATAAACAGTAAATCTCTTCAAGAGCTCACTCTCTCTCTTATGGTCCCAACACACAACTCAAACATAGAGTTGGTGTTCACCTCTAACCAGTCAGTATCACTACTGCCAGTACCACCAGTCAGTATCACTATTACCAGTACACAAGTGCTCCATGCACTACAAATTCGAGTACACACCGTACTCCAAGTAGATCTCCCTGATCTTGCACCTTGCTGTGTTGCCCGTCACTTTTGACCTTGCTATCCTACAGATCCACCTTAGACCTTGCACACACAAACACTTGCAAATCAACTGATCTTACTTACCACATGTAGATCTTCAAACATGGCCTTGCACACCTGTCGACCAAGATCCTACACACATGAAGAACCCTTATGATTCTCTAAACTAGCACCCCTATGGATCTCTAGCAGACCTTGCAACAACCTGTAGATCTCCCTGATTATACACACTTGGCACTGTGGCATTAGGAGGAACACACCTTGCTCTCTTCCCTCTTAAGGAGCTAACCTTGCTCTTACTCAACTAGCACAAATTACAATACAGCCCATGAGTCTATTATATAGATCTCATGCAAACAATAATTAGACATCTAATTACAATAATTAGATCCGTAGCTCCAAGACTAAAATTAGCCTTTTACATGCAAACAATCGGTTCGTTAACAAACTGTCCATAAAACTCGTAGTTTTGAATCGCACAAGCGACTGATGTCGGTCCTTGTTTGTCTGGAGCTGACCGACGTCGGCCAACTCCTGCCGATGTTGGTTGCCTTCTTGTCTACCCCTGATCGACGTCGATTGGCCTAACCGACACCGGTGATTGTGACACTCAGCAACCTCCTCCCATGTCTGCATCAGTGAAGCTTTTTAGCTCCATAACCTAACACTTGCTAAGGTTTGAATGCATTCCTATAAGAAATTATGTTTGTATATACTATGATTTGATTATAAGTAAGAATGTAAAACCTACCTTGGTGTGTCTTGCTTTGGTTTTCAACATCTAAACACATTGTTTACCTTCAGTTAAGAATTAATTGTGAGCATGTTATCTTAGACTTATTATTTCCCTTGGATGATAAAATTAGAGTAGGTATATTTATCTTTCATTGACTTGTTTTTAAGTATATTTATTGAATAATAATATGATATATTGCTGATTTTAGGTATAAAACTATGATATTTTCCAAGTAGTTTTATGATGATAATGTTATTTAATGGTGAAAAAATGTTATTTGCCTCTAATAAGTATAGTGATTGATTGTATGTAGAAGTAAAATAATGAGATTTAAAAGATTTTTATTACATGTGTATTACATAGACGAATCTTGAAGCTATACTAAATGTGTTGAAATGATTCTTACTTAGATCCAAGCTTGGATTTATACAACTTAACCAATTTTAAAACTGTAAATAGCCTTACGGTGTTTAAATAAAAGTGGTAATAATAGGACTATTATGTAATTTTTTATAGACGAAGGAATACTTGTTTGGGAATAGTCTAACACTTTAGTAGTGATAGATGACCTATGAATGTTAATAACATTAACATAACAGATTTTATTTCAAAACTTTAGGAAGTAGTAACCTTAAGTGATTGCACGTCCCCCTTGTTAAACATGCTCATGACATGGTTACACCTTGATTTGGTAGTATATATGTTAGTTATCTACAACAAATAGTTAACATTGGTTGTGGCTTTCAAATTTTTGAGAATGATGACCATTTTAGGTGATCCTTATCTTTTTCATTGACCATTCATCCTTCTAATAGTTCATATTATGCTAACACATGCAAACTCTAGTAGCATGTGAGACCATATTCGATGCATGCTTTAGGATCTATAGAATTTTATTTTTTTCATCTTATCACACCCTAGTTGAGAATGATGAAAGCTTGATCATTTGGGGTATGGCTTGATGAGTAGTGCAGTTGATGTCCTATTTCATCTAAGTACTGATTGATTAGACCATTTGAATACTTATAATATTTACAATATATAGTAATTTTAGTGATCAACACTCAAATATGTGTGCAGTTTTCACTTGACAGAACTTTAGTGAACTATGTTTGATAATGATATTTCCTTTGAGATATGTTACTTGGGAGTAATTATAGTTAGAGATATGAGATAACATGTTTGTATTGATAGTTATGTAGCAATAAGATGTCATGTGTGAGATTTGATTGTTGTTATTCTTATTTATCTGTATCAGTTGAGACATGGTGGACAGTTATGGCCAAATGTCATTAGATAATTATTTTAGTATCAGTTTGTTATGATATGGTATTATTCAGTCTATTTAGTGGTGATTAATGATGATAACAGATAAAATTTTCACATGTTACCTTGGGATACTATATTAATATATGCAGAGAGACTCATATATTCTTCATGAGATTTTAACTGAAGTTATAGATATATGTTGAAAATGTCATTCAAGATGACGTTGTGGCATCAGTTGGATTGATGCAATTTACTTTTTTGATATGTTTGACATAGTTACTCTCTATAAGTAATTCTATTTGACAACATGTTGGTTACATGATAGTTAGAGATGTGAGACAGTATGATTACTTTTGATACTTTTATAGAAGTTCAGTATTGTGTATGAGAGTTTCTTAATTGATTTGTATGGTGACACTATTACTATGATGAGGTACAGTTATTGTATTACCTTGAGAGGTAATTTGAAGGTATTGTCTTACTTTTGGGAGGTAATAGACAGTGTTCCTCATACCTCTAGGAGGGAATAGATGCCTCATATTTTTGGGAGGTAATTGAGATGCCTCGAACCTCTGGGAGATAATTGGGATGCCTCAAACCTTTGGGAGGTAATTGGGATGCCTCGTACCTCTAGGAGGTAATCAGGATGCCTCTTACCTCTGGGAGGTAATTGAGATGATTTTTATTCTTTTTCCCCATGGATCACTTTTAGTGCTTTGTAGAAGTCACAGTGTTCATGATGTGATCTATTTTCGCTTATGTTTTACTTTAATTATTTATATTCGATTAAATTTTATTTCTTAAATTGACTGGAAACCAACCTTTTATTTTATTGTCTTTGAATTTTTTTAATGGCCAATCATGGACATTGTTATTAAAATTTATTTTTAGATTTTTAGGTTTATTCATTTCCTTCAAGACTACTTAGTCTCACTTTTATTAGTTTTACCCTTACATGATCGATTGATTCTCTTGTATATTTCTTTTGATGATTGTTGGTACTAATTTCATGTGTTTGTATGTGCATAAATGGTATGCCTATGACATGGTATGAGAGAGAAGTAGTTTAGAATACAAGTGGGTCATGATGGGAACTGGTCACGTCAATTCATGATACCACTCTTCCCACACTACCAGATGTAGTGGTTATACACACACACACACACACACATGGTCCTTGCATGGGGTTATGACTCTTTTGAAAGGTCTAAGGAGTTTTTATGATAGATCACAGTGTACTTCAGCTATTTCAGTAGTGGTATCATTCTATGTTGATGTTGGTGAGGCCTAAGCAAATGATTTGATATGCAGTGACTATTTGTTTATTTTGGCATATGCCTTGATTGGTTATTTCAACATGGTCCAATATGGTCCAATATTATTTAGTTAGCTCTAGATAGTATTTCTATGGATGGATACGTATCCTAGTAGTGTACCCTCACCATGATTGACATGCATTATTCTTCTCTCAGTATGATTCAGACATTGGATGGATACTTTAGCTTTCGTGTGCTTCAGTTGGTTAGTGATAGATAAAAATAACAAAATGACTTATATTATGATAAAATTTGTTCTCACTTGTTCATTTTATAGGTTAATTGTGTTTTATATAGAACTTTATGATATTGATTAGTTTAGCATAGTTTGGCAATATCACTTAGTGTAGCAGTTTGGTTCAGTATGGTCCAATATTTAGGTATTGCAGTGTATGGTTTCTTAATTGGCATTAATATTAGGACAATACACTTTCTTTCACATGGCATGTTTATCTTGAGATGACAATGAGTGCTTAGTATGAGTATACAACAGATTGACACATGGTGTACATGCAATTTTAGAGTTTTGCTACATGTATTTTTGTGATATCAATTGGGTTGCGGCAGTTAATTATTATTAGTATTGGTTAGTATTGTTTAACATTGTTCAGTATTTTTGGTCATGGATTGATACTTATATTCATATGCGTGTATCAGTCATCACTTGGGTTTAGTGGGTTTTCAATGGAACCTTAAGTATCGATGGTTATGGTAGTATTCTAGAGTTGTTGAGGGTAAGTAATTAATGTTTTGTCATTGTCTGTGAATTTATTTTGCATTAAGGATGATGATTTATAAGGGGGGGAAAATGTAATACCCCTATGTCGAATCACTATAGACAAATTTATCCTTGTTGCATTATCGTAGGAGAAGACTCTTTTTAATTGTGAGGAAATCTCAGTGAGAGATGCCTAGTGTTAGACTCATTTTGTCCGAGTACCAAACAAACTTATTGAACTAATCTATATTTACAACTTGTCTTGATACACTGGCATTGTTGGCTATATATGTATATAGATGTAATTACTTGTGTTTCTAGTCACCGTAAATTTTTAATATCTTACCCAAGTTAATAAATATATAAATAATTAAGAAAGTATTTAGTAACACACATTAATAACAAAGTATTATACTTTGCTTCCTAATAGACGAGAGATTAACTTATTCATATTAATAAACTTTATGGATTAATTATTACTTGTGGTATTATTAAAATTACTTTAGTAAACTTTAAATCAATGATGTCATAACTTAACCTATTTAGTGGATAACCAAACTTATGGTGGGTGTAGTTAGGGTTTTGAATACAAATAATAAAATAAAAACAAAAATATGAAGAAAAACAAAAGTTAAAACCAATTTTAGGGTTGTAGAGCCTCATTTCTCTCCTCCAAGATCTTGCTTCATAGGTGTTGCTATTACCAAGAGATCCACACAAGAAAGGAAGAAAGCAAGGAATGAAGATCAATTGAATGTGAAGATCCAAGTATTTTTATGCAAGTAGACATTCCTTCCTATATCTATCTATTCTTTTCTTAGTTTTGTAAACAGGGAAAATAATGAAAGCAACTTCTCTTAGATTTTTGAATCAATAGTTTTGTTATTAGATTATTTGCTTTCAAAATTTATTATTAAAAAAAACCCTTTATTTAGAGTTATTGGTTGAATAGGGTTTTGACAATGAAATAGATATTTATTGTATATACTTTCTTATATATGCTTGATTTTATACAATAAATATGTATATATACACAAATATTTATAAATATATGTATGTATATACTTATCATCTATTTTTTAATTTATTTTATACATTGTATGGATATATACTCTATATATACATTTTACCCTGTTTTATATGTGTATATACATCCTGTATACGTGGATGTATATTCAATGAAAAATAATAATAAAAAATAAAAATAATAATAAAAAAGAGAGAGAAAGATTGAATGTTGTAAATGTATACAACGCAGGTTTATTAAATAAATAATATATAAAATAAAAATAAAAATTATATATATACATATATATATATAGAAAGGGAGGTGCGGTGACTAAACCGAACCGTGCCCCCCCCTCCCATGGTAGGGAGGGAGAAGGGGTTGGGCCAGCTGGCCTCCCCCTCACACTCCTCTGTGTGTGGCACCCTGGTCGTCATCCTAGGGTCTGCCGGATTAAAAAAATAAAAATTAAAAGTGATACAAAATCCTTTTTTCAATTGTTAACGTATATATATTTTTTGGTACTTTATTTATTTCATACGGTTTATTTATTTTATATATTGTTAGTTTAAATTTTTTAATATATAATTTATATTTATATTTAATAAATTACAATTTATTTTATTATGTATATATATTATATATTTATGTATGATAATTTAGATTGTTGTACATTCAGGTATTTTAGATTAGTATTTTATATTATAGTTATTGGTTTTTGAATACAAATATTATATTATAGTTTGCGAATGACAAAAAAAATATTTAGGGAATTTTAAATTCATAAATTTAAGTTGAGAATTAATTCAGAAAGGGATGAATAAATACAATTTTTATTTATGAATAAGAAGGCGAGGCCTATTGTAAATTAATTTTGTATTTGTGTTTATTCTATTATTGTCGAGAGTATATATATATATATATATACACACACACACACAAGATATTCTTGTTTAGTCATTAGCATTAGTTTTAGCATATGAGACATGTAAGCAAATCAATGTTTCAAATACACCTCACTTCAATCACCGTCTCTACAAATTTATCCTTCTTGTGTTTGTGTCTTCACCAAAAGAATCTCACTCAAAGCTTTTGAAAACACACACGTATATATATATATATATATATATATATATATATATATATATATATATATATATATATATATATATATATATATATATATATATATATATATATATATATATATGCCAAAACTAATGCTAATGACTAAACAAGAATATCTTGAAAATAACTTATTTGATTAGTTTAAACTGATGATGATAAAGTATGTTATAATTAATATTGTGACGAAGCTAGTTTTATTTTATTGTTGTGTGGATTTTATTTATTACTCTCTTAATACAAATTCTATGAAATAATTATGTCTACATTTACATTACCATGTTTAATAAGGAAGGTTGGTCTCATTGTTATCTTGTTTATGACTCTGAAAAAAGAAAGAAAAATCTCTATGAGCACTGTTTACTTGCTCAGCTTTTCGTTGACCTCTGGTTGTCTAATTTTATAATGCAGGTAAAAAAGTCCCACAGAAATTTCACAAAGATATTTAATGTTATTTCTCTTTAAAAATATTTTTAAGGAAGTTATCTAAGTATGGTATTACCCTATCCAGAGATTATGTTGAAATTGTTGTGTAATTTTGGTTTGTATAGGATAAAAGAGATATATTTATATTTCATTCTCTAATTTTGAACGCCCCTTTTTGTATAGTTTTTGGTATAGTGAAGAATTTATTTGAATGAGTTGGTAAAAGAATTATATGTATATATAATGTATTTGAATTAGTTGAAAAGGTTTATAGTGAAATTATTACTAGTAGTAATTTGGATTGCATTCTTAAAAGTTGTCTTAAAATAATTAACTTAATGTAAATTTCTTAATCTTCTGGTTGGAGTTGTCATTAGTTTAGAATTATCAGGTGGCTTGGTTATAGCCATTCAAACCAGTTCAATAGAAAATCTAAAAATAAGATAAGATAAAATAAACTATGATATAAAATAATTAACCACATATGAAACAGGTAAAATATAGTTGAGCGAAGTCGTTACCTTCTTGTTGATGGATACTTTTACCATTGTAACAAAGACTATCCTAAACAAAAAAATTAGATATTTATCCTATAAATTAGTGGGTGAATCATTCATTTAGATCCCTTCAGTTTGGATTTGTTGATTATTATATTAGGGGTCCTTGCACTCTTTTGGGTTGACCATTTTAGTTGTTAATCTTCTTGGTCTCAAGTGGGTAGTGAGGAAATACTTAATTATTGCCATGTTTTTAGTGGAAGTTCACATTAATTATGTATGGGTAATTTTATGGGTTGGCAATGATTTTAGTAATGTTGAGGAAACTTTTTAGGCAACCCTTTGAGACCTTCTTGCCTAAATAAAAGTATGATCCCATTTTATAGAAGTAGACTTGAGAGTTGTTGAATTGAATGATTTCTTTTGGAAGATGAAAAATGTTCTTGGCACAAGTAGCACTCATTTTGACTATCAATTTTCTCCTTTTAATATACTTTATCTACCTTCTCACAACATGGTTTGTATATTTGGTAGTGGTGGAAGAGTATTATTAGGGTGGTACAATGAGAGTATTTACTAATATATACTCAAGCGGGCAATTGAACCTTGTGATTATAATCCTTTATAATTAGAAGCAACTTTGGTGAGGATTCATTTAGTGTTTTGAATACTTATTTAAATTTTTATAAAAATTAATATTCAAGTTAAATAGATTTGGTTTTAGGCATGTAATGAAATATTATTTGTAAAACAAACCTTCATAACCAAAAGAATGTAACTTTGACAGGTAAGACTAAAAGAATCATAAATTTAAATATATCTAGATTTATTGTCCAAAATAAAATAAAATTATGTAATGATAGTGACTCAAAATCGTCAAATAAGGATTTATCTAGATCACTTAATCAAAAATTGATTTCTTCAATATTGGAAATAAATCAATTAAATTAATCTATTTAAACTTTAAATAAAACTGACTTAAGCCACCTGGGTTCCAACTCAGACAAATGATTGTACTAGTTAATTGACATAAATGAAAATTTAAAATCATTACTTCTATTCTAATATAATTTAGTTTATCAATATGTAACCTTTTATGTCATTTGGAGGTATTTTGATGAAACCATTTTTGGAGATAATTGTCAAAATTATTCATTTGCTAGTTCTTTTAGTTGTCAAAGTCTCTTAGGAACCACTAGGCCAAAAGAAGCTTGAGGGAGAGTATATCATTTTTGGAGGTTGATAGTGTTTTATTTTATATTTAAATTAATGGAAATAACTTTAAATAACTAAACACGATCATTTTATATATATTTTTAATTCTTTTGGAATTAAATTTATCAAAAATATTTTGTTGTTTCTGGTTTTGGCCTGCGAAATCATTCTAGAAAGTGTGATGTGTTAGTCGTTGTGTTTGGTCTTTGCATAATGTGGAAGTTGTATCCTTTTATTTTGAGTTTCTTATTAACAAATAACCCTTCATATTTGTTTTACGACTCTTTTTGATATTTTTAGTAGGTCTTTCTTAAACCCTACTCGTTATTTTTTTGAGTCTGGTAGAAATGTATCAAGGTGTTGTTTGGTTTGGTACTCTTGTTATACGTTTTATGTATCCTTAGTCTAAAACAAGACTTTAGTTGTAATGATTATAGTATATATAATGAATCCAATTATTTATTATAGTGTAAAGGTTTGTTCATATATTTATCTTAGCATCGTTTAGTAGCCTATTTAGCCATGTAGAGTCCTTGTAACATTGAGAGTACTTTTACCTATTTAATTGTATCATTGAATCGATTAGTTCAAGTTGTTATGTTTATTATTACCTCAATATTGTCAATGTTACCAGTGTTAAAAAAAATTGTAATTTTTGTGTGTGTCTGAGATATAAATTTTGGGCATTACACCTAACTACTTTATTTATTAAAGAATCGGGTCGATTGGGATGACTCTATTGGATAAAAATTTGGAAGGGTTTAGGGTTAGATACAAATATATAAACACATCATTTTCACTATTTCATAGAATTAATCATTCATTTGTGCATTTTCTTATCCACAATTCTACTTGAGAAGTCATTGCTTCAGGTTTCATACTACACTTAGAGAGAAGAAAATTGTCTTATAGAATAAGTCTTTTGGAGTCATAAGAGAAGTTGTGTAGCCTATAGATGACCTATCTTTATTATCCTTACAAACCACAACAACCTCTTGTGAAACACCTTGGCCAAGGGAGAGATTGAGGCTCAATGGGTTTGTCTTCAAGGTAAGAATTCCCAACTCTTGTTCCTCTTTATTGAGTGGACATATTTGAATTTGTTAGAATATGAATATTTTTCTCTCTCCATGCATTAAGATTGCCTCTATATTAACTTGAGTAGATTTCTTCTTTGCATGTTTAATTTTATGTTTATTGCCCTCATTTTGTACCACAAGCTTTGGTGAGCACTAGATTATATTCTACTTTACCTTCGTTATTTACTTTCATAAGAAATCATAAGACCTAGCTATGGTTATTATGTGGTATTACTTGACTAGAGGATTTGAAATCCTCTCTAGTGATATTGGGTGGTAAAAGACCCCTTAGCTAGGTCTAGTGGATCCATATTTGTTATGACCCTGATTATCTAAATGTACCAACAAGTAGAAGGGATAATGTGATTTATCATCTAAGTTAGGATTGATTTGTAGATTAGCTTCACTTTCCATTGTATACATTATGATGAATCTGATGTGAATTAACCCTTACAAATTTTCTTTCATGTTTTAATTTATTATCATTTATTATATATTTTCATTTTTACAATACTTGACCATATCTATCTATTCAGTCTAACACTTTGTACATAGGTTTAAACATAGTTACTTCGATCAAATATATATTTCTCTATGTAGTTAATATTCAACCACATGTAACTAGATCGATCAGTTTGACTCAGTTCACTTCTTTACATACAAGTTTTTAAACTCCATTAACTCAACCAACTCTGTTATCAGGTTAAAAATCATCATCTAAACAACACAATGTAAAAACAACATTTTAACATCTTCAAAATTATCAAGTTCATTATTACCATCTTAGTCATTTCTATTCTTCATTTATAGTCTTATTTTTTTTATATTTTTCAGCCTATAAAACTATAACCCTATAGAAAACTAGGTCGACTAGATTGACATAGATCTATAGCTTGATTTCTTGCCTAGAAGAGTCAGTCAGCTTGTTTGACTATATTCTTTTGGATCTTGCTTAAACAAACATAACTAACCCAGTCAATTTTATTATGTATTATTTATATACTTGGTCACCTAAATCACCCTGTACTTTTCAATCAAAAGAATTAACTCATATTATTAGTAATTAACTCATCTTTCATTTTTTTATTTGCTTGCATAGAGTATCACACATAAACTAAATAGAATGTTTTAATTTATTGATTTAGTCATACTATTTTTATTTTTTACACACTTCTAAACCACATAACATCAAAAAGTATTAAACAAATTCTACCCAAGGTCTACCTACTTGGATTTCATCACCAAGGGGGAAGTCAACTCAATTTTATAGCCAAATATAAATACGTGATTGATGGTATATATTGGTAAATCACCCAAAACCTTTATCATTGTGGGATTGTGAAGTGAGGGGGTAGGTCCTAATACCAAGGCAGTACCATCATCAATACAAATCTCTTTTAGCCTCATCTACCTGAAACCATCCTTAGATTACCTTTCTAGTTCTTTCTAATAGCCAAATCTCTATCAACTTTATTTCTAAAAATTATTATAATTTAAAACATTTAGAAATGACCACATAGATTAACATCTTTATTTTTGTTGTTTGATCTCTAATAATTGTATGTTGTATTGAAAAAAATGTATTAACCAATGTTAGTATAAGGTTTGTGATGTGTGCCACAACTAGATTAATTGGATCAATACAATTGTTTGTGTTAATTTTAATTATTCTAAAAAATAATAGATCATCTATAGTCATAAATTTCAAAACCTATCTTTACCTTCAAAACATAATAGATCTTCTCAACTGTGTCTCCTACAATCTATGTTTCTCCATAGAACATAATTTCTATGTTCGACCCAATATCTTACGAACTACTTATTCTATTTCCTTTAAACACATATTTGAAAAATATAACTATGTTTCTTTTAGACTATGTTAGTTTTACCATTTGCAAAACACTATCGACTAGTTTGACTGTGTCTTTATAGTCTATCCTATCTACTGTCCTACAAGACAATACTGACTAATTCAACCATGTATCTTACCAATTGACATTCATTTTTACCACGTTTTTAGTTTTCCTCATTCATCATGAATTTATTGCTTAAGGATAATACAAAATTTAATCAATCAAACATGATGAGTTTTACCAATAGGTTTTCTAAGACACATCTTGTGGCACCTACTATGGATCAAAGCGATGTCCATGCTGCCACGTATACTACCAAATATGGGAATTTGTCCCATTATTCCTTGACACTTAACCCTTTATTTTATTTAGAATATGAGCATGATCTTGAATACAAATCAAAAATGCTCTTTTTCAAAAATGAAAACCCTCAACATAGAGGAAAAGATCCTATAACCATCTCTAATCTCATGATGGGCCCTCATATAGGGTAACCCCATTTAGCTTCCCATACCTTTTCCCAAGGATTTGGGGGAAGTCCTTTATTTGCATCCTAATCTTTCCCCTCTATCATGTTTTCTTTCCAAACCATGACATCATCTTCTATGTCTTCTTCAAACTCCATGCTAAGTATTTATACCAACATGGTAGGTTCAACTTCTAGTGGGCCTCTTCAAAACACCCACATCCTTAACCATACTACCAATACTTATTTTGATACCAATGCTTATTTTTCTACCACTGCTACTCATGCCACTAGTGTGGTGCATGTGACTACCTAATTGCACATTCATAGTGCATCCTAAGCTCCTATTACCTCACAAAATACTAATGCATCACATGCTGCATCTACTAGCCAAAATGTTGTTCAAACTAATCAACTTCTCCTACAAACACTTAACCAAATGCATAATTTTCAAACAAATAATGCAAATGAGATGATGCAAATGCAGAATCATCTCATACATCTCCAAAACCAACCTCACTAGGTTCCACGAGGAGCGTAATATCCTAATGGTCCCCACCCACTCTTAGGGATTCACATGGTAACCTCATAGCACAACCTTCACTTATTAATAAAAACATCAAACATTTACAAAATAAACCTCTAATACCTCAAATTACCAACATTGACATAGGAGGTACCACCCCTACCATCATTTATAATGGATTTAATGATCCTACCTTGCACCTCAAAACATTTGGAAACATTTATAAAGATTGGGTTAAGCTTAATACTTTCGTTACCACCAAAATCTTGGCTAAAAAATTCTTAGGAGATGTTTAGTTTGGTACAATCAATTAAAAACCCACTATATCAATAGCTTAGAAGACTTGGTCAATTCATTGGTCTAAGAATTCCAAACTAGTGATATTCCTAAAAATAACTTAGCCCATTTTATAAATTGAAAATAACTCGAAACTGAAATGACATAAGTCTCCATTAAATAATGGAAAAACTTGTTTAATGAATGTGATCATAATATGGTAGATGACAACCTCTTCCACTTATTTACCAATGATTTCCACCCTAAATTACAATATTGCATTAGGAACCTCTCTCCAAAAATTTTAGAAGAAGCTCTTGACTAAGCCAAATGACAAGATTTCCTCATATGTCAATTTGAACCAGCTCAACATATAACATCCACTCACATGCTCATCAAAAGTAAAAATTGTCATGGAACCAATGATGGTGTTAATAATACTTATGACACCACACATACCATCCAAGCTATTGTTCCAAACAACACCATCGAATATGTTCCTCCCCCTAACAATAGTTCTAATCATACTTTCACACTTTCTCAACACAACCACACTAATGTTCTCTAACCATTATCCCTAAAATAAATTCAAAAATGTCTTTCAATACCTCTACCATGAGATATTGACCCCACTTGTCTTATGAAATCAAGGTATGATCCAAATAAATTCTATTGGTTTCATGCAAGTTGGGGCCATTCTCATGAGACTTGTAGACAATTAAGTAATCTTGCTATGAAATTTCTTCTTGGTCCTAACTTTTACCATGAATCCCTTATCCAAAAATGTCAAAAATATTATACTCATTTAGCTATCTAAAAGTAACCCCTTCCTAACCACCAATACAACATCAAATAACCTACTCCTACTACTAACAACATTGAAAGTATTACAGACCTTAACACTAATAAGGAAAATGTGGTTAATATGATTACTATGACATGAGTGGTTTATTTTATTGACTCAAATCCAATACCTATACATCACACCTCTCAACCATTCTACATTATTCTAGACACTTCCCCATCCCATCTCATATAATTGGGGAAAGAGGAACCAATACCCATATAAGCACCATTTCCAACTACAAAAATTGATCATACCTTTCATACCATTGATATAAATTCTACTCTTACCCCAATTTCCATATCAAAAGATAACATACCTCAAACTTCCAATAGTATTTATTCTACCCAACCATAATAAATACCTCAACCAACCATCACATCACCTAAAGTCACTTAACCCACTTTCAACCAACTACACCAACCATACCCTATCAACACAAATTTAATTGTACATCCAGCCCTCCTTCCCAAGATATATTACAACTCTATACACCTATATCTAACCATCCTCTCATGGGTTATGATGAATGGGATCCTATTTCAGAACTTTCCCATCTTCCATCTCAAATCCCCTTTTTATAGCTAATGATAACTTCCCCCCACCATAAAAACCACATAATGCAATTATTATTTGAGATGAACATCTCTCATTCTCATCTTGTAAGACAAGAAGCTACCTTATCTAGATCCCAAGATAGTATACTTAAATAATGTGAAGAGATGTCCATCCATGTTGATGAAACAATGGACACTTCCCTCTCACTTAAGTTCCCTATCTCTTCTATGATTCCTGATGAGATATTGCTTCATGTAGATAATCCTCCTTTATTCATTAGTGTCTACATAGGCAATATCCAAGTTAAGCATGATTTAATTGATGAAGGTTTAGGCACTTGTGTTGCCTCACTTGCCTTTATTAAAACCCTTAGATATTCTAAATGTAATCTCAAATCTACATGCAGTTAATGTCAAGGCTATGACAGAAGGTAAATGACTCTTTTAGGTTATGTTTAGATTCCCATTACTGCTCTTCCTTTTACTGTCTATGTGAAATTTATGATTTTTATCTTTCTAATTTATTACAATATCTCACTTGGTCGACCTTGGACTCATCATATGAGAGCAATCACCTCATCTGCATGCCAATGTGTTAAATTTACTCACAATGGATCTATCTACAAGATTCAATGGAACACAGATCCTTAGCATTTTGAATAATTATAAAAATGTGGTGTCTTTAAAATACCCACCCTTGAACTTTTACCTAGTGTTTCATTCTAATAATCCCAACACTTCAACTATCCAGTCAATTCCACTTGAGGCTATAATGATCATCTAGATCTAATTAAGAATATTCTACCTAACATCTTAGAATCTAATGATGATGAGCTAGATGAGATAAGCCTAAAGATCAAAACTTTTGATCTTTCCCCTCGCATAATCACCCAACTTCCTCCTCTTTAAATTCGATCTCGTCAGCTACCTTCTAATGACATACTAGTTACCTTAACCAAAACTCAACATTCCATTCACCATACTTTCTTGGACAATGAAATAATTTCTACTGTTACCATTTACTTGAATACACCTGACTATGATGATGATTATGTTTTAGAAGACACATTCTTAGCTGGATTCATCCAGGCTATAAATTTTAAAGTTATTCGATATCACTCTTCTTTATGTCATTTTTTTTCATTTTGCTTCTAGTATTCCTTATTTTATAGTACTTAATACTAGTTTTTACTCTATTGTTCATAGGGTAAAGATGGAACACTCACATGGTATGACTATAGTCATAACAGAACCTCTCAAGAGTATGTTCATGGATCATGCCATGACAAGACATTATTTTTCCAGATATCATTACCGTTACAGTCTATTTCCTCCAGAGATGTTAGCCACAATGATTAAACCCACTGAAAAACCATCCTCACCTACATATGAGCCTAGTCCAGTTTCCACTCATGTTCCCCCTTTCTTGGTGATGGTTTTCTTCCCTTACCAACACAATGGGCAAATCAACCTTATTGTGATATTCATAGAGTTGTTCATTGGACCAAAGATTTCCACCTATATCAATAGTCCTAGGCTTTTCCTTCCACCCCTTCAACTAAGAGACCCCCATAGTCTACTAATATACATATTTTTTTATTTCATGGAAAAAATGACCATTCTTATACCTGCTACTAAAAACTTAGATAATACATCGACACATTGTGCCTAGTCATTGCTCATCCCAAAGACAAGACCATACCTCCTCCCAAGCTACTACCAGAGTACATCCCTAAATACAAGGAAGTATATTATCTTTGGAACCAGTGTGATACACATCATACTAATCGATGTTGAGTTTTAGAGAATCATCTTTGTGATTTCCCACAGTCGACACCCACACTAGTTATTCCTCCTCATACAGGTCACTTGTGTAATAAGGCTCCTTCATCAGCTTCACCTCCTCATATTTCCATAAATACCATTCCCATCAAGATATCCATTCCTCTCCTTGAATATCCAACACATGATATACCACATGAGTATTACTCTTATTATTTTACACCCACCTTTTCAATTCAGATGATACAAAATGAAGTCTTTGCACAACTTTCTATGAAGACTGATGAGACTATGGCTAGTATCAGAGTTCAGCTACATAGAGATTTTTTATATGTTATGGATAAGATTTGTAGTAAAATATACCAATATTTGTGAACATGGCATGGTGTTATTTCACATTGTTATATTTTATGATTTTGATTGGATTTGTGATCTATTTATATATCTTATATCTTTGACTATGTGTCAAACATGCTTTCATTTATCTAATATGATGGACCATTATATTATGCTTTATGTGTTTTATATGGTTTCATTCTCTTTTTCTTTTTCTTATGACTTATTAACATTATTTTCATGAATGCAAACTTATTCTTGTGGTTTCACTTCTTTCATGGATTCTTTTATTTTCTCTAGAATGATTGTTTACTATGTTTTACACTCAAATAAAGATAATTATTATTGTGACTTGATTATACAACCTTGATTCCATTAGTATTTTATCTCTAAAATATGATGAGTTAACAAACAAGACTTTTCATTCTACTACTTATATACACCAGTCTATTTTGATCTCATTTCTTCCCTTATTTTCCTTTCACATACTAAACATACATATAGTTGAAACTTGAGATTACATATTATCTCATAAGTAAGCCTAATTTATTTAGTCAATCATATCTCTAGTTACTTAGCTTACTTTAATCAAAGTCTAAATTTTATTCGTGTGTATCACTTTTATCACTCATGTTAGTTATTACAAGTTCGTATGGAGGAAGAATCATAAAAGTCATGAAAAAGTTAAAAGCCAAATCATTTAAACAAAAGGCAATGATTCAAAAGGCAACATACAATTCAAAAGTATAATCACACCAAAAGACAATTCCTTCGAGACTAATTAGTCTCACTTTTATTGGTTTTACCCTTACATGATTGATTGATTCTCTTGTATATTTCTTTTGATGATTGTTGGTACTAATGTCATGTGTTTGTATGTGCATAAATGATATGCCTCTGACATGGTATGGAAAAGAAGAAGTAGTTTGGAATACAGCTAGTGGGTCATGATGGGAACCAGTCACGTCAGTTCATGATACCACTCTTCCCACACTACTAGACATGGTGATTATACACACACACACACACACACACACACACACACACACACACACACACACACACACACACACACACACACACACACGTGGTCCTTAGATGGGGTTATGACTCTTTTGAGAGGTCTAAGGAGTTTTTATGATAGATCACAGTGTACTTTAGCTATTTCAGCAGTGATATCATTCTATGTTGATGTTGGTGAGGCTTAAGCAAATGATTTGATATGCAGTGACTATTTGTTTATTTTGGCATATGCCTTGATTGGTTATTTCAAAATGGTCCAATATTATTTAGTTAGCTCCAGATAGTATTTATATGGATGGATACCTATCCTAATAGTGTACCCTCACCATGATTAACATGCATTATTCTTCTCTCAGTATGATTCAGACATTGGATGGATACTTGAGCTTTCATGATTGTGTGCTTCAATTGGTTAGTGACAGATACAAATAACAACATGACTTATATTAGGATAAAATTTGTTCTCACTTATTCATTTTATATGTTAATTGTGTTTTAAATGGCACTTTATGATATTGATTGGTTTAGCATAGTTTGGCAATATCACTCAGAGTGGCAGTTTGGTTCAGTATGGTCTAATATTTAGGGTGTTGCAGTGTATGGTTTCTTAATTGGCATTAATATTAGGACAATACACTTTATTTCACATGGCATGTTTATCTTGAGATGACAATGAGTGCTTAGTATGAGTATACAACAGATTGACACATGGTGTACATGCAATTTTAGAGTTTTGCTAGATGTATTTTTGTGATATTAATTGGGTTGTGGTAGTTAATTATTATCAGTATTGGTTGGTATTGTTTAGCATAATTCAGTTTGCTCAGTATTTTTGGTCATGGATTGACACTTATATTCATATGTGTGTATAAGTAATCACTTGGGTTAAGTGGTTTTCCAATGGAACCTTGAGTATCGATGTTATGGTAGTATTCTAGAGTTGTTGAGGGTAAGTAATTAATGTTTTGTCATTGTCTTTGAATTTATTTTGCATCAAGGATGATGATTTTATAAGAGGGGGAAAATGTAATACCCCTGTGTCGAATCACTATAGACAAATTTATCCTTGTTGCATTATCGTAGGAGAAGACTCTTTTTAATTGTGAGGAAATCTCAGTGAGAGATGCCTAGTGTTAGACTCATTTTGTCTGAGTACCAGATGAGCTTATTGAACTAATCTATATTTACAACTTGTCTTGATACACTGACATTGTTGGCTATATATGCATATAGATATAATTACTTGTGTTTCTAGTTACTGTAAACTTTTAATATCTTACCCAAGTTAATAAATAAATAAACAAATAAGAAAGCATTTAGTAACACACATTAATAATAAAGTATTATAATTTGCTTCCTAATAGATGAGAGATTAACTTATTCATATTAATAAACTTTATGGATTAATTATTACTTGTTTTATTATTAAAATTACTTTAGTAAACTTTAAATCAATGAGGTCATAACTTAACCTATTTAGTGGATAACCAAACTTGTGGTGGGTGTAGTTAGGGTTTTGAATACAAATAATAAAATAAAAATAAAAATATGAAGAAAAACAAAAGTTAAAACCAATTTTAGGGTTGTAGAGCCTCATTTTTCTCCTCCAAGATCTTGCTTCATAGGTGTTGCTATTACCAAGAGATCCAAACAGGAAAGGAAGAAAGCAAGGAATGAAGATCAGTTGAATGTGCAGATCCAAGTATTTTTAGGCAAGTAGACATTCCTTCCTAGATCTATCTTTTCTTTTCTTAGTTTTGTAAAGGGGTAAAATAATGAAATCAACTTCTCTTAGATTTTTGAATCAATGGTTTTGTTATTAGATTATTTGCTTTCAAAATTTATTATTAGAAAAAACCCTTTATTTGGAGTTAATGGTTGAATAGGGTTTTGACAATGAAGTAGATATTTATTGTATATACCTTCTTATATATGCTTGATTTTATAGAATAAATATGTATATATATACAAATATTTATAGATATATGTATGTATATACTTATAATTTATTTATTTATTTATTTTATACATTATATGGATATATACTCTGTATATACATTCTATCCTATTTTATGTGTATATACATCCTATATATGTGGATGTATATCCAATGAAAAATAATAATAAAAAATAAAAGTAATAATAAAAAGAGAGAGAGAGAAAGATTGAATGTTGTAAATGTATACAACACAGGTTTATTAAATAAATAATATATAAAATAAAAATAAAAATAATAAAAATAAAAATATATTTATATATATAGAAAGGGAGGTGCGGTGACTAAACCGAACCCTGCCCACCCTCCATAGTAGGGTTTATTAAAAAAAATTGTATCACTAATTAAAAAAATAAAAATAAAAAGTGATACAAAATCCTTTTTTCAGTTGTTAATGTATATATATATTTTTTGGTACTTTATTATTTATAATTCTTAATTTGTTTAAAAGACCAATATTTCATATGGTTTATTTATTTTACATATTGTTAGTTTAAATTTTTTAATATATAATTTATATTTATATTTAATAAATTACAATTTATTTTATTATGTATATATATTATGTATTTATGTATGATAATTTAGATTGTTGTTTTACATTTTGGTATTTTAGATTATAGTTATTGGTTTTTGAATATAAATAGTATATCATGGTTTGCGAATGACAAAAAAATTATTCATGGAATTTTAAATTCATATTTATTTAATTTAGAAATTTGAGTTGAGAATTAATTTAGAAGGGGATGAATAAATACAATTTTTATTTATGGACAAGAAGGCGAAGCCTATTGTGAGTTAATTTTGTGTTTGTGTTTATTTTATTGTTGTCAAGTATATTTATTTGTATAATTTTATGTGTGTGTGTGTGTGTGTGTGTGTGTGTGTGTGTGTGTGTGTGTGTGTGTGTGTGTGTGTGTGTGCGTGCGCACATATATTCAAGATATTCTTGTTTAGTCATTAGTATTAGTTTTATCACTCATGTTAGTTATTCCAAATCCGTATGGAGGAAGAATCATAAAAGCCATGAAAAAGATAAAAGCCAAATCATTTAAACAAAAGGCAACATACAATTCAAAAGTATAATCACACCAAAAGACAATTTATTATATTTAGCACATCTCCTATTCCTAATCAAATCTCAAACTCCATAGTTGGCCTCATGATAGAGTCAAGGTTTATTAGAGTGCAGTAGGCCAGTAGATTGGGATAGGAGAATAAAAAATAATCTATATTTGCTGCCCACTTTCTCACATAAGTACCCAATCTTCACAATAGACCGATGGCTCTGTAAAAGGTCCTAAGGAACGAGGGACATGTTGTGGGAAGGTAAGTCCATTTTACTTTCATGAGTTAGTCTTAGTATCTCACCTATTTACCTATACATATTTGTGCTTATTATGTGCATGTATCCTTTGTATTTTGATGGTTACTAGACTCTTAATGTCTTTTCTTCTTACCTAGTATGCCTCATGTTTACTAAGGTTTTCTCATAAACACCTATGTCATGATTTTTTACATTCCCTATTTCATTACAACAATTCTAATATTTCCCTTTGAGGACTATTATTTTGTTAACTGATCATCCCCCTAGGGTTTTCTCTTATGAGTTACAGTGTAAGACCATGGATATGACCAAGCTTTCCTCATAAATTACCAGAACAAAATATTTCCATATTTTTCCTCTTATTACCATTCACCTCATTGGTGTTCACCTTGTGAGTTCTAGCGTAAGACCATGGATAGGACTAGGCTCTCCTCACAAATTACCACATTAAAACATCTTAAAAAAATTTCCACCTTTATTTTTACATCATTGGTTTTTTTTTTGTGAGTTTTAGTGTAAGACCTTGGATAGGACTAGGTCCTCCTCACAAAATATTCTAATAAAAAGTTCATATTATAACCAAGTCACAATAAAATTGCATGCTTCAAATTTGAGATAATTTGTATTACATTATGATTTACATACTTTCCATCTTGATTTAGTATGTTTTATGCTTACTTTATAAACACTTCACTTTTATCCTCTTAGTTTCCAATTGCATGTATGTTTATAACCATTTTATTAAATTTATCATACTTCCTATCTTGATTTAGTATGATTAATTTGATTTATACTTACATTATATTTTTCTCTTGATACTTACCATCTTGATCTGGTATGATGGATTAACTTTATTGTTTGTTTATTTTTTATTCCATTGGTTTTCACATGTTTTCCACTTTATTATAAATTTTCATACTTCCCAACGTGATATAGTATAAATTTTATTTGTTTTAACTTGGTACAATAGTTTACATGGTTTGAGAACATTTCATTACCATTTTTGTTTCTTATATTTATTCATATTTTATTTTTTACACATTTCCCATCGTAATATAATGTGTATTACATTTGTTTTGATTATTTATACTTTTCCAAATCATTTTGCCTTTTCTTTTTAACCAGGCATGTGTATCACATAATGATAGAAAATAAAATATACATCACATATTTACCTTAGCATATACAACAAAAGTAAAATACATGTGCTAGAAAGAAAAAATATCCATACATCCATCCATAGATAAATATAAATCATAGACCAAGAAATGCCCATATATATACCATGAGTTTTATACAATACAAATACAAAATATAATAGTTACAACTCTAAGGTTGTGCCCCATCATACCTATTTTGTGGATGAACCATGCTACCCTTTGATGTCTATGACTGACTCCTTTGAATGGTACATTGTAATGAAGTACTCCAAGATCTTAATCCATTAATTTAACCATGTAGATTGGCCATTTAGGCCTACATGCATCTAAATGTGATAGTGGTCACCATATGAGTAGCTCGCTCTTGTGCCAACATGTATAGGCTTGAGCCTCTCCCTCTCCTACTCATGTAGGCAACTTTGAGCCACCTCCTCATGCCTAAAACTATCGAGCTACCTCCCACACTAGCATAAATTAGCTAGCATAAGTTAGGGTAGATGGTACCACATGATATAATAAGGTGGATGGCTCATAATATGATAACACCCCATCAAAAATATTATGTCCTATGATAATCATGGCTCCCCATTCAATTTCCTCCATTGTGGTACCTATAAAAAAACCAAATATACATCAAATATCATGTATATATATCTCAAACCATCTATCTATCACTAAATACATAAATAATAATGCAACTAGTGATCTATGTTAAAAACTTAATAAATCAAATAATTTATCACCAGTGCTAGTATTGTTGACCACGGTCTTCCCATTAGCTCAATCGTCAAACACCTCCTCTGTCGGTTGCCTTCATACGAGTGGAAAACCATGACTCACCACATAATCTCATTAGCATCCCCTCCTTAATGTCATTTCTCTCAACTATCTATGCCCCAAAGTCATCATAGGATCACCATGTGTGATTGATCACCCCTATATCCCCTCTCATCAATAGTGCCTCTATCTCTGATGAGATTGAGGTGGTTGTTGTCACTCCCATTATGGATCTATTTTTGCATCCTCACATGTAACATCCACATCCATAACATCCTCAACACTACGCCTCATTACCTCTTATTATTATTCTTACCCTATCCATGGTCATGCTTGTTGATGCCTATTCATAGGTATCTTATCAGGCACCCTTGTGCCTCCTCTCCCTCTCAACTCTTTAGTATATCATTTCCAATATATAGGTACTACTAGAAGAACTATTGGATATGGTAGGCCTAGTTACCTAGGTACAAAGCTATTGGATGTGACTCCACCCATAAATTATAGTGGTTCATGATCTGAATGCATGCCAAAATGATAGCAACCATCACCTAAGATGAACATGTGGTGGAAATGTTAGTGTAAGGCTACCACACTATCTACCATCATGTAATAGTCTATAAATTTAAGACATGAGGCATGACACACACTACATGATCTTGACTCTATCTAATAACCCAAGGTAGCCTATCATTAACCACATGGGGAAACCCATTAGAATGATACATAGGGTATATCTTATAGATCCATGAACTCAAAAAAATAATGGGGCCCATCATTTTCTATCCCCAAGACAACATCCCATACATATCATGCATGAGTTGTACCCAAATGACAAAACCAATAGCATATAATGCACCCTGCTCCAAGATAATCTAAAACCAAGTTACTATGTACAATAGTACCTTCCCATTTGATTTGTGACACAAAACTCATGTTGTCATAAGTCCTATCAATGCCTTCCAAATATCCAAAATGGTTTAGATATAAACATCAAACAAACTCACATACAGACCAAGATAAATCCTCTCTAAGCCTATCAGCTAATTGGCTAGGGCTCGCCTCTCATCCTCTATCTTTGATGAATCATATATAACCAGAGTCCTAATAATAGGAATTCCAAGCAAGGTATAGACATCCTCGAAGGTGATTCCCACCTCTATTATGCCCTGCTCTACCTCCCCTTGGAAAGTGTTGGTCAATCGCTCCCATGTTCCTATGAACCTGATAACTAGATTAACACTAAGTGAGATCCTCTTCATCTCCATGATGCCTCTAGATCCCACGTAAACTAGTTGAACTCAATCCACATATGACAACCATTCCAAAAAATTTGGTAGTCATGACGCATCCACCAGGTGCCAAAATATCCATCACCTCTATAAAATATCAAATAATAGAGAACACATTAGATCTCAATGTAATAATAATAAAATACATTCTTAAATATTATCAAAAAACTAAAAATTAAATACTTCGTCAACATATTTATCTTATTTTCCCCTTTTCTTACACAATCACCCCCTTTAATACTAAATTGGCCCTATCACCTCTTTGCCATACTAAATCAGGCCTCTACTACACCCTCAACCCATTCCTACAAACACAATCGACCTGTTTGACGCCAAATCAACCCTTTCCCTTTTTTTGCATACTATATCATCCCTCTACCACATAATACACCCCACTTAATAGACTATATTAGCCATCTAATACGTACTGTAAAAGCTATAAGGTACTATGTTGGCCATATCTCATTTTATAACTAGATCGGCTCTCTACTACGTAGTTGGTTACCCCCAGTGATACTAAGTCAGTCCTCTCCTATGCAGCTAGCCACCTTGATTTCTCTTACTCTTTAAAACTTATTCAATAGGGTTGACTTTATTCTTAGTTTATGATGACTTTTAAACCATTTACCATAAATGCCTTAAGCATTTATTGGTATGATTCTTTCCTACCCAGTACCACATTCTACCCCTAGTTTACCTAAAAATTTCCTAGGGTCATTTTTGGTGTCTAAATTTTGACTAAAAACTATATATATATATATCTTAATTTTAGATAAAATTACCTGGGAATTTGAAATTAATTTATCACTTACTTGAGTTGCATTAGTTGTAGCCACTAGGCATCTTCCACATCGTAGTTGTAGTCTCCTCACTATGGTTTCTCTTAGGGATCAACTAGGTCTTTCAAAGAAATATTTTCTTAGAATAGTAAAAATAACAAATGAATTAATTTTTATCCTATTTATATTTACTATTCAAAATTATTTACCAGTTAATTATTTACAACAAGATTCTATTTTTTGCCTATAACTTTGTTTCTACTAACTCTTTTTCTAAACTGAAAGATGTTTTGAAATCCTAACATCATAGAGAATTATTACATATATTACATGTATATTTTATAAAAATTTCAAATTTTCATTTATTTTTTAAGTTTGCCTAATGTTCCCTACATTGGACACCTTCATATTTCTCTCACTTCCATCCTATTATACAACACTAAGATAAGTAAAGGTATATATTTTTCAATTCTATCCTTTCATTTATATTATTTGCTTCTTACTGTAATTTATGTAGCTCAACATTATGTGTTGCTATGTTCTTTTCCTGAATCACCATCTCATGTTACAACTATGTGACATGTGATGAAATTCAAGTAGGACATATGTATACACAATATTTTTAAACTTTATCATTTATTAATACTTTGTTTCTTGTAAGAACCCATCAAGTCTCAATCTCTCTAAGTGCATGCCTTAAAAGGTGCATCAGGAAAGGGGTGGGTAGACCATTAGTACTTGATAAGATTATTGTTCCCTATACCACCATTTGAAACCAACACAAACCTTTCCTATATATTTTCTTAAGCTTTGACACCTCCCTTACACACTCCTCCAAGAAATTCACTACTTCAAATAGTCCCTACCTAAGCCAAAACTTATTTTTGGAATTTACCAAACAAAGTCAGTCTGAGTTGATCCTATTCTTAAAATATAAGCATGTTATGGGATTAGGTCAGCTTTGGCCGACCTAGTTTGGGACCTAACTGCTTTATTTATTAAAAAATAGGGTCGATTAGACTGATGGGTAAATTTTTTTTAGGGTTTAGGATTAGATCTAGATAGATAAACACATCCTTTTCACCATTTCATAGAGTTAAACATTCATTTGAGCATATGCTTATCAACCACTCTACTTGAGGATCCATTTATTAGGGTTTCATACTAAACTTGGAGAGAAGAATCTTGTCTTGTGGAAGAAGTATTTTGGATGCATATGAGAATTCATATGGCCTAGAGCTGACATGTCTTTGTTATCTTTACAAACCAAAACAACCTCTTGCAAAGCACCTTGGCCAAGGGAGAGATTGAGACTCGATATATTCATCTTCAAAGTAAGTATTCCTAACTCTCGATCCTCTTTATTAAGTAGATAGATTTATATTTGTTTGATTATGAATATGTTTCTCTCTCCATGCATTAGGATTACCTCTACATTGACTTGAGTAGAGTTCTTTGCATTTTTATTTTTATGTTTATTACCCCCATTTCTTGCCACAAGCTTTAGTGAGCACTAGATTATATTTTACTTTACCTTTCTTATTTACTTTCATAATAAAACATAAGACTTAGCTAGGGTTATTATGTGATATTGCTTGACTAAAGGATTTGGAACCCTCTCTAGTGATATTGTGTGGTAAGGGACCCCTTAGTTAGGTCTAACAGATACATATTGGTCATGAACCTGATTATGTAAATGTACAAATGAATAAAAGGGATAATGTGATTTATCTTCTCTGAGATAGGATTGAATTGTTGATCAACTTCAATTTCCCTTGTATACAATAAGTGTTGAAAGCCAAATATTGCATTATATTCTAGATTGATCACAATGTTTCATACATATGCATAAGTGGGTTAACTACATATAGTTTGAGCCCTCTTTATAGTATTAAGATGTAGGGAAATCTCAATCACTTATTGGGGACTGGTTGGGGCCATCAAACTTGACATACTAACTAATTTTTCAAGGGTTATCATGTGCTTAAAAGTATAATTAAGGTTTCAAAGGAAGGAGAAAGAAAACATGGATCAATGTACATGACCAAAGGTGATTTTACACACATGAAGCATCTATAGGCATTGGCACTATGGTCTAAGGTGTCATAGGCCTACATAGTCAACAAGGATAATGATGATAGAGCCTCAAAAATATTCATTACTATAAGGGTTTCTATTTTACTAGTAGTGTCCAAGCGAGGTTTTAGCTCCTATTTCCTGATTTGAGTGCTTACAAAGTAGACACATCTATTTTATAAATAGTGATGAATATAATGAGCAATATAATATTAGAATAAATAAAGTACCTTTCTTCAGACTTGGTATATCAATTACAAATAATGTAAGTGAAATATCAATCTACCTTTTTACATTCAGATTTGTGTGATTATTTCCCTATATTACACAATCTGAATATTTTTTCAATTTTACTATATTTAGATTACACTAATAAAAAATAGGTAAAAAATTTTAGTGAACATGATCATTGATTTCAACATGAAAAAAACCCTAGGTTTATTATACCTTAAGGTTTTATATTATATTAGGGTTTGAGATTTATCCTCTATTAAGGTTTGAATTTTATATATGATTTTTGATTTCCCCTTATTCACACATAATCATAATGAAATATAAAATTAATGTAGACATTCATAAAATAAATATTATATTGATTTGAATGAATTGTTTGATGATAAAGATCAACATGAACTTAAAAAATGCCTTAGATTAATTTCACATATGGTTAATGCAGTGTTACATGTAGTTAAAGATGAAAATAAAAAGTTGCTATGAAACCCATATTTTAGGCTTGAAATGCTAGAATTTTTTATTGATACTAATTCACCTTTTAGAGGTGTTGATCCTACAGTAGGTATTTAGACCATTATTCCTATTGATGATATTCATGTGTCTACACTTATGGATACACATGTGATGGCTACACTTGATGTTGGATCAACACAAATTAATCCTCAAAATTCTATAATTAACCCTACACAACATAGTTTGGTGCCTCATAGGCTTGCCAATCTTGTGATACAACCTACTACTAATCAATCTCCTATTTATACTAATCAAGATTTTTACAAACTCTTTTCGATCTTCAAGTCAAGGTTTCTAAATTGTAACAATTTTCTCATAGAGTAGGTTATTTGACAAATTTTCAAACATTATTACACAACCCTTTAGCCCCAATGATTTCCACTTTTCTTTGCCTGTAAGATTCATTGCACCTAAGATTACATGATATGATGGTAAAGGTTACCTAGAACAACATTTTAGTGTCTTCCATACAACATGTTTAAATTATTCCTATAGTTTAAGTTACTAATAAATATTTTTTATAGGAGCCTTAAGGACTATGACTTGTGATTACTTTATGGCCTTCCCTTCCAACTAATACATGCTTTAAATACTTTGGATAACAATTCATTTCTCACTTTTATATCAATATTAGTGAGAAGATCTCTTATTCTCAAGTTGTAAAACATAAGTAAGGACTTAATATGCCCATTAGTGAGTATGTGATTTGTTATAAGACTATGCTCTAAAAATGAAAAATTATATGGATGATAATGAATTCTAGGGTATATTCAATCCAAGCTTACTTGCGCCTATCCATGAGTCTATGTTCAAACTATTATAATATTTTGGTGATATGTGCCATAATATTAAAACTCGTGAGATTAAACTAATTTCCACAAATAAATTAAGTATATGAGCAACCTGCCACATCTCCCAATGCCAATTTTCAAATAAATCCAAAATTTAATCCAAGGATAATTATATTAATAATGAGTCTAAAATAAATATTAATGTGGTTTCAAAACCTACTAATAGGATTTTATTTTTGGTTCTTCAAAAGAGGCAATTTACACAATTATCAAAACCTTCTCATATGGTGTTATAAAAGTTACTCGAGTGTAATTTCTCATCTCTCCTTCTATAAATAGAGGTTGATATGACAAAGGTAGAACCTAAGGGGCTCAATATCAATGCATATTGTGATTGGCATAGATTTGCAGAACATTCTAATAAGATGCTATGGCTCAAGACATACGATACAATATTTAATTGAGAACAATGTTATTGAGATAAATGATGTTAATACACTAACGAGTGATTTTACATAACCTAATTCAAAGCTTAAGATATTTTTAGATCCATTTCAAAAACATTAAACATAAGAAACCAAGACTAATACTAAGGTACATATGACTTACAATGTGCATCCTCCTTCAAATTCATGTGCTTTTAAAAATGAGGAGGCTTATCCTATAATTTGTATTATTGATATACTTAAAGATACATAAGTATAATGACTTATACTCACATTCAATGACCATGATATTATTGATGATGATTCCACCAATGTTTCTTTTTTCATATGAAATTACATATACACATACTCGTATCATTCATCTTACGTACATATATTAGGTTTGTAATAAAATCTAGAATGTGCATAACTTTGAGAAGGGTTTTAACCCTTCAATATTTAAACCTCAACCTAACTCTCCTTCAACCTATGTTCTTAGGGGTCAAATTTTATCCTAAGAATAGATCACCTCCATTAACATTTTTATATTCATAAAATAAATCCATGTGAGGGGCCATATTAAAAGAGGCACCCTTGTCAATCAACTATGCACAATCTCATGCATACAAGCTTGAATTTGTCAAAAACAAATACCTTGAGTCTTCACTATAAGGATTTGTTTTTTCATACAAGGAATAATTAAATGAATTACCATTTTAAACCTCTTTAGATTTGTAATATTTCTTAAAATGCCCCATTTTACCATTGTTCTAGCATTTTCTTTTATTTTTTGTTATAGTCTTAGATTTACCTCTAGGCTTTGATTGTCTCGACTTTATTTTAGTTATTTATTTGGAGAGACCTATTACAAATAAGTAATATTTTGTTTGATAATCCTTAGTGGATTTCTACCTAATTTATTTTGATTATAAGGCTCCTACCATGTCCTTAATTTTTAATGTTGATGCAATAATATTTATTTACATAAATATTAAAATGTCCCAAGAGTCAGGTAAAAAACACATCAAAAAATACACCTTTATTCTTCATCCATTTTAACTTCAATATAAATTAATTAACTCAACACAATATTTAAATCATTTAGATGTTTAGTTGTAAATTCATCATCATTCATTGTTAATGAACACAGGTTCTTTTAGATAAATAGTTTGCTCACTAGAGACCTTATGTCTAATACAAAGTTCATGACTTCTCACATAGATATTTAAAAGTTTTCTCCATTAATACATCAACAAAACTAAATTTTATAGACACAATCTTATCGAACTCTTTGCCTTCCTATCACATTTTCCTTATCTTCTACCTTTATACATGCAGGTTACATTCCTAATACAATAACCCATCGTTCTCTATCCAAAATAAGATATTCATCATGAGTTTCTAATATTAAAAATATTTTGATATAAAAAATATGATATTATTCATGTTAAAAAATATTATAATAAAATCCATTATGTAGATAAGCATTAGACTAACAATCAATCCTCTAATTAAGGAGACAAAATATAACAACTTACAAAAAATAGTTCTAACTAATCATATTCTATGGGAGTTTGTTAATATTTTAACAAATTCATAACAATATTATAAAATAACAATGTGGGTTTTAACAACTTCATTTAGATAGTTATTATCTAGGATAAATGAACTATTATCTATTTAATTAATTTAATATTCCTCCCTTTATTCATCATAATCTTTAGAGTATAAGAGATAAATTTTGATTGCCTCAAACTTATCATGTGTAAGTGACTTGGTGAAGACATATAAACACTAATATTTAGTGAGCATATATTGGACTCCCAATCAATTATCGATAGAGAGTGGCATTTACTGGTGGTGATGGATTTGAATGAGACAATTAAAGCCTTATCTCCATAGGTGTGGTAATAGGTTTACAATCCATCATCTATAAATTATTGAGCATGGCCTTGGCATACTTCATTTCAGACAAAAATATGTCATGCCCCTCTTGTCATACTTCCAAATAAAGACAATAATGTAGTATCTCGAGATCTTTCATGTCAAATGATCACTTGAGATCATTCTTTGTTGCATCCATCATCTTCATTGAGCTTCCAATGATGACTAGATGATCAACATGTATAATGAAAATCACAACCTCCCCCTTGCTCCTTGAGGTATATGTTTGTATCATATAGATTCCTCTAGGATACATGTTGTATGAAATGCTCATCAATCTTAATGTACTAGGCTTGGGGATCCTATTTGAGACCATATAATGACTTAATAATTTTACACACTTTTTTTTCTTAACCGGGTGTGATAAAGCATTTTGGCTGAGTAATTTAGAATTAGTCTTGTATATATCCACTTAGGAAGACACTTTTCACATCTAAAATTATTAACATTCCAACCAAACTATGCAACCATAACAAAAACCATTTTGATGATATTTATCTAGGTCATGGGAGAAAAGGTCTCCTCATAGTCAATTTCTTCCATTTGTCCATAGCTCTTTGTTATAAGTCTTACCTTATAGTTGTTAATGTTGTCATGTCATTTCTCCTTGGTCTTAAATACCCACTTGCATATGATAGGCTTATTCCATAGTTTAATATCAATAAGCTACCATGTGTTTTTATTTATGAGTGACTTATACTTTACATACATGGCTTCTTTCCACATTTTTGACACTTAGGATTCATAAGCCATTGGGGGTTCAAATGATTCTATAACTATGCTTGTTAGGGCCAATTCACCTTTTTACAAGCCATGTTAAGAGTCCTTGGTCATGCAGTGGAAGTGTCTAGGACTCCATCCAATTTTACATCTTGAATTATACTAGTATACCACTTGGACATGCATTATACAATACTAGAGACTGTTGGAGGGCCTAGTTGACCATCATCATTGTATTCATCACTACCACTATCCATATTAGGAATACTATAAGGACTAATGCTTGTATAATATGACTATGTGAAGGGTGATTTGGATTCACCCTTTTCATCACATACATCATTGTTGATATATATCTTCTTATTTTTTAGGTTTGTGAATTGATATGCCTTAAAATATTCATTGTATAAAAAAACATGCCATATATTTATTATCTAGTTTCTTTATCTTATGTTTAGGAACATGTATATGTGATTTACAAACAAAAACATGAAGATGTGATATATAAGGCTTATACCCAGTCCATGCTTCCTATGGAGTAACATTGATGAGAGATTTGATGGGTGCCCTATTCAATAGGTAGATCACTGTGTAAACTACTTTTGCCTAGTATGTACGAGGAAGTTGTGAGTCCTAAATCATGTTGCATACCATTTTCATATTAGTGTGATTATGTCATTATATAACATCATTATGTTAAGGAGGATAAAGTGCAGTTAGCTTATTTATAGTTATGGAGTATAAAATGCTTTCAAAAATTTAGAGAAATATTTATTGACACCCCTCTATCTGAGTAGATCCTATAAATTTGATGACCAGTTTCTTGTTCCATAGTGGATTTGAAATATTTGAAGACTTGAAAAGTTTGATCCTTAGCATTCAAGCAGTATACCCACATTTTGTGTGAGTAGTCATCAATAAAGAGTTAAAAATATTGGATTTCACTAATACTCAGTCACATGTGCCTGCATAGATCAATGTGCACCATATCTAATGGGCTAGGATATCAATATTCACTTATGCCAATCATATATATTTTATTTTCTATATAAGTAAATGGAATGCTTACATAGATTAGTGTGCACCATATCTAACGAGCTAAGATCCTGATATTCACTTGTGCCAATCAGAGCTCTTTTATTTTCTAGCAAAGTAAATGAAACACACATTAGTGTATGTCTCCAGAGAGGAAGCCCTCTCACCATGTTATGTCTACTTAATTCATTTAAGTAATAAAAACTCAAGTGCCCATATCTCTTACACCATAAATTAGTTGAGTTTATATCTTTTACAATTATAACTTGATTGTTTTTGTGGAAAAGATCAATCTAAAACATATTACCATTCCCAAAGGCTTTTACTACAAATTTTGAGCATTAAGAATTTTCTTTGATGAAATTAAACTTATTTTCATCTTTCTAATCAAATTCAACCTTGAAATTATGATCAACTAATTAATTTACAGACAACAAATTATTAGTTAGTCCTAGAACATATAGGACATTTATGATTTTATAAGTGTGTCTTCTAAGAGATAAGGAGATGGTACCACAACCTTGGACACTGTATAAATTATCGTCTTTGAGAGAGACATTACCATGAGACAATGAACAGGTCAATATGGTGAACCAATCCTTACTTCTAGTCATGTGCCTTGTTCCACCAAAATTCATATACCATATTATAGTTATGGGTGTGGTATCTTTATTTAACTAAGAGGTATAGAGATATTTCTCATCTAGATTATCATCATTGATGTTCCTATGTTGATGTGATTGGAATATTTCTTCTTCCCATTTTATTTGGATGGTGGATTTTTATTCTCTTCTTATGTAGATTATTGATTGTTGGACTTCTTATTTCTAGATGAGCCTTGTGTGAATGCATTATACCATCAATATTTTAGTTCATGGCCTATATTTACATAATTAGATATATCTTGAATGATATTTATTCCTATGTTGGTTCTATTGATTGCTCTACTTTAGATATTATTTTTGAAAACTTCATGGGTATCTTCCCCTTATAATTCAATGCAAGAGCATGTTCTTCAACATCTTATTCTTCTATTTACATGGATTCATATTGTTGAAACATGTTAACCAATGTTTCAAATATTGGTTTTTGATTGGTGACATTTAGTGAAGTCACAAAGATCTTTTAAGAAGGTGGTAATGCTCAAGATAGTTGGAACCAAGGAGTAGTCTATCACTATCTCACCTAATGCTAGGAGTGAGGCCCATAGAGTTAAAAAATAGTGTAAGAAGCCTTCAATTTTTTCACCTTGATTCATCTTGAGATAGTAAAATTTGGCTTTGAAGATGTAGAATGGTATTTGTGTTCTTGATTTCATGGACAATGCTGAGTTTTTCTCAGGCATCTTTTATTGTATTAGACATTATTATTATGACATTATACATCATCTGATACCTTAAACATGATTATAAACCTTGCCTTTTGATTAGTTATGTTGAACTTATGTTATTGATCAACATCTGTATTGGGTAGAGTGAATGTACCATAATAAATCGAACAAATATCTTTAAATTCTAGGTGTGTTTTTACCTTAAATTTTCATGTATCATAAATTTCACCATGAATAAGTTATGTATCTAGTAGAATAAATCTTGGTCAATTTTTGATGATTTAAACAAACTGTATATGGGACATTGTTTGTGTATTATCACTCCAAAAGGTTTCCGTTTCTATTTACTACTAGTATGATGTACCAAACCTCTCAATGTGTGTGTTTTTCCTATATACCCATTGGTACGTGTAAGATGCTTGTGCTTTCTATATACCTAGTGGTAAATGAAAGAGATGTTAATGTATATGAGAGAGAGTGGTACATGGTATGTAAAAAATATGTGAATGAGATTCATCGTATCAATGACACCTGCTTAGAAGGAAATCTTGTACATGGGAATAATTTTCCCATATACTTGGATTTTTAAAATTTTAGGATTTATGTCAAACAATGGTGAATATGTAATGGAGAGAATGGTAAATGAAAAAAATGAACCTTATTTTTCCTCATTGATTTATAGGTATAATACCATAAATGTTATTATTGTAGTTATGTTAGGAAATAGATGCAATTTTGCAAAGCATGATGACTTTACTCACAAGCATGAACTAGAGACATTGTCAATACCTAACACTATAATTACAAAAGATGCATTATTTTATAGATTATAAAATTTATCGATTTCCCTATGTTACGCCTTTTAAAAAAATAATAAAACACTATAAGGTATGGAATAAAATTATTTTAAGAAGTTTTTCGTAGTTAATTTCACACAATGTATCATTTTTTTGGCATTTGGGTAAGCATTGTTTTTGAGATACTAAATATTTGATTTCAGGGGACCCTAAAGGTAAAAAATGATTTTTTTGTAAAATTTAATTTTTTGAGAAACTATAGGATCTATAAAATATCCTTAAAAATGGTTTTTTATGCTAAAATTTAGGTATGCTTAAGAACTTCAAGTAACAATTCGATCTAGAGCTTTAGATTGTGTGTAATTACATTTCTAGACAAGTTTCTAGAAAGACAATTATATTATAAAATATATAACATTTGCAGCAAATTAATTTAAAGATTTGTTTTAGATTGATAATAAAAACATCAAATCAAAATTTTGGGTTATGGGTCTTCACATGTTTCTAAATCTTGAGTTAATTGGATTCTCAAACTCTCTTAAAGCATTTCCCCTAAAGTTCGATTGGTAAATTTAAAAAAATAAAAAATTAAAATATATTTTAATTGCCCTAGTTTTTAATGAAAAAAAATTTACTTTGGATAAAATATTTCATAAATTTATTAGCCAATAGGACTTCACTTGTGTATATTAGCTTTGCATGGCACTCCAAGGCAAGAAATGACATCCTACATGATGGTATGACACTTCTTGAGGGTTATTTTTTCTAATTTTATTTCATCTTTCAGACTGATTTAGGGTATTAACACCTCTAGAACTAATTTTTAGTTGTCTTAGAGAGTAAAACATCTCTTTAATCAAATAATGGTACTCCTCCTTTGAATATGGTGTTTTAGGCATCTTTAATTGAGCTTGCTTGAAGATGGCATGAATATTCTTCTTTGATTTCTGAAAACCATATATTATTTATTTAACTTAAACTAATGAGCATTCTTACCAGGTATGAAATGTCATGATTCTTTTGTGTTAAAATTGTTTGTTGAATCTTTGACACATAATGACACTCCTTTGTATGGTTGGGCACTTCTCTTTTCTAATTTTTGCTTCTTAGATTTTCAATTCAGAATGAAACACAATGCTTCTACCTTTATTGTTTCTTATTTGCTTTGATGAAGATTCATTTTTTAGATATTTATCTTAAAAATAAAATTAATAATGAAATATTCTTAAGAGAAATGAATGTTTCACTTTATAGAATTAAAAAAGAAATAAAAAAATAAAGATTTCTTATGCCATGTTGAAGTTTGCACATAGAGTGCCTAAGGCTCCTCTCAATTGCTTATCATCTCCACACTTATTTAGAATAACATACTCTAATATTAAATTTTGACAAAACAAAATATGATTTTATTCATTTTAAAAAATGTAATCGCTGTCAGGGGATCTGTAGCTCTACCAATTAGAGCACAATTGATTACTTTCTTATATGCAATTTAAATACGAAATTATACCAGAATGATAAAGTAGCTAGAAACTTGAGACAGCAAAGAATTTGAGAGACAATACACACTCTTGTATTAGAAATTAATAGAAGAAAATACAATAAGGAAGATGCCACTTCTTCCTCCACCTCAAAGGCTTGCCACACCTCAAGAACTTCTTCCCTCTCTCTCTTGCTCAACACAACAACTCTAAAGCCTGAGTTGCTATCCCTCCTTGAATGCTTCAGCTGATCTCCTTGACCTTACACCTATAGATCTTCTTGACCTTGCTAGCTTCAATGCCTTTACTTGCCTTAGAATAATTACAATACATGTCTTATGGGTCTATAAATAAGATACCATGCTTACAAAAATAGAACTCTAACTACTAAAATTAGACACACAGCTCGCGACTTAAATTAGCCCCTTAGCATGCAAACACTCGATTCAACTAACTAACTGTTTGTGCAACGAACAGTTCTGGACCGCACAGGCGACCGACACTGGTCCCTGTTTGTCTGGTGCTGCCGACATCGACCGACTTTCTGTCGTCGCCGGTTTCCTTCTCCACTGTCTGTGACCGACGTCAGTCATGCTGTCGACACTGGTTCCTCTGGTTCTTCAGCATCCTTCCTCTTGTGTCTGCAAATAGTTAAAGCTTTTAGCTCCACACCACAACAATCTCCCACTTGGAGATAAATAACTGCAACTTGTACCTGTACCTGTACACCATCTATTTTGTTCCTTAGGCTCTGTATCCCTCTTCAATGTCACTCTTGAAGACCAACCACCACGCAAACCTGTGATGCAATACCTGTATCTTATGCCACAAAAATTTTGCTGCTCCCAAATTCTCCATGACATACTTCTGAACCAACTCTACCCTTAGCTCAGAAAACTCCCTGTATATGAAACCCTGCAACAAGTAACACAATACAGTAACAGGGTAATGTAGCTAATATTATCCAACCTGGTAAAGATAAAATACAATGGTCAAACCTCCATTGTTCTGTAGCATAATCAAGACCATATACAATAGCCTTTTGTCTCATGTATCCATCCACTCTCTTCTCTAAAACGGGAATCCATCCCTCTATCCAGTGCTTTCTTCCAGCTGACAACACTACCAACAAATACCTGTTTGGTTCTCCAAGGACTCACACTCCTCATCCATGCCAAGCTCCCACTGTTTCTGGATTCTACCTACATTGCTTCTTCCATCTTCCTAGTTCATGACTATCAGTAAACAATATAAAGAAGGTGAACAACGAATATGAGGTTCACATACCTTTCCTGACCTCCACATGGGTGTTTGAGACTTAGTAATTCACCTAACATCCGTTCCAGTGACCGATCTAGGCCATCTCCCAGTCTGCTTCTGACCGATGTCGGTTCCCTGCACTGATCTTGACTGCCGACGTCATTTCCCTGGCCGATGCCGGTGTCCCTCCTGCCGACGTTGGTCGTTATGACCGATGTCGAACTTTTCCTGTCCAACCTACTGACCCTGCTGGTCTGCACATGACCGATGTCGGTATCTGGATGATTGACGTCGGTGCCAAGCTACCGACATCGGTGTCTGTATGTTCCTGTAAGTGATGAAATTTTCATCCGCGAGCTCTTCTTGGATCAAACCTCTGTCCATGCTACCCTGCTTAGATTTATTTAGCCCCTGTGACTGATCTCTGTCCTTCATCTCCTCCATAAACACCAAGGCTTCTTTGTTCCTATCAAAAGCATCAAATTTCCTCTTTCTGCAATGAACTGTATCTGTGCTTTCCAAATTTGAACACATACCTTTTGAATCAAGAACTTCCATTCTCTTCCTGTTCTTGTGACCAAGCCTATTAGGCCACATCTTCGAATCTACACCAAAAGTAGAATCAGTAATACAAGTAGACAGATAAAGAGTATCTACTTTCTTACCTCTTGCTAGAATAAGTGCTCCCTTGGTAACCTTCCAAGAATCTGCTGTGAGGGTTATTGTGCATCCCTCATCTCCCAACCTTCCTACAGAAATCAGACTCTGCTTCAGAATTGGAACATGCATGACCTCTTTCAACACCCACGTGTTATCAATCTGCAATCTCAGCTGCACTTTCCCTTTGCCAACTATCTGACAAGGCGTACCATCCCCTAAATAAAGAACTCTAAAGTCTCCCTGTTCATACTCGTAGAACAAATCTCTATTTGGGGATGCATGAAAAGATGAACCAGAATCTAAAATCCATGATCCTACCTGACTATCTGAAGAAAGTATGAGAGCATCTTGCATCACAATATTTGCATCCTTTGCTTCTTCCATACCTGCATGTTGATTCTCTTTATCTCTCAACCAACACTCCTTTGTATGTCCTTTCTTTCCACAAAACCAGCAGGTAATACCTTTGGACTCGGATCTCCTTCCTGACCTTGATTTCCCTTGCTCAACCTTCTCCCTTTGCCTTTCCCTGCTTTCTGCACCTAGAGCATTCCCTGATGATTCACCTGTGCTTCTCCTGCGTATTTCCTCATTCAAGATCACACTCACAACATCATCAACTTTTAAGATTTTAGAAGCAGATGCATAATTACTTACTGCCATAACCATACCATCCCAACTTTCAGGCAAAGAACATAAAATCAAGAGAGCCTTTACCTCATCATCAAAAACAATATTGACTGAAGCTAATTGGTTTACCAAACCATGGAAATCACTGAGATGAGTATGTACCGATCCACCTTCCTGCATTTGCAAAGTAAATAGCTGCTTCATAAGATATACCTTATTAGAAGCTGAGGGCTTTTCGTATAAATTTGCCAAGGACTTTATCAACTCTTCCATTGTCTTGCACTGTGATAAGCTGGAAATCACAGACGATGCAAGGCTCAACCTTATGGAACCAAGAGCCTTCCGATCAAGAACATTCCATTCTTCATCCTTCATATCTGTGGGCTTGCATGCAACCCCACCCAATGGTAAGTACAGATCCTTCTGATACAGATAGTCCTCAATCTGCATCCTCCAATGTTGATAATTCTTGCCGTTAAACTTCTCCATTTGTAGCCTACTTTCTTCTACCATTGCTGAACTCCCACTCAATCAAAAAACCCTGTGAATGACCTGTAATCAAAAAATAATACCCTGCTTCTTGCAAACCGTAGCTCTGATACCACTTGTCAGGGGATCTGTAGCTCTACCAATTAGAGCACAATTGATTACTTTCTTATATGCAATTTAAACACAGAATTATACCAGAATGATAAAGTAGCTAGAAACTTGAGACATCAAAGAATTTGAGAGACAATACACACTCTTGTATTAGAAATTAATAGAATAAAATACAATAAGGAAGATGCCACTTCTTCCTCCACCTCAAAGGCTTGCCACACCTCAAGAACTTCTTCCCTCTCTCTCTTGCTCAACACAACAACTCTAAAGCCTGAGTTGCTATCCCTCCTTGAATGCTTCAGCTGATCTCCTTGACCTTACACCTGTAGATCTTCTTGACCTTGCTAGCTTCAATGCCTTTACTTGCCTTAGAATAATTACAATACATGCCTTATGGGTCTATAAATAAGATCCCATGCTTACAAAAATAGAACTCTAACTACTAAAATTAGACACACAGCCCGTGACTTAAATTAGCCCCTTAGCATGCAAACACTCAGTTTAAATAACTAACTGTTCGTGCAATGAACAGTTCTGGACCGCAAAGGCGACCGACGCCGGTCCCTATTTGTCTAGTGCTGCCGACATCGGCCGACTTCCTGCCCTCGCCGGTTTCCTTCTCCACTGTTTGTGATCGACGTCGGTCATGCTGCCAATGCCGGTTCCTCTGGTTCTTCAACATCCTTCCTCTTGTGTCTGCAAATAGTTGAAGCTTTTAGCTCCACACCACAACAATCGCAAAATCTATTATTTATACAACCATTAAACTAACAACCACTCCTATGATTAAGGATACATAATATAATAACTAAATAAAAGTAATTCTAACTAATTCTATTAGATGGGAGTTTGTTAATATCTTAACAAGATCATAAGAATATTATAAAAATACCAATGAGGGTTTTAAAAACCTCACATAACTATTCTCTAAGAAGAATTAACTATTATCTATTTAATTAATTTAATAAAATATTGACCATTGAATTTTTCAATCTCTATCTTTGTGCTTCCCATCTTTCTCCTTTATTTGAATAATTATCATACGTAGAGCTCCCACTCAAATAATAGTTTATCACATCTTAAATAAACCATATCTCTTCACATAAAGCTATGATACTGAATGAAGAGAAAAATAGATTAGATAAACTAAAACAAAATAAAAATACTAACATAATCCTTAAGCTAACGGAATAATAAAAATGACATACACACAAGATTATATAGTACAATCACCTAGGAAAAAACTTTATGGTAAAAAATCTTACATAGTAACTCCTTTATTTTATTAACTCCATTGTTTGCAATACAATAATGTGATTTCAAATTCTATTTTTCATTTCCCCTACTGTATATGATTATATATAGGCACATCTATAAGTATTTGTCAAACTAGTATTATAATACTATGGGTACCAAAATTATGGGCTATAAAAATATGGGCTAAAACCATCCAAATATATGCTAAAATGGTCTTAAAAAGATCAAAATTATGGCTTATAGCCTAGTAGTGTAAATCATGGAAAATATATAACACATTTCTAACATTCTATTGTGAGGAATAATTGGGATATTCTATAACATTTTGAGAAATATTATATGTGTTAAATTGAGAAAAATTTATCAGATTGAGTAGATTGAGGGAACATTATATGACATTATAACAAACATATTATGGCATTCTATATCACTTTGAGGTATAATTGGATCAAATGTGGGACATTAATGTTGATGCAAACACTATTTTATTTCTATATTGTAGATTGATGGACTGCGATGGCACTACATAGTAACTTTGGATCTATATTGAGTATGTATTGATTGATCCTTTTATATACAAACCTCTTTCCGTGTTTCATTTTAACATATGAACATATTTTAGTTTTCACTTTTACATACAAACCTAGTTTGTGAGTTCCAAAAAGATAATTTTTATAATATTTTAGGCAATATGTTTGAGAATTTTACATTGCTCAACTTATAACACTCCTTTATTTAATAGTGTTTAAGGCATTAACATTCCTAATCTTGAGGTTTCAATGGTTGTATCTCTTAAGGGCATAATCACCCCATGACATTCTCCAAACAAATTTAACATGTGGTAGTTTGATTCATGTACCCTTAGGTCTATTCATTTATTGGATTTTAAATTTCATATGTTTTAATGATATAGATTATTTTAAGTTTCTTATCTTGAGGGAATGTTTGTCTATGTATGTTTCCTTGTGTAGATACTAAAATTTGATTTATGCAGTACTTCAATCTTATACAGCTGGAAAATATCCATCATGGTTGTACCTTTCAGTTATAGACTTTCCCGCTAGCGAAAGGTTCATTTTCACTATCTCTTTATACCTAAATTGATTATCTCTTAGTCTGACCATTATTATTCTGATGACCCATACATTTTATAATGTGTAAAAATCTCTAAAACTAATCATTATCTTTCGTTGCTAGTTTTGGACATGTACTTATTTTCAAACTTTTTGGACACTTGCATCCTAGATAGATACTTGCATTGATGCAAGTGTCCACTTTTCCTACAAAGTGTCTAGTGCTCAAAATTCATCCAAATTTCAAATGAATTATATCCTAATAGTATCCCTAAGTTATTTAATGTGAGATATTTATAAAATGGATATATATATATATTCTATTAGGGTTTTTATATTGTAAATACAACATCGGTGCTAAAGTCTAGCCCAATGAGCTAGCACGTTGGCCCTTTCACACAAGACTGAGGTCTTACGTGTTCACTCAAAGAGTGTAGCTTAAGACTGGTTCCCATAGGTTTTTGTTGTATAGTAATACTTAGTTATATTCTTTATGTTTAACATGTATTCAATTAGATATTCCATAAATGCAAAGGTAGACTATGACGATCCTTAGAGTTCTGAATTCTACTACCATAATTACATAGATTAACAACATTGTAGTTTAGAGTTACTTTTTATAAAATAAAAGATGAACCAAAATTCATACTAAGTAACTCACACATCATTCATCATGAACACAAGAAGTTTGATAAAACCCACAAATTCATATATTAAGTTTAGCATCAACATCAACAATGCATCCATCCCTCATCATCTTCATAGTCCTTTAAAATAGGGGTATTTATACTTGTTTATCCTTGACCAAGTGTTTAAAATCATTAATGACTTGAGTGATTATCCAATGAACTCCCAATAGACTGAGAGTTATGGCATTCAAAAAAATATTCTCCTAAGGATTTAGGCCTTTGCATCCCCTATATCTATGATTTATGCTAGATATTTTTTTCCATGTGTTTCTCTCCTTATGATCCAGTGCAAAACTTCCTATAAATAAGGTTTGGGTGTCCTGTATAAATAGTTCCTTTAACTGCTCCTGATTCCCACATGCTCCCCTAGTCTTTCACTTCAGTTTTGAATCCTAAGTCCTCAGGTTCCTCATGAATAATTCTTCTTTGACTGGGTCCTCTCATACTGGTCTATCTACATCATTGTCCTTTTTCACCCTGTATGTTTCATGCCATGGTGCTTTTATGCCTCCCAAGTTCTATGCCATGGTATTTTCATGTCATGGTCCTTTTGTGCCATGTTGATGTCATGACAAAATGGATAATACTTAGACAAAATTTGGAGCCAACATCACCCCACACTAAGCTCTTAGTCCATTATGGACTAAGTGATGCTAGCAGCTTCTATCAAAAACTTGGGTCCCATCTGCTTGATCTCCTTCTTAACATTGTCCCAGTATGATAATGCCTCAAGCATCTTTGCAATTATTTCTTCTACAACCCCTTTTGATTTATTCATCTCCTTGAGTTGGCTAGAGTTCTTTTTGGCCTTCCTTATGAATTCATCTAGGGATGCAGTAGCATCCTTCTGTATGTCTTTGAGTGTAGAGACCTCTTTGTTAACCTATCTTTAGAGGGATGCAAAAATTTCATTAAAATATTGATGATGTGTGTTGATTATGTCTTCCATCATCTCTACATCCTTGAATGCCTTGGCATGCTCAATACAGTCCTTTATTGAGAGTACAACATCAACCATTTACTACTTCTAAGCTTTTTCAGCTTGGAACTGAGTCTCCAAGATTTTATTTGGGTACGCTAGCCATTCAAAAATTCCATCCAAAATGGGGATAGCTTCCTCAACCCTTTTTAGGGTGAGCTTGTAGACTTATAATGCCACAGAGAACTATTTTTCTAGCTCCATTCCCTCATCTTTTGATGTGGGTTGTTCCTTACATTGCTTCAACAAAAGATTCACCAAGTTCTCTAGATTTCTTATAGTATTCCCATCAAGAAGTATGCCATATGCCAATGCTAGATCCTATTGCAAAATTGTTTTACAAAGGTTTAAAGCTTTCACTTTTGTCTTCGTGGCTTCTTGGATCTACTACTTTAAAGTGGCCACTTCCTTAGTGAGTGATTTTTATCTACAACCTATTTATTATACATACCCACAATTTGGGCATGTTTCCTTTCAAAAGTAAATGCATCAAAATCTGCTAAAATATTCTAGCATGTGATTTCCATGGCTAGCTTAAAAAATGCAACACTTTCTAGAAGAGGGAAGATTTGTTGAGGATCGACTCATAGTGGCTTTAGAAGTGCAAGATTATCAGGGCTCAAGGAGAGGATGTTTTGAGCGAGCTCAAATTCCCACTCCTCATTATACATGTCTAGGACAAAAGACACCTAATTCCTAGTCTCCAAGGTTGAATCTTTTGAAATGAAGTATGAACATAGATAGAACATCCTATCAGGGATGAAAAATTGATAATGCTCACATATATTGGTAGATGCATCATTTCTAGGCTCTTTTACAGACTTGACCAGTTCCTTCCCCTTATTAGGGTCACCCTCTAAGGTGGCCTCTTCATCGGTAGCCATTGGAATGCTACCAATGGCCATTTCTCTCTCTTCTTCCTCACCATCCTCTTCACTATAAAGTGGTTTAACATCAAATAATGATTCATCAGAGGTAGCTTTTTCCTCTCACACTGATGAGGGAGTCTTCTCAAAGTTAGAATCTAAGTTATAAATTTGTATTTTAGGAATGTCTTTCTAGGGCACTTACAGATGATTTAACCTTCTTTTCTTTTTATGTCATGCTTGTTTCTTCTTCCTCCATGGACTGAACTTATTATTTTGTAGTCTCTTCCCTAATAATAATTTTGTCTCCATGCACCTCTTCTTCCTCTTGTATCATAGGTAATTTAGTTCTTTGGGCCTTTTTCTTAGGCTGCATCACCCTTCAAGGTGCCCAAAGGTTGATGTGTGGCCATCCAATGTTCCCAAATGAATACATGGTTGTGGCTGACTGCTTTAGCTTTTTGAGATTGAATGTCCTCTAATGATAGACTTATACAACTTGAAACCTATAAATTTTTATACTACCCTTATGTTTCTTTCATGTAACCAAACTTACAATACTTGTCTACAAATTTGCAATGCCCTTTGTAGGTTACTTGTGGAAATGAATTCACTTTGCTTGACTCTAGATTCACTTTTTTTGGCTTTGATATGCACTTATTATTAGCTTTGTTAATCTCAAAAACTCATAAAGGTAAAATTTAAAAAGATTTTAACTTGTCTATTTATAGGCTCAAGGGGGGTTCACCATCATTAATACATTTCCTTTGCCCATCACTTCATATCATTAACGTAGATCCTTAATGACTACATGTTTTGATCCTCACTTTTGGAAATTAATAAATTTAATGGTATTGTCATGCCATGCCATTATTACAAATTTTTCCATAACTATTTTTTCTACATTAATGGCACATCCCATCTCGTGCCTTCCTTCGGAGTGGATGATAGCTATGTCCCATGCTTTCCTTGTTGTGGAAGATAGTTGTCTTTAAAAATTCAAAGTAAAGATAAGAATACCCTATCCTTAGGATTCATATTTTGCATGCCTTAAATAACTTGCACACCCTCAACACTTTGTGTGCCTAGGGTCCTTATGCCTTGAGAACTTTGCATACCCAAATAGTTTGTGTGCCTATGCAATATGTGCACTTGAGTCAAGTTAATATTTCTGATTTATTTCTACCCCACACTAAAATTAGTCATGATCCTCCATGAAATTAAAAACAAAACATTAACAAAAATTACATTAAGAAATGTTTGTGTGTAACAAAGGTAGCAATTTTATTAAAAATAGGAAATCCTAAACTAATGGCAAAATCCTTAATTTATTTACAATACTTTAACTATTCAAAAGTGAAATATGGCTGGAGCCAACTTCCATTATAATGCCTATGAAGTAATTGGCCATCCAACCTTTGTAATCAACATGCTCTAGTAGGTCAAATGCTATGAACGATGAAATGACCATCCTAGTGAATCCAAAGTTTTTTAGGATGGTACACAAACTTGGAGTTGTATAGTAGGACTTTCATACCCAAAGTAAAAGTTTTATGCTTTAAGTGTTGGTCATGCCATGCCTTCTATTTGCATTTTTCTACATCCTAACTCCAATGAGCAAATAACTGGGCTTTATCAAGTTGTAATAAATCATCTAAACATGCTTTTAAGGATGTCTCCTCATCCAATTATCATACACATGTTATATACAGAGATGGTACCAAAAACTCAACCAATAGGATTGCCTCCTTACCATACACCAAATTGAAGGGTGTGATTTTATTTAGGTGCTTATAGGTTGTTTGGTAAGCCCATAGTACTGAAAATACCCTATCATCCCAATAAATTCATCCAATATTGCAAATCTTCATCAAAGTGGTGCCTAGGATTTTATTGAAGGCCTCGGTAGTACCATTAGCTTGAGGATGGTATGATGTTGTTTTTTGGTATGAAATAATGAACTCATTCAACAAGATATGAATTATGTCATTGAGGAAATGGGTACCATGATCACTAGTGAAACTTAGTGGGCATCCAAATCTAGTGATGATATTCTCCCAGATGAAGTGCATAGCAGTGGTAGCAATATAATCTTTTGTTAGTTTAGCTTTAGCCCAGTACATGAGAAAGTTAGTTGTAATGCTAATGTACTGAGAACCTATTCATCATCTAGTTAGAGTGATGGGGCCAAAAAAATCAATGGCCCATTTCTCAAATGGTTCTTGAGAAAATATTGGTTGTATAGGCATGACATCTCTTTAGTTAGGTTGTCATGCATACTAACATATATCACATTGCCTAACATACATTTTATCATCTTTAAAGAGATTAGGCCACCATAATCCAGCTAATAGAACCTTACGTGTAGTAGCCTCTCTAGCATGTTGTCTTCTTGCAATTCCTTCATGAACTTCTCATAGTACTTTAGGATGCTCATGCTACATAACATAGTACTAAAGAATATCATCATGGCTAATTTTTTAAAGATATCCTCCTATGAGTTGAAATGGTATGGCATAGATCGTGAATTGCTTCTTAGCTTTGGGAGTGAGAAAATTGGGAACTAGAGTAAAGGTAAAAAAAGTAGCAATATCCTTGAGCTCCTCAAGTACACATGTGACATATAAAAGGTGAAAATTAGGTAACTCATCTTTAATGGCATGTACGGGTTCTCCAGACTCAATTAGAGATAAGTGGTCAAGTCCACAATTGGCTTTCCCAAGTTTCACCATGACAAAAAATTAGAACTCTTAGAATAACACTATTCAATGATAGATTTGTCCATGTAGTACATGTTTATTGACAAGGTACTTCAAAACTACATGATCTATATAGAAAATAAAGGGATTGACTAATAAGTACTATCAGAACTTCTACAGAGCGTAGACCATTGACAATGCTTTGCACTCTATAGTGGTTTAGTTCTTTTTAGCTAGAGTGAGGATTTTGAAGTGAGGTTTCTGCTGGCAAAGTAGATTGGGTGGTTTATGTGACCTTCACCTAGTTATGTAAGGATTGAACAAATGGCCATTCCAAATGCATCAATATGGATGTGGAATGGTTTTGTTTAATCAAGAAAATAGAGGATAGGAGCAATGACCAGTTTTTCCTTCAATGTTTCAAAATATTCTTTACAAAAAGTCATCCATGTGAAATGTTTATTATGTTTTAGAAGTTATTTTAGGGAAGCATAAATCTTTGCATATCCATGGATGAAATTTCTATAGTAACCAGTATGGCCCAAAAAGGTGCACACGTCATACTAGGTCTTGGGTGCTAGGAGGTGAAGAATAATATATACCTTTGTCAAGTCTACAAAAAATACTTCTTTACATATAATATGTCCTAATAACACACCAAATAGTGTAGAAAATAATCACTTCTTCAAGTTCAAAGATATCTATAAAACTTGATAGTGCTTAATTATAAGCCTTAGGTTAGAACAATGGTCCTTGACCAAACCATAAATTGTGTAATCATCCAAATAGACTTGAAGGAACTTATGGACAAAGTCCTTATAAGATGAAACTACTATTCATGAAAACACTTTTAGGGTGTTATTCAACCTAAAAGGCCTTACAATGTATGCAAAATATCTCCATTTGGTGGCAAACATTGTCTTGGGTTGGTCCTCTTCAGCTATCTAGACCTGATGGTATCCTGAGAAGCCATCTATGAAGGTATATACCTCACATCTAGTAACATCTTCAAGGATCTCCTTCATGAATGATGTAGGGAAGGGATCAGTGCCATAAGATGCATTACGCACTCAGTAGTTCACATAAATATGGATGCAACTGTTCTTATTGATCCATTCAAATTAATCAATTAGGGTGATTAGTCCAACATGTAACATGTTGTCAATTTCCTCTTTGACTCATGCCCATAGATTGGGATTCATTATATATGGCCATTTTCTAATTGGTTGAGTGCCTTCAACTAGCTTGATATGCATTTTTCCTAAAGATGGTGGACTCCCTTCATTTCACTATAATTTTTGGTAAGGACATCCTGATATTCATTTAAAAACTTAAATATTTTTTAAATCTTTATTTTAGTCTAGTAATTTCCCATTGTAGCAATCTTTGGTTCTTATTCCATGCTGATGTTGCACTAAATAGTCTGAATGAGTCCATTGTAAGGGTTGTCTAGATTGGTGTTGGTATCAAAAACATCTCTTGTTGCATAGATTGTAGGGACATCCAAATGGATTGACAAAGATTCATATAATTTGTATCCTTCACCTTCTTCCATGTAAAACACTAGCTTCCATTTACCTAGATGTATTTATTCATGTAGGTCATGATCAAGGATTGGTTTGGGCATGGAAATTTGTGCTAATGATTCATTAAAAAGGTGTAGGGCATGTTAGGTTGTGGAGCTAAAAGCTTCACTGATGCAAATAGAGGAGGAGGTTGCTGAGTGTCACAGACACCAATGTCGGTCAGGCCAACCAACGTCAGAAGGGTGCAGACAGAAGAGCAACCAACATCGGTCACCTCCAAGTAGACAGGGACTGACATCAGTTGCCTGTGTGGTTCAGAACTGCCAGTTTCACAGACAGTTAGTTAACGAACTGAGTGTTTGCATGTTGAGGGCTAATTATAGTCTCGAGCTATGGATCTAATTATTGTAATTAGGTGTCTAATTATTGTTTGCATGGGATCTATATAATAGACTCATGGGCTGTATTGTAATTTGTGCTAGTTTGAGTTGAGCAAAGTTAGCTCCTTCTATGTGTGAAGTAAGCAAGGGTGTTCCTCCTAATTCCATAATAGTGCCAAGTATGGGTGCTAGTTTTGGATAATCAGAAGGGTTCTTCAAGTGTGTAGGATCTTGGTCAGCAGGGGTGCATGGCTACGTTAGGAGATCTACATGGTAAGTAAGATCATTGATATGCAGGTGTATGTGTGTGTATGATCTAGGTTTGCAGGTGTGCAGAACTAGATTGATTTGTAGGGGTGTAAGATCAGGGAGGACAGCAACACAACAGGGAGCAAGATTAGGAGAGATCTACTTGGAGTATGGTGTGTACTTAGTCTAGAGCAAGAGAGGAAGGCAAGGCAGTTCCTTCCATAAGATCATTTGGGTTGCAGGTTATTGTAGTTTAGGGGAGATCTACTTGGAGTGCTGGAGCACTTGTGGAGTGCGTGGAACATTGGTGTACTGGCAGTAGTGGATATTGACTGGTTGGAGGTGAACACCAACTCTGTGTTTGAGTTGTGTGTTGAGACCGTAAGAGAGAGAGCTTTGAGGAAAGAAGTACTATACACTTGAGGTGTGAGAAGCCTCTGAGAGGTGTGAAGAAGAAGTGGCATCTTCTTTATTGTATTCTTTTTTGGATGAGTATTAATACAAGTTGTGTATTGTCTCTCATATTCTGTGTTGTTTCTGGTTTCTAGTTACTTGTTACTTTTGGTTAATTCTGCATCTTAAGTTGCTTGTATATGGTAATCAATTGTGCTTCCACAGGTTCCTAACAGTTGGTATCAGAGTTAAGGTTGTAGGGAGTAGGTTTGTGTTTGATTACAGGTCACTCTCAGAAGTTTCTGATTGAGTGGGAGTAGAGCAATGGCAGAAGAAAGTATGCTAAGAATGGAGGAATTGAAAAGCATGAATGATCAATTATGGTCCTATGGAAAGAAAGAGCAGGGAAAAGAATATTGTTGGTTGGTAGAAGATCAACATGAAGGAACTGAAGAAGTAGATGTTGTAGGGGTTGTTACACAGGATGCTCTTGTATGTTTCTTGGATAAAGTAGAATCTTGTCTTATAGATTATGTTGCCCCTTTCCATGCAGCTCGAAATAGAGTATTTTTCCATGTTAAGGTCTTTGGAGACTTTGGAAAGATTTATTTAGGGGCTGGTGTGCCTTGCCAAAGAATTGGCAAAGGGGAAGTGAAGCTAAAATTGCAGGCGGCCAACACATGGGTGTTGAAGGAGGTCATGCAAGTCCCAGTGTTGAAGATATGGCTAATTTCTTTAGGAAAGTTGGGTGATGAGAGATGCACAAGAACTCTCACAGTGGATGCACTTGAAGTAGCTGGTGACAAGAAAGTAGGTATCCTTTATCTATCTACTTATATTACTGATTCTTCTTCTGTTGCGGATACGTGGCTTTGTAGGCTTGGTCACATGAGCAAGAAAGAGATGCATGTTCTTAAGAGGAAGTCAGATGCTTTTGATAGACTTAAGAACTAGAGAGCCTTGGTGTTTATGGAGGAGATGGTGGACAGAGATCAGTGGAGAAGGCTGAGTAACTCTGAGCAGAGCAGTTTGGATAGGGATTTGATTCAAATAAAGCTCACAAGTAAAAATTCATCACTCATAGGCGAACACAGGTACCGCATCAATCAAGAGGAATCGATGTCGAACAGACAGGTGTCGATGTTGGTCATGTGCAGACTAGAGCCGGAGGTGTCGGGCAAGGTAAGACCGACATCAGTCAAGAGGACTGACATCGGTGATAGTAAGACTGATGTCAGTTAGGAGGACCAATGTCAGCAGCAGGTAGACACCGACGTCGGTGGGGTCGGTAGTCAGGATAGGCACATGAAACCGATGTCGATTGAATGCAGACTGTGTGGTGATCACGGTCGGTCACTGTAATGGATTTTGGGTGGACAACAAGCTGTCAAGGAGTCTCAAATGCCCATGGGGAGGATTGAAGGGGTAAGTAAGCCTCAAATTCATTATTTCTCTTCTTTATAGTAGTTGCTGACTATAGAGCAGGAAGGATCCAGGAAACAGTGGGAGCATGGCATGAACAAGTTGCAAGACCAAATGGGAGATTTGGTAGGGTTGCCAACTGGTATGAAAGCACTGAGACAAATGGATACCTTAGTTAAATAATAAAGAGAATGGATACGTGAGACGGAAGGCCAAGTCATATGGTCTTGAGGAAGCTGCAGGACAGTGCTACAGGTTTTGACAGGTGGATGACAAAGCAGGGCTTTAGTCAATGTCAGTGTAACCATTGTGTTTGTCTTACCAGGTGGATGATGATAACTACATTATCCTGTTACTATATGTGGATGATATACTAGTTACAAGTTCAGACATACAGGGTTTTGCTGAGCTAAGGGTAAGGTTGGTTCAGTGGCATGTCATGAGGAATTTGGAGCAGCAAAATTCTTTGGCATGAGAGACATGGAAGATCACAGTTTGATTTTGTCTCCAGTGGGAGCTGATGTGAATCAAGTGTTGGCGAGGTTCAATACGCAAGATGTAGAATCAGAGCACACTAAGGGCTGGATAGTTTAGTGTCCAAAATCACATGAGGTCTGGTATAAACCTGAGTTTTTCCCAGTAGTGGGAGCTATCAGAGAGTTAGGAGCCAATTCAGGGAAGTGGGTTCTTAGGTATTTGAGAGGGACCAATAGTAGGGATTCATGTTATGTAGGGTCAGGACTTCACTACATGGGTTTGTAGGTTCGGATGTGCCAGGGTACTTGGATGACAGGGGGTGCACCACAGGATTTGTGGTGGGTGGTCTTTAAGGTTGAGCTTGAAGAGGGATACAAGCCAAGATACAGATTAGATGGGGTACAGGTATAGGTATAGTGCAACTGTTTATCTCCAAGTGGGAGATTGCTAGGTTGTGGAGCTAAAAGCTTTACTGATGCAAACAGAGGAGGAGGTTGCTGAGTGTCACAGACACCGGCATCGGTTAGGCCAACTGACGTCGGTAGGGTGAAAATAGAAGAGCAACCGACGTCAGTCAAAAGTCGGCCGATGTCGGTCACCTCCAGGCAAACAGGGACTGATGTCAGTCACCTGTGCAGTTCAAAACTGCCAGTTTCACAGACAGTTAGTTAACAAATTGAGTGTTTGCATGTTGAGGGCTAATTATAGTCTCGAGCTATGGATCTAATTATTGTAATTAGTTGTCTAATTATTGTTTACATGGGATCTATATAATAGACTCATGGGTTGTATTGTAATTTGTGCTAGTTTGAGTTGAGCAAAGTTAGCTCCTTCTGTGTGTGAAGTGAGCAAGGGTGCTCCTCCTAGTTCCATAGCAGTGCCAAGTGTGGGTGCTGGTTTTGGAGAATCAAAAGGGTTCTTTAGGTGTGTAAGATCTTCGTCAGCAGGGGTGCATGGCTACGTTAGGAGATCTACATGGTAAGTAAGATCATTGATCTGCAGATGTATGTGTGTGCATGATCCAGGTTTGCAGGTGTGCAGAACCAGATTGATTTGTAGGGGTGCAAGATTAGGGAGGATAACAACACAACAGGGAGCAAGATCAAGAGAGATCTACTTGGAGTATGGTGTGTACTCAGTCTAGAACAAGAGAGGAAGGCAAGGCAGTTCTTTCCATAAGTAAGATCATTTGGGTTGCAGGTTGTTACAGTTCAAGGGAGATCTACTTGGAGTGCATGGAGCACTAGTGTACTGGCAGTAGTGGATACTGACTGGTTGGAGGTGAACACCAACTCTGTGTTTGAGTTGTGTGTTGGGACCGTAAGAGAGAGATCTTTGAGGAAAGAAGTACTATACACTTGAGGTGTGAAGAAGTGGCATCTTCTTTATTGTATTCTTTTTTGGATGAGTATCAATACAAGTTGTGTATTGTCTCTCATATTTTGTGTTGTTTCTGGTTTCTAGTTACTTGTTACTTTTAGTTAATTCCGCATCTTAAGTTGCTTGTATATGGTAATCAATTGTGCTTCCACGGGTTCCTAACATGGCATCCTCAAGGTCATGATGAATACTCCTTAAATGGTCTTCTAGGGGACTTGGGTCACCTAAAAATTCTTCATGCATGGCTTGGAGAGTGAGGCACAAATCCATCTTTGGTGAAGAATAGGATAGTGTTGACTTCATGCTCTCCTTCAATAGATGCCAAAACCTAGTACCCATGTGTCACTCTTCATGAACATACCATGCCTATGTCCAAGTGCATAACATCCCATAAAATTCATGTACTGATAAGTACTCTAGTAAGTATGTTGCTTCATCCCTCCACATTATTTCATAGGCTTCAATGCAAGGTTATGGTGCTTATATGCCAGTATAACTAATTGATCCCCTGACCTTGTTATCATGGTAGAAATGATGATGTAAAGTATAGTGTACTTGATCCAAATAAAGGAGTCACTCATGATGGGTACACCACCACTTTGTAGTAGTTCCATCAAAGAGATGCCCTAATGATCTCATACAATCGTGTTTAATATCATAGAATGCTTCAGGACATTGTATGAAGTCACACACTTCCATTTGTCCATAGAATCATGGAGCTTCATCTAGTATTTCCAACAATGGGCCTACCATTGGTCCTCTCATTGCTAGTCTAATAAGATGAACAAATTTGTGCTGTTTATAAACAGGCATGGGACATTTTCTTGACTCTTGATGGTACTACACACTCATCTAGTAAGGTCATAGTCACCATGTGCCCAACAATGACAACCATTACATGTAGTGTTATAAAAATATTGAGTGTCTTACCATCAAATAATGATATCTAGAGTGGGATCTCTTTGCTCATCATTCCTTGTAGTAATATTAAATATGTGGTTTATATCTTCATCGACATTGACAGGCTCTCTGTAAGGAGGTCCTTGTGCATGATCTAGTGGAATAACAATGCATTAATCAATGTTTTAAAACTGATGTAACATTTTTTTAAACTAAAGTTTGCATTGTTCTCATAACACCAAGGTCCTCCCAATAAAGTGGGGTAATCATTAGCTTTAACTAGTTTGAAAACCTCAAAATTTGCCTTGAATGGTACTCCAAGTATGTCAACTATTACATTCTTGAAGACCTTAATGGGTAGCGAGTGAGTCTTATTTGCCATGAATAAGACATGAGGTGAAGGATGTAGCACTAGACTAACCATATTTCTCTAGGCATCTATAGTAAGGACATTTAATTATACACTGCTATCAACTAAGATGTCTTAGATTACCCATCCATTTATAGTATCATTGACTAATATCTCTCTATCTTCTGGAGGAATAGAGGCAAAAGGAGTGCCTTGACATCTATCATGATTTAGGTGATGATCTTTAGTTTAATTGATGACTTGAGGTTGAACCTTAATTGGTACTTTATCTTGATTCTTAAGCGAAATGGTCATATGTGGGATAATGTCCTCATCCAACCTGCACTTGCATAGTTCTTGGAAGTCAACACATGCCTCATTCTATGATTCAAATGATTTTTGCATATCAACACATTGCATTACTTATCTATCTCTAAGGAATTGGATCTCACTTTGGAGTTATCACACCAATGTCATTGTGTCATTGAGGACATCTTTCTATTTTTGGGCATCTAGATACTTTCTTTCTCATGGGTCTTGACATTGCACTTTCTCAATAAGATGGGAGGTGGATTGAGATTGTCGACTACATGTCGTAATATTCACTTGTTGAAAGGTTGGGGTACCTAAATGCACATGCCAATGTGGTTTCTCAACTTGTATCATGCTAGTACCCTTTTCATTTTATTCTTTAGTGATAATTATGTACAAGTTAGGACACTCCTCTAGCTGGTGGAAGCATATGTTGGGTATTCTAGATAATCTCTCTGATAGTGGTCTAGAGATCCACATTTATAACATGTCCTAGGTGGGAAGTAAGCACTTCCTTGTCCTCATCCTCTACCTTGGCCATGGTACCCACCATTATCTTGATTGTTTGCTATAGAGTTTTGGCATGTGTTGTGTGCTTGTGCTTCATGAATATCACTAATCAAATGGTAGTTATTAGTGTTGTGAGTATAGGTATCACAGATCTTGAAATAGTCATATACCTTTGAGTGAGTTGCTAATTATAAAAGTAGGCAAGACCATACATGATGTTTTTCATGACAAATTTCACACATCTATTTAAGTATTGCACAAAGGTTCTTACACATGCAATTGTTCTTTGTATGCCTATCAGATTTATAATCAATGCACAAAACACCATTATGTGTATCATGTGCACTATTGGCTATTAAATTCTCAATCTATGATTCCATTGAAGCTATCTAAGCTTCCACAAATGAGATAATCCCAGTATCAACAGTTCTAACTATTTCAACATAGAGGTCAGCTTCTAAGACTTCACCTAGGTTAGTGAAAGTATTCTAAGATAAGGTTCATAAAAAATGTAGTAACAATCCTCCCATAAACCAATGTGCATGTTGAGTAACATTAATCTCAAATTATAGTTTAGATAACAGTGTCTTGAACCTTGTGTCATACTCTTGCATGCTTTCAATAAGTCCCTATTTTATGTCTTTTAGTGTGTCTATACTTTGTTTCTCAAATTCAGGAATGTCAAACTCCTGAAGGAAGGCTTCTTTAAGTTGATCAAAGTTGACCACCACTTGTTGAGGGTCAAACTTCCTATATCATTTGTGCACACACTTTAAAAGCTTAGTTTCAAATTGGGTGGCCTTGTGGTTAGAAGAGGTGATGTTTCATGCTCTCTAAATAAGTTCACATTTGTGGACATGCTCGACTGCATTCTCTATGCCTTGATATTATGGTAAATGAAACATCATTTCATAATACACCATTGTTGGTTGAGTTTCCTAAACTAGTGGTTGTTGTGAACCTCCATTCCCTATCACTTGAGGGGGAAATCCACTACTTCCTTCTGTGCTTCCTCCTAATCCTCCTTTAGTGGCTCCACCAATAATGCTCATGACATTGGTCATGGTATCCAGATGATTAACAAAATTTGGTCTTGTACTTTCTCCACTTTGACGTCTAGGCCCTCTAAGAATCCCTAATTTCACCATGTAATTCCTTTGAAGGGGAAAAAAGTGTTAGGTCTGTATGTATGTCAAATGGCTAAGTTTCAGTATCCCTTACTGGCTCAATCTCTAATTCCACATTGTCTATGTCCTAATTACATATGTGTACTTCATCTAACCCAAGATCATGAGCATACACTATGGTTAGGGATCCTAGTTGGTTCAAATTGGGTTCTTCAGTTATCACCATCTAGCTAGTTTATCCTTCATATGATATTAGAGGCATAGGGTACAACTCAAAAGTGATGGGGTCCTCTTTGTGTGTCTCTGATTCCCTGTAGATCTTGATAGCACTTCTTGATTTTTCCTAGTCCCTTCCCATGCCACTGACTTCCATAATCCTTTTTCAAGCTTCATCATACTTCCACTTCCTCAATGCCCACTGACTAGCTACCATTTTGAACCCTTAATCTTTTACCGACTCATTTTTACTCCCTTCCCAATTATGCAGTTCATGCAAAAAAATATTTAGCCCTCCATTGGAATAGTCTCAAGTCCCAAATCAACAAATAACTTTTTGATTTCTAAGGAAAAATGTCTATTGTAATGGACAATTAGTTCTCAGAGGAACTGAAACTTGGTTTCTTTAGGACATGAATAGGTGGTTATAGCATACTCTAAAATGTAGTTATTCAAAACTCCTCTCCACCAAATGTTGATAGCTCACATCCATAGGGTTCCAAATCATGCTAAATCTTTTTGTCGCTATAGGGTCTAAGGTCATCTTCTCCCAAGGTTTTAGGACCATCCTTGAGCATATGTAGAGAGCCAAATGTGTAAGTGAACTAAGATCTCAACAAAGAAGTTTTGATATAGTGTGCTTTAGAGATTCTACTAATCCATTGTTCTATAGAGGTTCAAGGTAGGGAATTACAAATTAAATATTGGTAATCCATTCTTCTATATTCTCAAGATTAATGTGCTCAAACATTTTCCATGATTGAGCAACAAATGCTATGGGTCCTGACAAAATAGCCAAAATATTGGGTTTTTTATATTATAAATATAACATCGGTGTTGAAGTCTAGCCTAATGAGCTAGTGCATTGGCCCTTTCATGCAAGACTAAGGGATTGCATGCTCACCCAAAGTGTGCAGCTTAATACCAATTTTCATAGGTTTTTGTTGCAAAGTAATACTTAGTTATATTCTTTATGTTTAACATGTATTCAATTAGATATTCCATAAATGTAAAGATAGACTATTATGATCCTTAGAGTTCTAAGTTATACTACCATAATTACATAGAGTAGCAACATTATAGTTTTAAAGTTACTTCTTATAAAAGAAAAAGTGTGCCATAATTCATGCTAAGTAACTCACACATCATTCATCATTAACACAATAAGTTTGATAAAACCCACAAATTCATACATTAAGCTTCAACATCAACATTAACAATACATCCATCCCTCATCATCTCCATAGTTATTTAAAATAAGGATATTTATACTTGATTATCCTTGACCAAGTGTTTACAATCATTAATGACTCGAGAAATTATCCAATGGACTCCCAACATACTAGGAGTCATGGTGTTCAACAAACTCTTTTCCTGAAGATCCAGGCCTTTGCATCCCATATAGCCATGCTCTATTCTATATCCTTGTTACCGTGTGTTCCTCTCCTTATGGGCTAGTGCAAAACTTCTGTTGAGTTGTGCAGCTAAAGCTTCAACTTTTTGCAAACTGAAGGAACAAGAAGGTTGCTGAGATCCAGGAGCACTGGCATCGACAGCAGGACCGACGTCGGTCGTGACCAGTGCAAAAGGCCACCGGCGACGGTAGGGAGTCAGCCGACATCGGCAGAACCAGATAAGTAGGGACTGGCATCAGTCACCTGTGTGTTCTAGAACTGCTCATTACATAGATAGTTAGTTAAGTGAATGAAGTGTTTGCATGTAAAGGCCAGTTAGAGTCTTAAGCTGCGAGGATAATTGTCTAAATTAAGAATCTAAGTTATTGTTTAACTCTGGGATCTATTTATAGACCCATTGGCATGTATTGTAATTGATATAAGATAAGGAAGGCAAGGAAGTTCCTTCTAAGTGTAAGATCATTGAGTTGCAGGTTATTGCAAGCTCATAGGAGATCTACATGTGTGAGTATGGTCTGTTGAATTGCAGGTTGCAGGTTCATGGGAGATCAACTTGAAGTACTTTAGAGTGCTTGGTGAACTGGCAGGGTTATTACTGACTAGTTGGAGAGGTGAACACCAATTCTGTTTGTGAGTTGGTTGTTGGGACCTTTTTTGTGTAGGAGAGTGTGTGTGAGAAGAATTACTGTACACTTGAGGTGTGGCAAACCTCTGTAAGGTGAAAGAGTGTGGTGGCTCTTTGTTGTATTCTTTTCTGTAAAGTGTTAATACAAGATAGTGTATTATCTCTCATATTCTGTGCTATTGGTGAATTCTAGTTACTTGTATTTCTGGTTATTTCCACATTTATAATTGCTTATATTTGGTAATCATACTGTGCTCTTTCTTAGGAGCAAGATCCTAACAAAGTGGGATCAAAACAGGTGTTGTTCTTGTGATCCCCCAACAAAGTGGTACCAGAGCATGTTTGTTGTTCTAGGTGCCTGACAAGTGGTATCAGAGATGTTGGTTGGGATACTAACAGATTGGATTATATCTGGTTAGTGTGTTTTGATTACAGGTTACTCACAGGGTTTCTATTTGAGTGGGAGTTGAGCAATGATAGAAGACAGTAAGCTACGGATGGAAAAGTTTAATGGCAAGAACTACCAATTGTGGAGGATGCAGTTTGAGGATTATCTGTATCAAAAATATGTGTACTTACCATTGGGAGGAGTTAACTGCAAACCCTCAGATATGAAAGATGAAGAATGGGAGGTTCTTGATCGGAAGGCTCTGGGATCTATTAGATTGAGTCTTGCATCATCTGTGATTTCCAGCTTATCATAGTGTAAGACAACAGTGGAGTTGATGGAATCTTTGGCAAATTTATATGAAAAACCCTCAGCTTTTAATAAGGTATTTCTTATGAAGCGTTTATTTAATTTGCAAATGTTGGAAGGTGGATCTATTCATAGCCATCTTAGTGATTTCCATGGTTTGGTAAACTAGTTAAGTTCAGTCAATATTGTATTTGATGATGAAATTAGAGCTCTCTTAATCTTGTGTTCATTACCTGAAAGTTGGGAAGGTTTAGTAATGGCAGTTTCTAATACTGTGTCTCCTTTAAAAGTCTTAAAAGTGGATGATGTTGTGAGTGTGATCTTAAATGAAGAGATACACAGGAATAACATAGGTGAATCATCAGGAAATGCTTTGAGTGTTGAAGGCAGAGGAAGGCAAAGAGAAAAGATAGAGCATGGGAGATCAAGGTCCAAGATAGGCAGAAGATCCAAGTCCAAGTATGGCAGAATAACCTGCTGGAAGTGTGGAAAGCAAGGGCACTTAAAGAGAGACTGCAGATCAGGTGAAGATCAGCATGAAGGACATGAAGAAGAAGCAGATGTTGCAAATTATGCTACACGAGATGCTCTGGTATGTTCTTTGGATAAAGTAAAATTTTGGGTTTTAGATTCTGGTGCCTCTTTTCATGCATCCCCATTTAGGGAATTTTTTCATGAGTATGTCTAGGGAGACCTTGGAGAAATTTGTGTAGGGGATGGTAAGCCTTGTCAGATTGTTGGCAAAGGGAAAGTGAAGTTGAAATTGCAGACAGGTAACACATGGGTGTTAAAAGAGGTCATGCATGTCCCAGTTCTGGAGTGGAATTTGATTTATGTTAGAAGTTTGGGTGATGAGGGTTGCACAGTAACTCTCACAGTGGACTCTTGGAAGGTTACCAAGGGTACACTTGTTGTAGTTAGAGGTAAGAAAGTAGGTACGCTTTATCCATCTACTTGTACTACTGATTCTCTTTTTGGGTTATCTACTTCACCTGTAGATTCAGAGATGTGGCTTGATAGGCTTGGTCACATAGATAAGAAGGAGATGCTTGTTCTTGAGTCAAAGGATATGCTTTCGGATTTGGAAGGTATGGATCGTGGTTTCTATATGCAGAAGAAGAAGGTAACGTTTCTTGAGGAATCTGATGTTAGTGACAAGAACAGGAAAGCCTTGGTTTTCAAGGAGAAGGTGACAGACAGAGTTCAACACAAGATGTAGAAGAATTCTGAGCAGAGCAAGGGTGTTTTGGAGAAGGATTTGATCTAAAAAGAGCTCGCGAGAAAAAGTCAGTTCTCACAAGAAAAACATAGAGATCGACGTCGGCAGGAAAATCGGCGTCGACGTCCAGACAGGGACCGACATCAGCTATGTGCAGCCCGACATCGGTGACTCAGGGCAGATATCTATCGGCGTCGGCTAGGGAAAAATGATGTCGGCAAGGGGGAAGTCACAGGGAACCGACATCGATCGGGTGCAGACTGAGATGTGACTGGCATCGGTTACTGAGATGAATTTTGGGTGGACATCAAGCTGTCATGGAGTCTCAAGTGCCCATATAGAGGACTGAAGGTGTAAGTAATTTCTTAAATTCATCATTTCCCTTCTTTACACTACTCGTTGCTCACTTATGGCATAGGACCAGGAAGTTATCGAAGAAGCAGAATAGGTAGATCCAGGAAACAGTGGGAGCTTGGCATGGATGAGGATGTGATTCCTTGGAGGAGAACCAAACAGGTGTTTTGGGTAGAGTGGCTAGCAGGAAGTAAGCACTGAGAGACGAATGGATGTTGAGGATGAAGAAGAGCAGAAATGGATACGTGAGATGGAAGATCAGGGTATATGGTCTTGTATTAGCTGCAGGGCAATGGAGGTTTGATCATTGTGTTTCTCTTTACCAGGTTGGATAATATTAGCTACATTATCCTATTACTATATGATGTGCTTGTTGCAGGGTTACACATACATGTATTTCTAAACTAAAGGTAAAGCTAGTTCAAGGGTGTGTCATGGAGAATCTGGGAGCATCAAGATTCTTTGGCATGAGTGTGTTCTAGAGACATGGGAGGTCACATGTTGACTTTGTTTCAGGATGATTGTGTGAGACCGATTAGCACACCGATGGTTGGATAGTTCACAGAATAGGTTCTTGATTCACATAATGAGGTTGAGTGCATAGTATGTACTAAACTTAAGTTTTTCCAAGCAGTGGGAGTTGTCACAAGTTGGAGCCAATTCGGGAGAGAACCATTGAATTGCAATTCAGTGGATTCTTACAGGGACTAGCAGCAGGTGCACATGCTATGCAGGTTCAGGTTATTTTCTACATGGTTTGTAGATGTGGATGTGGCAGGTGATTTGGATGATAGGTTTTGCACCACAGGATTTGTGGTGGTTGGTCTTCAAGAGTGATCTTGAGGAGGGATACAAAGCCAAGGGAACAAACTAGACTGAGTACAGGTATAGGTACAGGTTGCAGCTATTTATCTCCAAGTGGGAGATTGTTGAGTTGTGGAGCTAAAGCTTCAACTTTTTACAAACTAAAGGAACAAGAAGGTTGCTAAGATCTAGGAGCACCGACGTCGGCAGCAGGACCGATGTTGGTCATGACCAGTGCAGAAGGCCACCGGCGACGACAGGGAGTCGGCCGACGTCGGTAGAACCAGACAAGCAGGGACCGGCATCGATCACCTGTGTGTTCTAGAACTGCTCATTACATGGACAGTTAGTTAAGTGAATGAAGTGTTTGCATGTAAAAGCTAGTTAAAGTCTTAAGCTGTGAGGATAATTTTCTAAATTAAGAGTCTAAGTTATTGTTTAACTCTGGGATCTATTTATAGACCCATTGGCATGTATTGTAATTGATATAAGATAAAGAAGGCAAGGAAGTTCCTTCTAAGTGTAAGATCATTGAGTTGCAGGTTGTTGCAAGCTCATAGGAGATCTACATGTGTGAGTATGGTCTGTTGAATTGCAGGTTGCAGGTTCATGGGAGATCAACTTGAAGTACTTTAGAGTGCTTGGTGAACTGGCAGGGTTATTACTGACTAGTTGGAGAGGTGAACACCAATTTTGTTTGTGAGTTGGTTGTTGGGACCAGTTTTTGTGTAGGAGAGTGTGTGTGAGAAGAATTACTGTACACTTGAGGTGTGGCAAACCTCTGTAAGGTGAAAGAGTGTGGTGGCTCTTTGTTGTATTCTTTTCTGTAAAGTGTTAATACAAGATAGTGATTGTCTCTCATATTCTGTGCTATTGGTGAATTTTAGTTACTTGTATTTTTGGTTATTTCTAAATTTATAATTGCTTATATTTGGTAATCATACTGTGCTCTTTTTGAGGAGCAATATCCTAACAAAGTGGGATCAGAACAGGTGTTGTTCTTGTGATCCCCCAACAAAGTGGTACCAGAGCATATTTGTTGTTCTAGGTGCCTGACAACTTCCTATAAATAAGGTTTGGGTGTCCCATATGAATCTTTCCCTTAACTGTTCTCACTTACCATAAGCTCTCCTAGTCTTCCACTTAAGTTCTATTGGTCCATCTGCACCATTGTCCTCTTGTGCCCTATAGATTTCATGCCACAATGATTCTACACCTCTCAAGTTCCATGCCATGGTCTTTCTGCACTATGGTACTTCCACATCATGTTGATTCCATGCCACAATGGACAATACTTCACCAAAATTTGGGGCCAACACACACACACACACACACACACACACAGACACACACACAGACACACACACACAAGATCAACTTGCATTCATTCCTCACTAAGAAAATTCCTAGAATTCACAAGGAAACATACCAAGAAGCACTCAATCAAGTATTCAAGTGAGAAAACTACCCTATTCATCCCTATTTCCATATAAGTCATAAAATTAATATTTACATAGGTCTAAAGCATTCAAAAAGTAATTCATGATCCATATTTTCCAAATTAAAAGTTAGGTCAGTGCATATCTTTGATTATCACACATTACATCTTTGTGCACACACAAGCTAGCATATAGGGGAGAAATACATAAATCTAAGGCCCTCTTCAAATTATTGGATATGTAGATATCACCCATTAATAGAGTCATCTTTGGGGCAACTTGGCATCATGAGCCCACTAACCCATTTTTCCCACATTCACTACAGGTGTGAAGAAGTTAGGGTTTGATCATTTGACAAAAAAATGAAAACTTGGGTATGAAATTAGTATCCATTAGAATAAAGGTGAAAAAAATAGAAGGATCTAGTTGGTTGCATCTATATATATTCAATATTCTATACATGACACCTATGTCAAAGTTAGACATCTCCATTAGTGCAACTGTCCAGATCCAATGCAAACATTTGAGGCCACAAAAATAATATTTCCATAATTTGACAAATGTTATAGGATCATCTTCCAATCTAATTTTATCTTATTCTAGATCAGACCTATATGAACACAATAAACTAGCTAAGTATCATTTATTACCTATTCATTGCAATATCTATCAATAGTTGTACTTTACTATTTTTAGCAATCTTAGTTATATAAATTCAATATATTATTTATCTAAGTTTTTTATTTAATTGGCGTAATCATTAGATTAATTCACCATCCTTGTGTAAAAGCTAATATAATTCCCCTTAACCCTAAATGCCTTGACAAATCTAAATTTAGAGTTAAACATTTGGTAAACCTGAAATTTTGTGTCTATTTATGAAAATTCTAGCTTTCCCTAGGGTATTCAACCTCTTGAGTTTTTTTTTCAAGATTTATTCTATTATTTGTATACAACCTAGGTGTAACCCTAGATTAATTGGTGTTTCTATCAAACACTTGGTCCTCTTCATTTTCCACCTAAGATGGCTTAAACTAATGAAGTATCCAATCATGTTCTTAATGAAAGTGTCAATAATGAAACTGAACCACATACTAAATAAGTTATCATAGAAGATGATTCTGATCATGAAAAAAAAGAATCTAATACAAATAATGAAAATGAGCAAATAGATCAAGATCAAGTAAAAACTCTTATTATGTTTTGATAAAGAATCCATGACAACCTTCAATATCTTGGTGAGATCTTAAAAACCAGATTAGAAATTCAAAAATAAAAAAAACATAGAGGAATGATTTAATAGTTTTGGGAATATTAGAGTATTATTCCTAATTTAGTTAAAGGTATGGAATAGGAAATCAATAAATAAATATGAAATAATTAAGCTATTGATTTGTATAATTTGAATCTTTATAATAATAGTGATAAGGGAGAGAAAAAAAGACTTAATGAGAAACTGACTGAGACGATTGAGACAGAGTCTAGAATTCATTGTGCAAGACTGGGACACTACTATAAATCAGGATCTGGACTTCATTTTATGATTGGATAAGAGCCCTAAAATATGACACTCTAGGGTTTGATGCTACATTCCTCTTCTTGTATTGCTTTCCAAGAGACTTGAGCTTTTTGGGTTTTATTCATTGTATCTATGTGAGTCTACTTGTGAAATTTTAACTGTTGGATGTCTATAGAACCCATTGTAGAGATGATTTATTCTTCAAACCCTAGACTCTATTATGCTTTAACAAACTTTTGGAGAGAGGAGGGTTAGTTTGTGTAAGATTAACTAAATGTGTATCCACACCCTTTGTGTGGGCATGTTGCCTATATACCAATAATCTGAAGAGAGATCAATCCATATGTAGTTCTCCCATTTGATGTGCTTTGTGTAATTGTGTGTATGAAGATGTAAACTATTAAAACTGGGTGTGATTGAGGTGGCTAGTGACTGGTGTAAGGATTTGGATATGCTTGTAGTTGTATTGGTTAGTTGTATCTAGAGAATAGGGAAATATGCCTGAGTATTCTTGCTTGCTTTGTGATATTTACCAACCCATTTTAAATGAACTTTGAATGGGATTTTATAGGGATTTGTTGGTCATGGGTTGAATGCATTCACATTATGCTGACAAGAAGAGGAATAAGAATTGGAAGGAACTAACCATTGGAGGTAAAAATGCACTTGGACAAGAGCATCAGAAATAGACACCCTAGGGTCTGGTGCTATAGTCCAAGTTGGGTGCTATTGTCTAGAAGGAAAGGGACCCAAGGGAATGGAATCATCATTGGAAATACTTCTTAGAGGAGGTGGAATCACTATTTGGAAGGCTACAGATGATTGGGAATTAGTGAAAAGATGCCTATCAAGTTCATGAGAGTAAGCAAGAGGGACCTATGGGTTAGGTGGCATGAACCACACTCAAGTTACCAATTTTCACATTTTATATGACTAAATTCCCCCCCCCCCCATATATTCTATTGATGCAACAAAGTGAAATACTAGGATAAATAAAAAATAAAAAGCGTACCTGAACATACCTGTAAGGGTGAAGCTCATGAAGCTATTTGATGTTGGGTGTGCATAGAGAGAGCATGCTATGAAGTGTAAATCTGCAAAAGGAAACAAAGTGTAGATCAGTTCTTACTAGATATGTTATATCTAAAATAAGAATATACAAATCTGGGTAAGAGAGAGAGATGAAGAGAAAGAAATAGATACACCTCACTAGGCACACAAACCAATGCAAAACCTAGTGTGATGTTAAGTAATGTTGGATGATGTTGTACCAAGAAAATATCATGAATGGAGTTGAGTGCTCAATTCCTCAAGAGTGGGTCAAGAATGAAAAATATGGCCCTTTGGATCCATCATCACCCATTGAGTGAAGTTATGTGATCACATGTTAATCAATGTTTAGACCATGTGTCCAAGCCCTCTGAGTAAGTGGCTCAAGATACAAAGGCTAGTTAGTCCTTTAGATCCATCATTGCCTCATGAAGTGAAGATATAAATTGATAATGGTATGAAATATGTATTATATGAGATGGCTCTTAAATCCCATGAATACTTTATAATTTGACAATGTGACATGGATAGCTGAATGTATGCTAGAAACTAGATCACTCTTGGCCACTCTGAAAGGTGGAGATTAGGCTTTTATGAAATCCACTCCAAAATTGGGCACTAGGATTATATGAAATCCACTCTAAAATGTGGAGGTTAGGCTTGTATGAAATCCACTCCAAAATGATGCCAACCACCTACATATGGAATAAGGCATGCAACTGCTGAGAATGCTTGGGTAATGTATTGAACTTAGATAGAAAATAAAATAAATGTGCCATGCACATTGCCCCTAATCACTGGTGTCTAAAACATGGATTCTAATCTATAATTTATACCAACTACCTTATCTAAAATTAGAATTAAGATCCATCATTCCATGCATGATGCACCCAAAATTTGGTTTCTTTGAGAAAAACTATACTAAAACTACTATAGCTAAACTGGTCTAAATGTGCAAAACTATAGTTGAACTTATTTTTCTACATATTTATAGAAAACTTGATTTTTTTGTTGTTTGGATAGGAGCACCAAAATCAAACACCTTTCTATCTCACACTATAGTCCAATCTTGGCACTATTTTCCTGGGCTAATTTTGATAACTATTCTATAATTTTCATTGTCTGCCTGGTGTGTTCTACTTGGTTTGAAGTCTAGCTACTATTTTGGGTATTTTGAAAATTACTTTTTTGACTATTAAGAGCTCTGATCTCTATGACAAAACCCATGTTTGTTTCCCCCTCTTCTGAGGGTAATAATGAAGACCCTACAATGACTTCCCTCAAAATAAAGAGCCCTAAAAGTGTGTTATTTTGCAATGATACAGATATAGCAATGATAATCAATAAGATATCTCAAGATATAACATGTTTGGTAATAAGAGATTGTTAGATCAACAGAGGTATGCCTTGATATATATAACAATGTAATAACATGTGCAATGTACTAAATTTAAATTGGAAGTCTGGTTAGTTGTTAGTTGTTAAAGAGGGATGGAGCACAATGTTCATCATGGCATCCAAAAAATCAAGATAATGCATGATGTGGATCATGGCACTGCAAACAATTAAAAAAAATCAAGCAAAAAGCATACAAGGCAAGAAGAAAGAAGCATACAAGAATGGTCAAGGGACCAAGCAAATAAGGGACATGGGCACATATCACTCAAACTAGAAAGCAAACATACAAGACATGTTCAAAGGCCACATACACACATAATTAGAAACAAGCAAGGTTGGCATGAAAGCCACAATCACATAAAAGAGTACAAGCAAAAGACATTGGAAAATTTCCTAAGGCACACACAAGAATAGCAGCAAAGGACATTGGCAAATATCCTATGGCACATATAGGGGATTAAAAAGAACTGAGAAATGCAATCACCTCTGGTTATGCAAAGCAAGAAAGGAAACCATGTGAATACTAGAAATACAATCGCATCTAACTAATCAAATCAAGAAGGGAAAGTATGCAAGACATATAGTATAAGACTAGGTATATGCTAATAAATACCCAAGTGCTATATACTAGTGAGTGTCGATAGAGTAATCTATGTAAACTAGTAATTAATGTACATCAATATGATAACTAGAGTGTGTAGTGTAATAATAACATAACTTGGATGGTGTAATCATGTAAAAGATGCCCCCAGTGGGTAGATATATTGATATGTGTCTTGAATGTAGAAGTAGGATGCCCCCTCAATGGGTAGAGTGAAGTCATCAAAGATCTAGATGTCACTACACACACTCAAAGAAGATCAAGTGAAGCATGGTAATGTAGATAAATCGACAAAAAATAGCATAAAATAATAGAACGTAAGTGTAGCATGGTAGTAGAAATGTAAAGCATGGATGATGAGTAAAATTGAAATATTTTTGAATTATTTTAATGTTTTTATATTTTAAAATGTTATATTATTTTTGGTATTTTTCATATTTGAATGTTTTTTGGATTTTTTGATATATTTGAATGTTTTTGGATTTTTTGATATATTTGAATGTTTTTGGATTTTTGGATATATTTGATTATTTTTGGATTTTTGATGTATGAGATATATAATCAATCATGAGAATACTTTGTACAATAAAAATTAATAAACTATGTACAAGTAAGTCTGAGGAGAGATGATACTAATCGATGAGTCTCAGGGAAGACTCCCTTTCATGGTGTGTTGTATCAAGGAAAGGGATTGTGTGTGATCATGAAGCATGGTAGAAGGGTTGAGACTGTGGATCTAAAAGCTATATATGTTATAAATTATTTGAAACCTCTGAAGTAAAAAATGACTGTGGGGTCCCCCTATAATTTTAAGATTTGGATACAACTATAGGGCTCTTAGGGACCCATTTGGTAGTGGGAGAAGCCCTCTAAACATGTGCTCTATGAGTGTATGCATGAGACCTCAATGATATTACCTTGGGTGTGAAAAATGTATCTATAAGCTATTTATAATCATAAAACTATGGTTGCTTTGAAAGAGACACCTATGAAAGCGTATGAACTCTCTATACTAACGATGAAGGTCTCAACTGTGTTTGAATCTGAACTGGAAGAAAAACTGAAATTGGTGGAGAAACTAAAATTGGTGGTTGTAAAATAGTAGTTGGCTCTGAAGTAGGGTGTGGTAACTCATATGGAAATCCTTCAACTATAACAACATGATTAACATGAATGAATTTCATGTATCTATGAAATGTAGAAGGTACTACTCAAAGTTTTTGAATCCATGGTTGACCAAGTAACATATCAAAAACTCCTACACTGGTAACTATAGTAAATAGTGTGGCCATGTGTCTTGGACCAACCTATAGAGGAAGTAAAATATCACCCAATGAAATTTGTATGTGCCCACTGAATCCATTGATAACTATGTTTGTCAAGGTAATATGTTGCTCTGAATATCCCAAATACTATAATAATGTCATAGTGCACATGTTCACACTAGATCTATTATCTATGAGAACATTATGAATAGGATGATTATGAATGTAAGCTCTGATAAAGAGTGCATGATAATCTAAATCATCCTCAACTATATCCTACTCTGAGAAAGAGATGGAAGGTCTAGCTAGAACTCTAGAATTGTATACACCAATCATGTTTCTCAAAGGATGTAACTTAACTGAAGGTGCCTTGTACATATCTGGTGGGGTATGTACATGACATACATGGTGAACACCTGATGTATCCTCTATCTCTTATTTAGAATGCTATGGAAAAGGATCTGAGAAGATTTTCAAAGCTTTATCGTGTGTTTGATTTTCCTGAGGAGGCTTAACTGAAGTGCCAAGATCAATAATGTTTCCATATATCAAGCCTTGTATCTTGTGTCTCAAACTAATGCATCTATTTGTTGTATGACCTGGTGCCTTATGAAATTTATACAACGCATGTTGATCATATCCACGTGGAAGAGGTTTTGTTGGATCAACTTTTTGAATAAGAGGGATAGATATGATATTACATTCCAAAAGTTATTATAAAATTTTGGCTGGAGGAACTGGTAAATTCGTAAAGGTTCACCGAGAAGATGCTAATAAAACCAACATTGAAGGGGCTCTGAAGCTGCATTGATTGTTGGTTGATTCTGAATCTTGCTATCATTAACCTATACTTTGTATGGGACTTTTCTATTACTCATGTATGTTGTTTTTGATATACTTATGTACTTGAGTTTGCCTATTGAAATTAATTTTACTTCCCTTTCCTTCAGTGTGTGACACAATTTAGTGAAGGAAAAGAATATTTTGAACATTATTGAATCATGTAATGTTGGTAAAAAACTCTGTTTAAATAGATCCTATAATTCTTGATCAACCATGGGGCTAGTCATCCTAGCCAGGATATTCTTATATCAAAGAACATAATCTATGAGATGCTCATTTGACCTTTGTTTTTATTGTGCAACTTGGGCATAGAAAAACTTATCACCAATGTTAATGTTGAAGTGAGCTAGAAACATGCCAGCTAAAGGATTGAATACATTGATCGACTAATTAAGTAGACTATAGAACCATTGTAAGGCATAATTATTTAGACTCTATGAAAATAAATTGGTTAGTATCTAGTCCTTTGGCACATGGTCCAAGCATGTTACATGAAAATCTCTCAAGTGTGTCTCTAGATCACCCTTGTCATCATATAGAGTGAGCTTGGGTTGAAAAAAACCTTGTGGCTAGGGTGTAGAAGCAATATGATGTGCCAATGGTGTATACGATAGAGTAAAAGAATACAAAGCCTATGTAGGTCTAGAGGTACCTTGCTCAAGATGTATCACATGGGATTGAAGAGATCTTATCTCTTGTATAAGGGCTACCACATTAGGAAAAAAATATGTGCTAGCTATAGTTGGTAGAATAGAGGAAATTTGGGCTACTATAAGGGGTTGTTGAGACATAGTTGCCCCTGGAGTGTCATTTGTAATTGGTTGCTCTATGATTTGAGAAGATTGACCATTGTTCACTTTTTGTTGTTCTTATTGTAGTATTTTATGCATGTCATCTTACATATCATGGTGTTTAGTTAAAAGTTATTGAAGTTCCCTCTTATCAGTTTCATCAAAACTAGTGTACTGGGCCATTATTAAAGTAGGAAAACAAATTGAAAATTGATTGAATTTTTTAGAATAATTTATAATAAGAAACATTCTATGGAAGTAAATTACTAAATATAGGAAATGTAAAGTCCTAAAAATAGCAAACTAAAAAGTGCATAAAAAAGATACAAAGCTCACAAACATGTAAGGTGATAACTCAAAAGCAATGGGACCTAGTATATGCAACTAGGGTTTAAAAAAATAATATTTTCTAAAATTATTATAAAATTTTAAAAAATTAAGGTGAATTTCTGATTTAACAATGTAACCAAAAATTAGAAAAATATAGTAAAAATATTGGGAAAATACCAGGACCTATTATGGGTAACTAGGGTTTGAAAGAAAATTACTTTAAAATTATTATGAAATTTTAAAATTTAACACTAATTTCTAATTTTATTATGCAGGTAAAAAATTAGAAAAATATAGGAAAAAATACTAGAAAAATACCGGGACCTAGTATGTGCAATGAGGTTGTAAAAGAAAATTAGTCTAAAATTAATATGAAATTTTAAAATCTAATGCTAATTTTTTATTTTATTATGCAGGTAAAAAATAGAAAAATATACAAAAAATCAAGAGGAAATTTACCCTAGGGTTTTATGCATAAATGAAGAAAGTCGAGTTCACCAAATGATTTAATAGTTTTAGGAGTATTAGAGTATTATTCCTAATTTAGTTAAAGGTCTAAAATAGGAAATCAATAAATAAATATGCAATAATTAAGCCTATCGATTTGTATAATTTAAATCTTTATAAAAATATTAATAAGGGAGAGAGAAAAAACTTAGTTAGAAACTGATTGAGATGGTTAAGACAGAGTCTGGAATTCACTGTGCAGGACTAGGACACTATCACAAATCAGGATCTGGGTTTCATTTTATGATTGGATACGAGTGCCAAAATAGGACACTCTTAGGTCTGGTGTTATAGTCCTTTTTTATTGCTATTGTCTGGGAGACCTGAGCTTTCTGGGATTTGTTCGTTGTGTCTATGTGAGCCTGTCTATGAAATTTTGATTGTTGGATGTCTGTAGAACTCCTTGTAGGCTGATTTAGTCTTTAAACCCAGACTCCATTATTTTTTGACAAACTTTGGGAAAGAGGGGAGTTTAGCGTCTGTAAGATGCATTGAACATGTATCCACACCCCTTGTATGGGAATGTTGCCTACATACCAATACTCTGAAGAGGGATCAATCCATATGTAGTCATCCCACTTGACATTCTTTATGAAATTATGTGTATGAGGATACAAAATATTAAAACTAAGTGTGCTTGAGGTAGCTAGAGACTGGTGTAAGTATTTGGATGTGCTTGTAGTTGTATTGGTTGGATGTATATAGAGAATAAGGAAATATGCCTAAGTAGTATTCTTGCTTGCTTTGTGATATTTTCCAACCCCTTCTAAATGAACTTTGAATGGGTTTTTATAGGGATCTATTCATCAGGGGTTGAATGTATTTGCATTATTCTGATAAGAAGAGGAATAGGAACTGAAAGGAACTAACCATTGGAGGTAAAAATGCACTTGGATAGGAGCACCAGAAATAGAAACCCTAGGATCTAATGCTATAGTCCAAGTTAGATGTTATTTTCCTAAAGTAATGAGACCCAAGGGATGGAATCATCAATTGAAATATTTCTTGGAGGAGTTGGAATCATTGTCTAGAAGGGTACAGATGACTAGGAATCAGTGAAAAGATGCCTATAAGGGTCATGAGAGAAAGTAAGAGGGACCTATCGGTTGGGTGTCATGATCCACACTCAACTTACCAATTTTTACATTTTATATGACTACAAGGAACAACTAGGTTCATCTATTAATAATATTATTAGGGATATAGGACATCCCCATATTCATGTAACCCTCTCATTGAACACATCATTGCTTCATACTTCTCATGGGGGTAGGGGTTATGTGTTTAAACCATTGTTCCCAAAAAAATCCTACTATTATTACATATTCCATGGGAAATATTGGCACTTCAACCTAATTACCAGTTTTAACACCTATATCAACTCAAACTATGGGTACATATCCTTTTGTGAACTTAGAAAACTTCAAACCTTGGTGATCAAAATGTGCAATATCTTTTCCAAACTATAAGTTTTGTAAAAGGTAAGGTTACTATTATAAATAAAATTTTCACCCTTGAAAGGGTGTCTCCAAGCCCTCTCACTTGATCTATGCAATGGGATTGGGCCTATATTGTGGGTGACTTCTAAGTGGACCAAACCTCTAGATTTTGGGCTACCTCCCAAGTACAACACCTACACTAACAACTATACTACTTGTTCATCTTGGAAAAGGTAAAGATGAAATCTAAACCAATAAGGAAACTTAGAGGTGATGCACCAAACATAAGGTCCTCAACTTGTTAAAGAATCTACTATGAAATACTAAGTTACAATCTAATTATACCATTTCAAGACAATCCCTATCACACTAGTGATTTAATATGAAGGCTATGAAGGTTAAAAAAGATTAAGATAATCATCCAAGAGGTACTAATAGTAGACACTAATGAATTATTATTTATCCAACTAATAAAACCATGTATAACACTTCCTATTACATATTAAAGAAGATAAACTTACATGGAAGTATGAATAAGAAGGATAAATGTAATGAAGCACACTTACTATCACTAAGCATCCATCAAAACAACCCATTGAAGAGTATTGTATGAAATATGAAGATAGTAATATCTATCTTGAATTGATTCCAATAGGCAAATATTTTAGACATCCAATTCATAACACCATTTGTGTTGAAATTGTCAATCTTACTCGAATTGCACTCAAATGCACATTTTAGGTCAAAATCCATAAAACAGTCTAAATAGTTTGAACTTGTCACTTAAAAGTGCCAGTTTAGGTCAAAGTATTCCTAAATAGGGCAATGCATTTTATGGGCAAGCTAATTTTGATCAGATCATTTCGAGTCAAAATGACAAATTCACCATTTAATGCTCTGGATCACTCTTTTCTTCTAATTCATTGGTACATGTCACGTACATTTCTTATTTGGTGTTGGCAACATCCTAAATGGGAATATAGATCCAACACATCTAACATGGCCTTCCATTTCCTCTCCAATCAAATTAAGATCCAGTAATATGAATTTTTGACCATTTTAATTAATTATAAACCAAATTCTAAAAAATTGCACTAAAATTAATTAAACTTACTTAAGCTAATTAATCCAATTTAAGAGCTTAAGTAAGAATTACATAGATATTTTTGAATATCTCATTATTAGAAATTGATTTTGAATATCTGCATCACCTAATGACATCATCTATGGGATGGCATCCATTAAGCCATAAGTGTATAAAATATCAAGATTATGGGGCACCCATGCCTAGTTAATGCCTCCCATGCCTCTTTAATGCTTATTTATCTTGAGGATATTTATGAGTTTAATTCCAAATATTAGGATTATCCATGGCCACACATCTCAATCTTGATATGGATGGTCATGGTTGATCCTAACCAATCTCAAAAATATATAAATAGAGAGGCCATGGACATGAATTTTAAGGCTGATTTATGCAAAGTTATTATGCATAATTGTCTCTACAATCCTTTAAAATAGACCATTAAAATTAGTTACAAGCTTCATTGATAGGCTAGTTTAGTGATTTGGAATCACGAGCCTAGGTTTTATGGAGTGTTCTTGAGACATTGGAGGAGTTTGCCATCTATGTTGACAAAGACAAGGAATCTCGATCAAGGGAGAACATGCTTTTGAGCCACATGGGTATGGTGAATCCATTTGGGAAGGTAATATGATGTTTGCTTTATTTCATTTGTTACTTGTTATCCTTTGTAATTCCCATAGGAATAGATAGGCTTAGTTGGTTAGTTCTTTATGCATTTTTTCATGATTTATGGACTAATGTTTGAATAACTTGATTTGTAATCCTCTCCACATCTTGACATGCTTGGTTGGATAAAATACATCCCACACATGAAAAAGATCATTTTTAAGCTTTAAAATCTTCATTTGGATCATTAAAACTCTTGCAATTTGATTTTCTAACTTTGTTTTTCCATTTTTCTTTGTCATGGGTTTACACAGTAACTGATGTCGATTAGTAAAACTGTCATCAGTTGGATTATTGTAGTTGGTCACTAGTGGTATAACTGATGTTGGTTAGTAAGTGTAACTATTGTCGATTATATAACTGATATTGGTGACTATGTTTTTCTTAAAACACAAACTCGAGACCTCTTTTTTTGAAGTTCATTATTTCAAACCCAAAATAACTTCAAGGTTGAAGGACATGCTAACATTTTTGTTGCAGGACCAATCTTGACATTTTCTAAAAACATGTTTAGATCACCTTTTGCATGCTTAAAAATGAATTAAGAACATTATTTTGGTGCTTAAAGTAACATTTAGGTGCTTAAGTGAGTTTTTAGCATTAGTTTTCAAAGTTACAACTAAGACTAAGGGGTCAAATGAACACCACCTCATTTTCCATTTGGGCTTAAAAATAACTCACCTTTTCAATTTTTTTGTATTTACTTAGTTGTTTAGGTTAGATTATTTGAAAAAAAGAGGGATGTCGTATGTATGCTCTTCTATTTGTCCCCTTTAGGGAACCCTTGGAATCAAAAGCACCATTCTTATTGTAAAAAAGCCTAGTCCAAGGCTTAGAAAGAATGTCATCTAAAGCGCTCCCCAAAAACTCATTAAAGTTTGGGTGATCTTGAAAATGACCCTAAAGTCTTTCTATTTTATGCTTTCTTTATTTTTTTAAAAACTTGGCTTGTGAGGGGGATGCTATTACCTCCCATGATTTATTTAGGGAAGCTTTGACCTAAGGTTTTACCTCCCGGTATTAACTTCATTTGGCTCCTAATTGGAGTTGCACATGGGACACATTTGCATTTAGACATCACACTACATTGAGTGAACAACATGATGTAGTGGTTGTAAAAAGGACTAGACCTTTTTACAACTAGCCAATGCCATGTTCACCTAATTTTTGTGCTTATCTTTTATATCATTTGACGTGAAAGTCATTATGTAATTGATTCCCTAGAATGATCGAAACCGTGCTAGTTTAGTAGACCCCACTTTGCCATACCTTTTTAGTTTAGACTTAAGACGTTTGTTTTTTGACATTAGCTTACTTGGTCTTAATTTGTGTCTAAAATTTCTTGTTAGTTCAATTAACTTAACCAAAACACATTATCCTCAATTTTTTTGAGGAAGGGAGGCATTACACTATCTAATTGAAAAAATCACCTTTTCCTTATTCAAATTATTATCACAAGCTTTGTGTCATGTAATCCACTTTGGCACAGTCATGCTTCCCAATTGAGTCTAGATATTTTACCTAATTTGTTTAAATCCTTCATTTATAATCCACATTCAAAACTAAACTTTTTTGAGTTCTAAGGGTTGGTGTGTCAAAGTGGGTTCACCATTTATGCACTAAGCTTGTTCTAACTTGGATTAAATTTTCTTTTTGGATTGAAGGTCATTTATTAAAAACTCAAAATCACATTATCATCTTGGTGGACTCAATTCATCTTGTGTATCACTCATGCTTTGAGTCTTAGAACATATTTTATCCTACTGGAACCATGTGGTGACGTTGTGCTACCTATTTGGTCCTAGCTTTATACTTAGTGACTCAAGTATGTTTTTACATCTTGAGTTGCTTCATCCATTTTGTCTTCTTCGTAATCCAAAGAGCTTTCCTCTAACTTCTAAGGGTCAACTTGTTGAAGTTGAAACTAGCTTTTATAGTATGGGTGTATCACAAATATCTAGGCTTTGGTGTACTAGTTTTCACCTTGGGTTTTTGAGTTACCTTACCCTCTTCCAATCTATATGATTTCAACTTTACCAAAGGTTGAGTAAAATCGTGAACCAAATCTTCTAAATTGTGTATATTTTCAAACCACCCTCCCTTATAGTCTCATTGGTACCTTGGTTATTTGTTTAAAAGAGACCCAAAGCATACTTTGTTTGGTTACCAAGCATTGGTCTAAAGTTAGTCAAATACACATAACAACTCTTTTAGACATGATTCAAATGTTCACTCATAGTGGGACCTCTTATGGCCTTAGTTATGAAGATAAGAAATTTTATGATGGTCAATATAACCTTGTTATTTTTATGACATCCCCATAATAGTAGTATCTGAAGATGATTACAATGAATATCAACCCCAAAAAGATCAAGATGAAGCCCTTCTTAGATTGATAGAATCAGGTGCTAGACTACCTTCTAGCTTTCCTATAGAACAATTTCATACCTTAGTTAGAGAAGGATAACAACAACAGCAAGAGCAAGCTTTTGCATGAATAGACATACCTTCTTCCTCTAACAAAGGAAAAGAAATACAAATAGAGTCAAAAGCCATAAATCCAAATTTTCTAGGTAAGATCAAGATAATAAGTCAATGATATGTAGATCAACTTATCATAGACTTAACTGACTCCTTAGTTGCCACTTAAATTCACAATGATGCTTCAAAAGAACAAATAAATGTGGTTGAAAATATGCAACAAATATTAGATGAGGATATTACCATAGTGGATCAACATAATCTAAATGAACAGTTAAAGTCACAAGAGACCTTACAAAGTGTTCCATTTGGCATGGAACATACATTCTTCAATCATCAAGAAACTCTTGTTACTTTACAAAGTCAAAAACCCAAACATTCAGTTTGAATTGAGGAAATCCCTCAAGACAATTTGGCTAGTTATTTTCAACTAACACAAAAACTGGTAAATAAACATAAAAATTTCCAAAATCAACAAAGTACAAAACAACTAAATTCAGGGAATGTTTTACAATCCAAGAATCAATGGCCTGTGTTCTCAACTCAAGGAGCAAATCATAACTAAGTCATGGATCGAAAGGTATATACTCCATATAGATCCACACAAAACTAGGGGCACATTCCACCCCAACAACAACAAAAATAGGGGTACATTCCACCCTAAAAACATCTTATTCAATCCACAAATGCACCAAACATGCAAGAATGGAATTCTATGAAGGAAATTGTTCAAATATTGGAGATGAATAATAGAGTCAAAAAGTACAAATTTGATGAGATATGCCCATATCGATTTGATTTATCTATTCTCTAAAACCCCTTTCCACCTCATTTTGAGGCACCCAAATTTGACAAGTACAAAGGAAAAGGAGATCCACATGAGCACATACGTGTATTCTTTGTCATATGTCAAGAGGTTGCTTATAGTAGCGAGTACTTACTATGACTATTTATATGAAGTTTAACGAGAAAAGATCTTGATTGGATACTTAAAATACCCAAGGGATCAGTTGCAAATTGGAATGACTTATCAAAAAACTTTGTTAACCATTTCTCATATAACATAGAGCATGAATTACCCATTGTTGAATTATGCAAAGCCAAGCAGTGTGATGGTGAAATTTTCACTGCATATCTGTAAAGGTGGAGAGCATTGGTAGGGCACTTTCAACATAACTTGCCAAACAAATAGTTGGCTGATATCTTTGCATAGAATTTGCATCCTAAAGTTGTGCATAATCTATGGTTAGATTGTGCTAACTTACTTAAAGAAATTATTGACAAAGGAGTGCAAATTGAAAAGTCTCTTATTGCTAAGGGCCTTGTTAAGATTTATATGCAAGGTCAAGCATCTAATCAGACTAAATCACTAGTTCAAATAGTTATGCAGGATAAGCCTAAAGGCTTTAGCAAAAATAATAACATGGTTAGAGATGGGGTAACTGAAATAAGACATGTACAAATATTACAGGCTATGCCTCCTCCAAATGTGTAATTAACTTCCCCAAATCCACTACCTACTTTACAAAGACAACCTCCATGAAGGACATTTCATAACAATTTTAAAGTCTTTAGCAAGTTAGGAGAATTGGTTGAAATAGTGTTAAAAAAGGTCATTGTAGCTAATTTAATTGTATGGCTAGTATCAAGGTCATTTCCTTAAGATCAACCAAAACTAGATTAGTATAAAGAGAATGGATGGTGTAACTTTCATCATGTTTCTGGTCACGGTGCATATCATTGTGTTCAATTACGACATATTATTGAGGACTTTATTGAAAGTGGTGAACTAGAGATTAAGTTGGCCTCTAATCAGGACACAAATTAGGATATGGGAATCTACAAAGACCCTTTTCCTTGACATGATCCACCACCACTAAGAAATATTCAAAATGGTCACAATCATGGATAGAGGTAGAATTAGAACCAACAACAAAGTTAGAATCATAATAAGCATAATCGAGATCATAATACCCATACTAACAATGTGGCTTATAACAATGTACCTTATGACTATAATAATATTGTAGGATGCATTTCTACAACCCAAATTTCCACTATTACTATGAAACCATGTGGCCAATATCATGTTCCTCACAACATAGGACCCATCATCATAGGGTCAACACCCTCTCCCCCTAGTAATGCCATGTCAAGTTTGCATCATTGTGTTATGACTCTATTTACATGGGTTACTAGTTTTGAAACAACACCTTTCTTCTAATTATAAAGGCTCCTCATTGACCCAAAATTATATCAATATCGTTAGTCACTCGTGAGTCACCATCTAAGGCCCTTTGCCTTCCTCTTCTAATTATAATAACTCCTTGCCACCTCTAGGTTGTGTAGTTGTAACTAGATGCCCACGAGTTACCATCTAGGGCCCTTCACCCACTTCTTCCATAAAACCCAATGAAAACATTGTGCTAATGGTTCGAAAGCTGAATACTATCCCAACAAAGACTAAAATAGTTTAATCCATAATTTAAAGGCCTTATAGTCTAACGGATCAATTAGATAAAACCTTGGCACAAATTTCCATATTGGAAATCTTACAGACATATGATGTCCATATAACCATCTTCAACAAACTTTTGCAAGAGTCTATTATACCTAATGATATAAACTTTGATCAATTCCAAAACCTACTTGGACACTTGTCTTCATTTCAGTAAATCACATTTGATCAAAAAGACATGTCCACCCTCAGCCCAAACCACAATAACCCACTATACATTGAGATAATCATTATGGATCACAAGATCAAGCAAGGTTCTTATATATAATGGTTCAGGGCTAAACATCATATCTATTAAATTGGTACAATAATTGGGCTGCATGGATAAAGACATTCGACTAGAAACTATTACAATCAAGGCTTATGATAATGCTGAGAGGGAGTCATCTAGTATAATTTGGTTATCAGTCATGGTTGGGTCTATTTCTCATCACACATTATTCCATATTGTGGATATTAAGCTTCTTTATAACATACTTCTTGGTCATCTTTAGATCCATGAAGTACAGGCAGTTCCATATACTCTTCACCAATGCCTTAAGTTTCCCCATGATGGGATCGAGGTTACTATTCTCACTAATCAACAACTATATCAATACTGACAAACATCTTGAAGTAGAGTTCCATAATTTTAACTATTGTTCAGGTTATAAATTCATTACAAAGAAGAACAAAGCCATTATTTCTCATTCATCTTCATCTAATTATATAGACCCTGGTGATCTAGCCTCCACTTCAGCCGATCCATTTCTTGTAGCTCTGGCCAAGCAAGTTATTATTAAAAATGTAGTCATTTCCATGTACCATCTGAAGGACATCCTCCATATTGCAAAATTACCAAAATCCCCTAAAACATTTGGTAAGCCTAAAACTTCCTAGACTCCTAACAGACCTGATCAGATTTGGCAACCAAAGAAGAAACAACCAAAACCTCCTATGGTTTTTGTACCTACAATCACACCAAAGAAAGATTGAGAGGCTTTTACCAAGGGAGATTGGTTATGTTCTATAGGCCTTACTAATTGTTTTTAGAATCTAAAGTATCCTATCCCTAATAAGATAATGGATCATCTTGACTATACAGGATAAGGCTTTGGCCCACAAGTGCAAGGAATTTTATAACCCTTATCAGTTGGAGTTGTCAATTAGAATCACAGTCTTGGATTTAAACCACCAAAGGATGATGTCATGACATTTGATAGTGACTCTTCTAAAGCAACTAGTAATGAGAATCCTAGTAGTGACACAACATCCCATTATAGATTTTTTGATGAGTTTGCTGACTTAGATTTGTTTGATTCAAATGCCATATTGACCATAACAACTATTGGAGCTTCCCATCCTGAAGCAAAAACCCATCCTGAGTGGTGCTTCCCTTCCTGAAGCAAGGCATTATATATATTTACCATTGGCACTTCCAATCACGAAGTAAACCCTCACTATAACCTATGCCTTTTTCATCTTGAACTCATAGATTAGGATCAACAAAATTTGGTCATATGCCTTGATGAGTTTCAAAATGAAGAATCAATTACAAAATACATGGGCCTACGAGATGTATTCCCCATTGGTGAACATAAGCAGGGTTTTAATTTTTCATTGGATCCTTCTACCTTCTTTGGAGAGCAAGAAAAATTTCTTGGTCATAATAAATAAAAAACATCAATATCTTTAGGTGAAAACCTCTTTGAGGCACTTGTTGATAAGGGAAAATGTAAAGAAAAAGATAAGCCTTTGAGTGAAAACCTGTTTCAGGCACTCTTGGGTGAAAAAGTCTACTTATCCCCTCAAGATGGAGAAAGTCCATCTAGCCCAAGTTCCATAGCTAGTATAATCATCTCTTTAGAACAACATCAAATATTTGAGGGTCTTGATCTTGAGTTTCTAGAGGTTTTTACCAATTGGCCTTTACTTGAGAAGGCAGATTTTGATTTTTCATATTATCTAGATCTTTGGGAGGAATAAAAAGAAGATATAGTAGAGGAAAATGATCATGACCATACATTGCCTACAATTCTAGAGGATGGATCCACACTCCTTGTGGAAAACACAACAGAAGTGAATTTGGGAACCCATGAGGATCCCAAAATTGTTTATCTTGGAGATTCCCTTATTGAAGTAAAATGTGAACATATTATATCCATTCTTAAGGATTATATAGACATCTTTGCATGGGCATACTCTGACATGCTAGGCTTGGATCCTAGATTTAGTTGTGAATCATCTTGTTGTTTATCTTGGTGCTAAACCAGTCAAGCAAAAATTAAGAAAGATGCATCAATGCATCATCCTTTTGGTTAAGGCCGAGTTGGAAAAGTTGTTAGGAGCTAATTTTATTAGACCATTAGACTACTCTGAATGGGTTTCCAACATAGTACCAGTGAGTAAAAAGACCCCAAGCATATGTATTTGTACTAATTTCCATGATATCAAAAAGCATTCCCCAAAGATGATTTTCTTCTACCCAACATTGGCATGATCATTGACTCAATTGCTAGGTACGAGATGTTATCCTTAATGGATGGATTTTTTGGTTACAATCAAATCAAGATAGCCATAAACATCAACATAAGACCACATTCACCACTCTATAGGGGGGACATTTTGCTACCTAGTCATGCCATTTGGTTTGAAGAATGCTAGAGCCACATATCAACATGTAATGACTATCATTTTCCATGACATGATGCATGACATTGTCAGGACTATGTTGATGATATACTAGTAAAATCAAGAACAAGAGTTGGACATCCTTATATTCTACAAAGAATATTTGAGAGGCTTTGTGAATATAAAGTCTGCTTAAATCCTAAGAAATGTGTCTTTAGAGTCACATCAAAAAAATTGCTAGGGTTCATTGTATCATAAAGAGGGATAGAAGTAGACCCTGCAAAGGTCAACGCTATTATGAAAATGCCTCCACCAGACAATCTTAAATAACTATGAGGTCTACAAGAAAATATCTAGTCTATACGTAGGTTTATTTCTCAATTGGTAGATAAGTGCCACCCATTTACCCATATCTTAAAGAAAGAGGTAACATTTTAGTGGGATTAAAATTGTCAGATAGCATTTACAAAAGCTTAAAACATACTTGGCCAATCCACCAGTCTTACGACCTCCAACATAAGGAAAGCCACTACTTCTTTATATATCAACCACATAGAACATGCATTGGGGGTACTTTTGGCTCAGGATGATGATCATGGTAAGAAACACACTATTTATTATTTAAGCTACACATTGGTAGCTTATTAACATAATTATATGCCTATTGAAAAGACATGTTTAGCTATGGTGTTTTCCACTCAAAAATTGTGACATTATAAGTTAAATAACAAAACTATTGTTATCACCAAGTAGATCCTCTCAAATTCCTCTTAACTAAAGAAACTTTTCAAGGATGCATGGATAAATGGATTATGCTCCTCAGTGAGTTTGATATTGAGTACCAAAATCAAAAGGTAATCAAAGGATAAGTTCTTGCTGACCAACTTCAAGAAGCTCCTATTAAGGCCACTCAACCTCTCAACTTTGACCTTTCAGATGATTCTATCATGATGATAGAATAAGAATCACAAGAACCTAAATAGTGGATTCTCTATTTTGATGGATACTTCACATCATGAGGGTTTGGATTCGACATATTATTGATCACACCACAGGGGGATCTGATCCCCAAAGCATTCTATATACAATTTCATTATACAAACAATATGGATAGATATGAAGCATTAGTTGTAGGGCTCCATCTTTTTATACAGTGGGATATTCAAAGCTTAAAGGTCTATGGAGATTCATAGCTAATCATAAATCAGACAACCAACTAGTATCAAACAAAGGATGATAAGTTTTTTCCTTACAAGCAAATTGTCAATAACCTCAAAACACATTTTAAATCTCTATAGTTTGAGCAAGTTTTATGAGTCAACAATAGATCTACTGATGCCATGGTAAAAATTAGTTCCATGATTCAAATGCATGATAGTGTTAAAGAGTATCAGTTCTTGATTGAAAATATTCTTCAACCAACACATATTCTATCAAATTTAGAGAGGATATGCACCATTACTGATCCTAATCCCTCATCTAAGCTACCATGGTACCAATATTTTTATAACTATTTCCATAGTCATGTATTTCCCCCTGACCTTTCAAACAACCAACAAAAACTATTCCTTCATCTCTTAACATGTTATATCCTCCTTGGAAACACACTTTCTCGTAAAGGTTATGATGAAATGCTTCTTCATTGTTTATCTTTAGGAAAATCCAAACTGGCACTAAAGGAGGTTCATGAAGGAATGTGTGAGGCCCATACTAATGGTGTATTCCTAGCAAAGAAACTCCTCAGAATAGGATATTATTGGCCCAAAATGGAGATAGACGCTTGTAATTATGTAAATAAGTGTGTTCCTTGTCAGCAACATGGTAACTTGATACATGCACCATCCTTACCATTACAACCAATCACAACATCATGGCCATTCTCAACATGGGGTCTCAATCTCATTGGGAAAATTAACCTAACATCTTTAGATGGCCATAAGCACATTTTGACTGTAACTGAGTACTTTACCAAGTGGATTGAGGCTATTCCTCTCACTTATGTTACTGGGAAACAAATAGCCAAATTCATTTATTACCATATCATTTGTCGATATGGCATCCCAACCCATATTATATCTGATAATGGTGGATCCTTTGTGAACCAAGATATGAAATCTCTTTATGAAAAATTCAAGATCAAGCACAAGAAATCCACTCCATATAACCCGCAAGGCAATGGACACACTGAGGCATCAAATAAAACCATTCTAACCATCTTAAAGAAGATTATCAATGATGTTGGATGTAATTGGCACTTACAACTCTTTCTTACACTTTGGGCTTATAGAACCAATCATCACACCCCAAATGGCACTACTCCATACTCCCTTATTTTTGGCACTGAAGCTATCAACCTGGTTGAGATTGAGATCCCATTATTAAGAATATCACTGGAGCACATTAAAGATGATGAAGACTATAAAACCTCACAGTTGAAAGAACTAGAGATTATTGATGGTAAGCATTTGGCTACCCTAGAAAACTTGTAGGCCTATCAGAACAGATTATAGAGAATATACAATAAATGAATTCTCCCTTAAAATTTTGATATTGGTGACTTATTTTTGAAAGAGAATGAGAAGAACATGAATGTTGAACCCAAAAAGAAAGGCAAATTTTAGCCTAATTGGTTAGGACCATATATTGTCACAACAAACTATGGATCAAGAGCATATCGACTGGCTAAACCTAATGGTGAATAAATTTTAGAGCCCATGAACATCATACACCTTAAGAGGTTTCTACACATGAACAACTTTGAACCATTATATACAAGACCCCTAACTTGGGGACAACTTATGCTGACGTAATTTTATCCCACCCTTTTATCTTACCTTGAACGCATTTTTATAATACCCTTGTCCACTTTTCATCATTCCAAATAGTAAAGGCTTTGAATCCTTGGCACTCTAAACACATTCTTCATCCCATTCTGGATTGCTCTCTTTGAGAAGCATATCCTTTATTATGTCTAAAGCATGTTATAATCTTGAACACTTTTTATCCCTTGAACAATTATGATCTTGATTATGTCTCATGAACATTATGAACATCCTCAACATTATTTATAAAAAGTAATTCAACCAGGACAATATTGTGTAGCTTCAGTTAAGTGAATAAAAACATCTTCTCAGTTCTAGACCATTGCTACACTGTTACAGATAGGTGAATGTAGATACTTATTTTTTACTTTAGGTATCACATTATTATATATCACATTTGCTGCTCTTTATTTTTTTATCAAGATCCTCACTCTTTCCAATTTGTGAGCATGGGCCATTGCAACTGACTTAACTATCTTATTAGAACCTCTACTCTCAGGATGTGCATCTCCTCGACTAGATGGTCCCACCTTGTGCATATTTTATCTCAAAAACATTATAAATACTTTGAAAATACCAAAAACATTAGAACATGATCCATAAAAGAACACAAACATTATCTCACGCTTCTATACATTTTTACATTCTCATTTCACCATGCTACGCTCTTGCCATTTTGCAAGCATAGAAACACCAGTTTATTTCATCTTATCCCATGCACTTTCCATTTTTTAAGGTTATTCTTTCTCATCTTATCAGCTTCTTGTTTGCCAAACCATTCTCATTGTTTATCATATCTTCCATTTCTTCTATAAATCATGTTGGTCTAATCATCATTTTTCTTCTATCCCATTTCCTGGGAGGAATACATTTGGCCTGAAGTTCATGTTGGAACATGCATCCATGGAACTATGTAGGCCGCATCCACTTGTCTTATACATCTGGAGTCAGCTCAGCTAACCCCTTCATTTTCTTCTCTACCCCTATTTCTTCTATCATTGTTACTCTTTAATTAGGGAACAATTTTCATGTCATTGATCTTTGTTATGATGTGGTGGAAAGTAACACCTCTACTACACATGCATGAACATTTGTCTTTAAACCCCACTAATTTGATTTTTGTTTATGTGTGTTTATTTGAGTTTTCTTGGTGTTTTGTTGTGTTTCTTGGTGTTTTGTTGTGTTTTCTTGGTATTTTGTTGTGCTTTCACACCTCTCCTTTTATTTCTTCTCATTTTCTCCTTTTATTACTTCTTGTCTCATCTTGGTCTTGTGTTTCCTTGATGGTTTTTGCTTTTCTCTTTTGTGTTTCAGAACATCTTGATGATTCACATGGATCTTGATTGTTTATATCTTGATCCTATGTTATTACGTTGTTATTGGACCATTTGTTTATTTGATTGTTGTTGGTGTCTTGTTTTTTTGTTTGATTTTGATTTTCTCTTTTGTGTTCAAGAATGCCTTAATGGTCCACATGGATCTTGATTATTCATATATTGGTCTCATGTCGTTAAGACATTCTTACCTTTTATTTTTAAACATTTTGCTCCTACTTAAGATCATATCTTGATTTCAAGTTAGGTTCATTTATGTTATATTTTTCTGTCTTTGCTTTTTTATTTAAATGTAAATCATTGTAACTCTAGTTTTGGTCATTATTTTACCATTATCCTTACTTATAGGTATTCACATTTGAACTGGCTCAACATAATTGGAATCTTATGTCATTCTAAGTTATTTATACTTATGATGCCTAATTTATTTTTCTATAGCAAGCACTTTGTGCTTACGTCTCAAAGTCTTAACGTTAACATTAGCTCTGATGAATGATTCTCAAGAACACTTTGCAAAACCTAGGCTCATGATATGGAATTGGGATTATAGGTAGCATGCATTTCAAGCTTCTTTTTCTATGCTTAGATGTGCATCTCTTTGCATACATTGTAAGTCTAATCAATTCTTGGTCATTTTTCATCATTCCTCATTCCATTCTCTTCAAAACTTGGGTAAACTACATTGGCCTAAAGTTCATGTTGGAACATGAGTCCATGGAACTATGTAGGCAATGCTCAATTTCTATTGAGGTTAGCTCAGCTATCTCCATTCTTCGTTTCATCTCTCATCACTTTGTGCATTCTCATATGATTGGTTTTTTATGGATTTCTAAGCCATTACACCATTGCATGTATGTTTACACCTGCTCACTTTAACCTATCTTTTCAGTTATATCTTTGAGCTATTTTCCTTGCAAATTTCCCATGCTGGGGCACAATATCTGAACCATGTTCGAATCAAATCACATATATAGGGGAAAAATCATTATTTATTCTTTATCAATGATCAAAATTCACCCTACTAGGTAAAAACTATTTTATCATGATCACATTTGCTCTATTGGAGTACTTATTATCTTCTCTTTGGAGACCTTTTTCTAGTGGTGCTTCCCTTCCTAAAGTAAAACACTCTCTTTTCCTCTAATTCAGAGATATCCGCTCTAATGCCCATGGTGGCAATATTTTAGTGTGTAACTTGTCTCCAGATTGATCAATGTCGTAAGTGCATAACTTGTACTCTCAAATTGGGTATGTTTACAGTGTGTCCCTTACATTTATAGATTGTGTCTTTCCCATTCCCCCCATCTCTGGGGCCTATTATACCTCTCGTTATATTTTGATCATTGATAATAATCACATGTGCAAGCATTAGCTCATCTAGATGTGATCTATTCCATGGGTTAATCTCTCACTTTCTCTCTCTCTTTGAGAGTCCATCCTTTTCTTCCATCCTAGTATGTCCTCTCAAGGGGACATCATGGGTCTATTCCAATTTCTTCTTGACAACTCTTTTCTTGGAAAAGAGATCGCTTCACCTGAGTGTTTTGTTATACCTTCTCAAATAGGGGCAAAATGTAGACATCTAATTCCTAACACCATTTGTGTTGAAATTGTTAATTTTACTCGAATTGTACTCAAATGCACATTTTAGGTCAAAATCCATAAAACACCTTAAATGGTTCAAAATTGTCACTTACAAGTGCTAGTTTAGGTCAAAGTATCCCTAAATAGGGCAATGCATTTTATGGGCAAGCTAACTTTGATCATATCATTTCAAGTCAAAATGACAAATTAACCATTTAGTGCTCATGGTCACTCTATTTTTATAATTCAATTGTACACATCACGTACCTTTGTTATTTGGTGTTGGTAACATCCTAACTGGGAATATAGCTCCAACGCATCTACCATGGCCTTCCAATTCCTCTCCAGTCAAATTTTGATCCAGTAATATGAGTTTTTAACCATTTTGATTAATTGTGCACCAAATTCCAAAGAATTGCACTAAACTTACTTAAGCTAATTAATCCAATTTAAGATCTTAAGTAAGAATTCCATAAATCTTTTTGAATATCTCATTATTGGAAATTGATTTTGACAATCTGCATCACCTAATAACATCATCTATGGGATGGCATCCATCAAGCCATAAGTGCATAAAATATCAGGATTATGGGTCACCCATGCCTAGTTAATGCCTCCCATTACTCTTTAATGCTTATTTATCTTGAGGATATTTATGAGTTTAATTCCAAATATTAGGATTATCCATGGCCACACATCTCAATCTTGAGATGGATGGTTATGGTTGATCCTGACCAATCTCAAAAATCTATAAATAGAGAGGCCATGGACATGAATTTTAAGCTTGATTTATGCAAATTTATTATGCAGAATTGTCTCTACAATCCTTTAAAATAATCCATTAAAATTAGTTACAAGCTTCATTGATAAACTAGTTTAGTAATTTGGAATCATGAGCCTAGGTTTTATGGAGTGTTCTTGAGACATTGGAGGAGTTTTCCACCTTTGTTGACAAATACAAGGAATCTTGATCAAGGGAGAACATGATTTTGAGCCACATGGTTATTGTGAATCTATTTGGGAATGTAATATGATGTTTTTTTTATTTCATTTGTTACTTGTTATCCTTTGTAATTCCCATATGAATAGATAGGCTTAGTTAGTTAGTTCTTTATGCATTCTTTCATGATTTATGGACTATGTTTGAATAACTTGATTTTTAATCCTCTCTACAAATATAAGACTTAATTTTGATAAGGATTCACCATAACCAATGTGAGGATGCATTCTTAGCCATTCAAGATAGGTTTTATATCAAGAAGAGAGAGGAAGAAAGAAAGAATCTAACATAAGTAGTCCATCATTATAATTTGTCATCAGAGAAATTAGAAAAGAGATTAAATGGACACCATGCCATGGAGGATGTGTTTTCAACTTGTTTATTTAATTTTCATGACCAAGTAATTATGATATTCCTTGTGCATATTGGCATAGGATGCTACTTCGGTAATCTTGTGTTCTTGAATCTAACTCCTTCCTTTTAAGGATACACCTTTACACCTGTAAGGATAGTTACAAATTTCTTAACTTAAATGTGTCATGGTTGAGGATATTCGATTCCATTCTTATACAATTTATGTAAACTTTATATTTTATCCTCAAAAACTCATAATTTTCACTAGCTCTCTTTAGCACAAATGCCTCAAATCTTGTTTCTAGCTTCATGAATGCATATTTATCCATGGATCACCTATCTCTACCATATGAAACTTGTATCAACCCATTGAGTTCCTCATACAATCTCTAACACTCTATTTAACACCTAAGGCTCATACTTGCCTTCATTTGCTTATATCCCTCAAAAGACACAAAGTTCCTTATATAGAACCTTCTACAGATGCTCCTAAAAAATAAAAAATATATTTTATTACCCATTTTTATCTTCTTGATTTATGTAAAATATCATGATCAATTAAAAAATGTGAAAGTACTTGTTCCACCTGGTTCTTCTTTCCATTAGCCCTCAATTAGGTCTTTAGGCATAGGAAATTAAAATTTGGATATACAGATCCTTAACACATGTGAAACCTCAAGAAAAAAATTTATTCACTTTAAATACCCCCTAATAATGTTCTAGGTCAAATTTGAAGATCTGAAACCTTGTACAGATGGGTGCACCAAGAAATGGCCAAAACCCTAGCTTAGATGTATGTTCAAGCCCGAGAGGTAACTAGAGTGATTTTATCAAGAAATTAATAATTTAAAATGCTTGATTATGATTTTATAATGCCTATAACATCATAATACAACTAAATATATTTAAATAAAACTCTCTAAGATTACTTGATAGGTCTTGCAGTTAGGCTTCTCTCATGTCAAAAAGAGAACACTAGTCATCTTAGCTTGTCTTAAGGACCTATAACTTGTTACATCCTCATGTAGACCTTTGGTATGACTTATAGAATATTTTTATAATTTTCCCAAGTTCCACATGTGTTTTCAATTGATATTGGTGATTTTATACATTCAAATCCTTACACAAAGGTTTGCAACTGTCCTTTTAGGCCCATTTCCATATTATTTTGACTTCACATGTGCCACCAAATGTGTTTCTTAGGTTCCCATGGGAGATATGAAGATAATTATGACCATTTACAAGCTAAAATATTCCACTTGAATTCATTTAACTCATATTTTCTCTCATTGGATCTTCTAGAGAGTTTTAGCAAGGGTTTTAGGTGTTTACCATCTTAACGATGGTTCATAAAGTTTAGGGACCTAATGTAAGAAGAAATCCTAGAATATGGACGTATGGATACCTCCCTAAATTACATGTAATATTGGGATCCCATGGAAATCCTTCACATAATTATGAGCAAAATAAAATGTTCTTCGAGCTCCTTCACAAGGCAAATACATGGTTTAGAAAGACCTCCAATATTAAGGATTGTTCATATATGTATGAGGCTTGAATAAATAACCAATTCAAATATTTTGTATTAGGATACCCCTTAATCACCTCCAAAATTAATTTTCCAGCATGCACTTCCTCTAATAATTTTTGAGCTTCATAAAATGAACTCTTGTGCATGGAAGACTATGTATAAGATCGAGAGAGTGATTTTGAGTCTAAAAGGCATTAAAATTATATTTCATATATTATATATTAATAAAATGGATTTTAAACATCTCTCATGAATCTATCCAACACCTACCAAAATAGTTTTACCCTTAAAATATCTTAAAACATAGTATGTCTCCTCATGAGGGTTTGTGAACAAATTTGCCTATCTGACCCTAACAGTCTTGTCTGGTCTTTTCACCTTTCAACAAATACTCCATCATTTTTAAAAAAAAAATCAATGATTTTATACATCCATAAATATTACTCATATTTCTCGTTCACCTCACAAGTAGCCTTCCTTAATTTTGTCTGCTAATAGGCCTGTAGGTCAGTGTTTGAGTCTCTTGACTGTAACCTGGGAATAAACCTTCTTCAACTAGGTTTAGAACTTTTTTGGTCTAAGCTAATATTATAGGGTTATCTTAATTTTCTTCCTCATATTTATACAAACCCATTTATCTCACATAATAAACACAAGTCTCCCTTATTCTTTCATACATAATCATGTGTTTGAGCATTTAAGCCTATTATGCCTAATTAGACTTCTTGTCCTCTTTAATGCCATCAATCACCTTGTGAGTTATTTCATCACTATATATGGGTGTTTCCAATGGTATATGATATTATTTCATATGTATATGAGGTTAGTATTTCCCTTGGTAATTTGAGACACTCCCCTTCATATTATATTTTGATCTTTGGTGAAAAATGTTGACCTCTAGGTCTATAGACTTGTAGGTCAACATTTGATTTTAATTAAGCTATTGATAACATGTTTCTTGAGTTTATCTAACTCCATGGATATATCACACACATTTAATTTTATCTCTTTTAATTGTAGTAGGCTTGTGGATGCACATTTGGTAGATAACCTTAACAAGATTATAGGTGATCTTTTTAGACTGTGAGGACTTTTAAAAGGGTGATGAGGATCATGTTATGGGATTAAATCACAAGTGAGGAGACTTCATTCAATTATATATCCACTTATCTTATTCTCATAACTTATTTACAAGCTCATAACTCTACCCCTTCCCTACATTCATACACATGTAACTTGTGAATAATATAATGCTTGTGAAGAATGCAATGATTTTGAAGGGTTCTAGACCTTACTAGAATGGAGAAACTCATTCAGTGACCTTGTAGAGAATTGGTGAGGTATGGAGGTAGTGTGATATCTTTGAGAACGTGTTTTCAACTATTTGAAACCATAAACTCAACAACACTCCATTGATTCAAGTTTGCAACTCAATCAAAATGAATATTTCTCATCTCCTTGAGTTCACATGTGCCATTTGAAGTTATTAAAAGTTGTGAGAGAGATGTTGAAACTCTACATGACCTCCTCCAATCATCCATTTCATTAAATATATCACTCATGCTCAAAAACTATTGACTATGAGGAATGAGGGGGCATTTTGACTACCTAGCCTTCTTAGGGATTGTTCATAGAGGAGGAAGATTCAATCTAAGAACTAATTCCAAGTATTTAAAGGTCATAGGTACCGCCATCAACCACCAAGTGAATTCCATCCAACTCTCTCTCTCTCTCTCTCTCTCTCTCTCTCTCTCTCTCTCTCTCTCTCTCTCTCTCTCTCTCTCTCTCTCTCTCTCTCTCTCTCTCTCTCTCTCTCTCTCTCTCTCTCTCTCTCCTCCTTCCTATACTAGCTAAAAATATATTTGAGTTTTAAACCTCCTTAAATGCGTAGATTTGAACTTGTACACACTAGAGGAAGCTATAGGAGTGTATAGAAGTGATATTCACTCTATGACTTATATTGACTTCTTGAAAACTTCTCTTTTTTCTTGAGAACTATCATGTTCTGCATAGAAACTGACTAAACTAAATGAACAAGTGTTCCTTGATATTTCTCACACATATGCAGATGTGGGATGATTTGTAAACCACGCCCTTCATCCATAAACCTACCACATTCCCTTCTTGAATGTTAAAAATGATTAAAAAAGCATTTCAAAATGGGTTATAACATTATAAATAGATATTTGACTTTATTCATTGCTCTTGTATGGACCATTGGGGACATTGAATAACTTTGAATTCAACTACATGACATGACGAAGATATCTTAACCCCTGACACTCTTTGAACCCCTTTGACTAAGACACACTCTCACTAGACAAGCATGATGTTAGGAAGACACCACACCTTATGATAATTTTTCAAGCTTGATAACCAAGGTGAAGGCTTAATGATACATTTTTTTGTTAAAATGGTATATGGTATCCAAAATTTGGCTAACATCTTTGCCAACCTCTTGGGGATGTATGCTTGTTATGCATCTAGACTAGTGGCTTAGTAGATTCATTGGGTTATGGAGTCATGAATGCAACTTAAATTGGAGAAAACTAAGAATTACACTTGACAAATAACCTTGAAACCAATTGAATTGGACAAACACAAGACAAGACATCACACCACACGTGTCATAAGACACTTAGAGAAAAGATAACACAAATCAAACAAAACACACACTTGTGCTTGAAGAACTTAGGGAACACAAAAGCCTACTTTAATATGTACAAAGTTGTAAAACTGGCCTCAATTACATGGATTCAGGTGTATCCCATTAACTAGGATGCTCAATTCTTCTCCATTGAGTCTTTCAAGTTGAAAGGTATTATGTTCTTCACAAGCAATGGCAACATCAAGTCCACTCTAGAATGTATAAAACTTAGTGCTCTTACTAGGTTTAGCTCTATCTACATCCCAATTCATGACGGGATATCCTTCTGGATAGGCTCTTGAGTTATTTCTCTTTTCAAAGTTTCTTTTCACTTGTGCTTGGTGACATTATATGGTGTGCATAACATGGTTTCTTGTTTCCTCCAAGGCCATTAGTTATACCAATCTTATCTCCATAGGAGCATTCTCCATTCTCTCAATCTAATGTGTCAACTCAAGAGTTGGTAACTCAAGTGAAATGGGTAGCTTAGATTCTCTCCCATAGACAAGCATATAGGGTGAGTTACCAAGGGCAATCTTTGGGGTGATCCTATCAACCCATAGGGTTGTCTTCAATCCAGTGTGCCAAGTCCTTTGATTATCTTCTATTTTCCTATTTATAATTATGATCAAGTTATTATTATTAGACTCAGATATCCCATTGCCTTGGGGGTAGTAGTTAAAATAAGTACTCAAGTAGATACCATATTGGAGAGCCCATTCTAGTGTTCTTACACCATTGAAACCCATGGCATTATAAAAAATTATTGTTGTGGGCAGCCCAAAAGTTTTCACTAGGCTCTCATAGAATTCAAGAACTAAAGTCTCATTAACCTCTTTAAGGGCCACTAATTCTACCCACTTTTTTAAATATTCGGTAGGTGTAAGAACCCATTTATGGCCTATACTAGATGAATGATTTATCATTCCAATGAAGTCAAGTCCTCATTGCATGAATGGTTGTTCAACTTGAATAGGATTAAGAGGAAGGGATTCAAGCCTTTGTTTTCCTACAAAGAGTGCACACTTTTGATATTTCCTAACCCAAGCATATTAATTCTAGAATAGGATAGGCCAATAGTAACCATCTCTCATTATTTTTGTAGTTGTGGTTTTAAGTGCAAAATGACCTCCAGTTGGCCCATCATGGAATTATTCGGATTATTCAATATGAAGTCTCTTATGATTGTTTGATTTACCATGACATGTATTTTGTTGTTGTACACCATATACATGAATTTATTAAGGCTTATTATAACTTCCATTACTTGTTTCTCAACATATGTGTACCTCTCTTCATAGCCCTCTAATCCTTGACTAAAAAAGGATATAGGATGGTTAAGTCCTTCATTATTTTGTTTCATTAACATATAAGAGATGGTGTCAATACTATTAAAAACATACAATAATAAGTCCTTATAGAAATTAGGATTGATTAGTGTGGGTGCTTGATCAATGATTTGTTTGATGGCTTCAAAACTAGCCTTCCTTCTTTGGTCTGAATAAATCATCAATGTTTTTTAACATAGTTGTTATATATATTATAAGATTGGAAAAACCATGTATGAGCCTCATAAAAAAATAATTTTCCAAATAAAACTTTGCAAAGATTAGTATGACACTCATCCTATTAGGGTCTATAACAAGTCCATCCTTAGAAACAATATGGACAAGTGGTTTATCCTCATGAACAAAAAAACACACTTCGTGCGATTGAGATAAACCCCATATTTCTTGCACCTTTCAAATATTAACCTTATATTATTCAACTAGTCATTAACATCTTTAGAGAAAATTGTTATGTCATCAAGGTATATTAATACCATCTCATTGTTCAAACCTTGGAAAGCCATATCCATAGTCATTAGAAATATGGCACCTAAATTGGATATCCCAAATGGAATTCTCTTGTAATCATATTTTCCCCATTTATTAGTTAAGGTTGTCTTATATTGATCTTCTTCTTTCACCAAACCTTGGTTGTAACCTGAATAGCCATCCAAAAAAGAGAAATGTTGAGAACCTACCACTACTTGAAGAATTTATTCCATTGAATGTAAAGGATAGTGATCCTTAAATGACACCCTATTCAAGTCTCTAAAATACACACATAACCTGATCTCACCACTCTTCCTCTCACAATAACTAAGTTGGCAACTTGTGGAGAGTTTTTCATAAGAAAAATAATTATTGACTCTATCAACTTGGTGAGCTCTTTTCTCATTAGCACCTCCATTTTAGGATTGACAGGCCTTTTCCTTTACCTTACAAGCTTAGTATTGGGATCAAGTTCTATAGTGTGTTGATCCAATTAGGGTTCAAACCCATTGAGATCACTATACTCCCAAATAAAGACATCAAAAAATTCTCTACATAACTCAATAAATGCAGTCTTCTTACCTGGAGTACATACCTTTCCAATTTTTAGGAGTTTATCTTTGAATATAGCCACTTTCTCATGATGTTCCTCTTTCCTATACATGCTTACTTTATCTCTTCTCATTTGGTTGATTTCATTAAATATATTCTCAAGAGTAACCAACCCTTTAGAAAGCTTATTAGACATTAATTGTACAATTGGGTCCCCATATTGGGGCTTTAACTTGCCCTAGTTTTTAAAAGAAAACTTAGCCTCTTGTTTGAGAAAATATGTTATTTGTTTGTCACTTTTAAAAACTTGAGAATTGACATCATTGTCTGGTATTGAAGGCCTTACAACTACCATGATGTGTGGTTGAGTTTTTGAATTATTGACATCATTGGGAATGTAAAATTGTGCTCCAATAGATGCCAACCTATCAACATAATGATTTTCCTCCCCTGCGACTGATTGGATGTTAAAATCCTCAAAATATTCAATAAGGTCCTATACTCCTTACTTGTAGGACTTTAATAATGTGATTTTGGTAGCACTCTTACCTCTTACTTGGTGGATAACTAGTTCAGTATCTCTAATGGCTTGTACTTATTTTACTCCTTTCTTCCTTGCCTATTAAATCCCATGTATAAGAGATTCATATTTATTTGCATTTAAAGTAAAACTAAACTAAAATTTAATGGTAGAATAGTGCCTTTCTTTTGATGGAGAAATAAGCATAATACCTGCCCCTACTCCGTTCTTATTTCTTAAGACATAGAAAAACAATTTCCACAAACCATTAATATCATCATTAGGATTTGAGAGAGAGGGTATGGTTTTACCTTCTTCATGTAAATAATAAACACCAAGTCCAACCTCTTTAACACCTCTATATGGGTTAAACTCATGATTTAATACCCCCTATTCATCAAGGAAGAGATTTGAAATGTCTTCAAGAGGAAAAATTGGCTCTTGGTCACTAGGGTGATCCTCATCAAATTTGACATTAGTGACATTTGGTTTGTATGGATCAATGTGAAACCTTGAGATAGGTTCTAATTTTATGGTAGATTTGGTGCCATATCTTATCCTAAAATCCATGTAGGACCAATTTGATGAAAATAACCACCAATCTTTGTTGTGAAGTCCCTTGATAAGAAAAGGTCAAAGTATGGTGGAAATTCAACAATAAACACATCTTAAGTAATGGAGAAATTAGGACAAGTGTGAAGAGTTAAGTTTAAATCTTTGATAACACCAATTGTCTTAGTGGTTGAACCATCTAGTTGTAACACAACTTTAGTATTGGGCTCATATTTAAGGCCAAACTTATCTGCTATTTGCTTTGGTATAACTAAGATGCTAGCACCACTGTCTATCATACAATTATGCACCAAATAGTCACCAATGATCACTGAAACATAAAAGGGAGGATGTTTGTTCATTTTACCTTTTTATGACTCACTAGGCTTAGATGTGTTTGTAAACACAACACATCTCTTTGTTACTCTTGATACCAAGATGAGCTTAGATTTATCTTATTGTAGTATATCCCTTTGCCTAAGAATAGACAAATTTCCCCATAGAGGCATACTTACATTGAGATTTTTCATTTGATATACTATGTTGAGAGAAGGAGCACCAACCTTTGGCTGTCCTCTAGGATCTATGACATCACCTTGGGCCTGCTTGCTTTGGTGAATAAAGGTGGTTTTATCATTATAATTTATTTAAGGTTCTTGAGCTTTAGAATCTACATTATGATCTATTATCCCTTGAGTCATATAGGGAATTGTAGCTAAACCTTTCCCACTCTCTTGTGTTTCCTCAACAACCCTCATTTTAGACCTAGTGTTGGTTACAACAGAACTATTCACCACCCTAATTATGTTGCCCACTTGATTTACTACATAATATTCCTCTTCTTAAAAATTTACAAGTGTATAAATTTACTAACCTTATTCTCCAATATCCATAACCTAATTTGAGACTTCATCTTGTGTTAGAGACAATATTATTATATCTTATGCCACACAAGCTTGATTAAACACTCCATCTTGATTGTAACATCCCCACTAGGATCTACCTATAAATATGTAATTTATTTTTTAATTTAAACACATATACTATAAATATATTACACCATAAGAATCTAACTAGTGATCATATAAAATACTCTAAGTGAGATGACTAAAAATGAAGTATAATACATCATACATCTCTAATCACTATCATCATAAGAAACAAATAATAAGACAAATATAGAAAGTAATTACAATAAACCAACCATGACTAATACATGCCTACAACCACTGCTATCAAAGTACAATAAATAAGTAATTACAACACTTCATGATAATGTTTCAATAATAAGTACAATACAATACAATACAATACAATGTACATTTATAAGATACATGGCTCTCCGAAGCATAGCATTTCTGAACTTTAGTATATGTAGAAATTTCAAGTGTCATCTCAAAAGTAGTATTGTTGTGGGGAGGGAGAACATCATTTGAGTGCTTTTTCACACCAACCATGGACCAAAAATCCCCCATACTAATCCCATCAGGGAATGTCCCTCCCTTCATAGATGAGTAAATAGTGATGGCACAAGAATCTAGAGAGATAAGCTAGTACATGTGTGTTGTATGATTTCTAAAATTAAACATATGGTGTATCATAGAAAACATGTTCTATTGCAAGATATCGTACAAACATGTAAATCATACTCATGAAATGATAATGTCTCACTAAACATTACTTTAACCAAAGTTTTCAAGAATAATAAATAATAATGATCTATATATCAATTAAAATTCATACACACCACTTGATAGAATTTCCTTCATCTGGTATTATGATGCTAATAAGCTAGTGAAATCTATCTCACTCTTGACTTCGTATCAATAATGCAAGATTGGTTAACATAGTATAACCAAAATATTCATACAATTTACATACTACTATCAATCATATCACATAACATGTTAAGCATAGGAGTAATAAAAAAGCATACATTTATTCCATCAAACATATGAATAAATCTCACATTATTATCTATTCCATACTAGAAATAATGACTATAGTTTATACCGCCTAGGTAAAATACACATTTAACTGTAAATTCTAACTACGACAACTAGTTTCCAAACATACTACTCTCTATGATAACCCATATTACCACAATATTGTGTTTTTAAACATAACTAATAATTACCACAACCAATCTAATAAAGTAGTCATAAATCGATGGAAACACAAGCTTATATACAAGCAATTAGACATAACACAAAAAGTCTCAGAAACATTAAACATCAACCATGGACATAAATCTGAGTGATTTTCCACACCAACCATAGACCAATGATCCCCTACACTAAGCCCATCGCATAATGGACCTCCTTTCATAGATGAGTTGATGGTGATGGTGTGGGAATCTAGAGAGACAAGCTAGTACTCGTACACTATATGATTTCTAAAATTAAACATACAGTGTATCATGGAAAACTTGTTCCATTACGAGATATCACACAAACATATAAATCATACTAGTGAAATGATAATGTCTCACTAAAAATTACTTTGGCCAAAGTTTTCAAGAATAATAAATAATAATGATCTATAGATCAGTCAAAATTTATACACACCACTTGATCAGATTACCTTCATCTAGTATTGTGATGCTAGTAAACCAGTGATATCCATCTCACTCCTTACTTAGTATCAACAATACAAGATTTGTTAACATAATATAACCACAATATTCATACAATTTACATCCTACTAGCAATCATATCACATAACATGCTAAACATAGGAGTAATAAAAAAACATACATTTATTCTATCAAACATATGAATGAATCTCATATTATTATCTACCCCATACAAGAAATAATGACTATAGTTTATACCACCTGGGTAAAATACACATTTAACTACATATTCTAACTACCATAATTAGTTTCCAAACATAGTACACCCTATAATAACCAATATTACCATAGTAGTGTTTTTAAGCATAACTACTAAGTACCGCAACCACTTTAATAAAGTAGTCATATATCCATAGAAACATAAGCTTCTATAAAGCAATTAGACATAACATAGAAAGTCTCAAAAACATAGAATACTCTAATCTAGCATTTATTCTACTCTTAAGGGTTTAAATGCATGCATTCATAAATCTCTGTTATACACAATTATTTATTATAGTTTATAACCACCCATAGAACTATAGTTAGAACACACCCCTACGTTCAAGCATAAGCTATTAGGCATAAGTGTACCTATGTTATTTTAAGCATAACATTAATAGTTATAAATATGTAGCCTATTAGGTGTTATATCCGTACTATGGTTTTGATTCAAAGTTATATATAATAAGCAAACTTATGCATATCATAATGAAGACTACATTGAGCTCTTTCACATTCGTTTTCCTCATTACACAATTGTAAGAATCTTGATATACTAACCGCATATATACACCTACAATTATTAATATTCCCAAATAAGGTTTTCATGAGGTTTTCCAATAGTAATAATACCAAATAGATTGGCTATCATTTATAAGTCTAAGCAATTATCCTTAGTCAATTTGAGGTTTATATACATATATTTCTCTATTAAATCATCATTTATTTATGACTATCAACTAGGTATATTCTCTTCAATCTTGCTACAAGATCAATTCCATCTTGTCCCTTTTTAAAAAACTCTTTTCAAATTTATATATACTTATGTTAAAAATTCATTCATATAGACCCACATATATAATAACTCATAACTTATTGTTATTTAAAAAATTGGTCATTGTTTGGGTTCAATAAACAATGCAAGAGTCATTCTACTCATTTAATGTAAACTCGTGTTTTTAATCTTCTAAAAACTTATCTTGATTAATATTATATACTAATTACCCTACTTATATAATCATTTTTTATATAGATAATCCCTTTGTATAAACTCATGGGAATTAAAGCGCTAAGGATTTCAATATTCCTTTTTTTAATTCATGAAGTCATTGCTAAATCATTCTAACAATATATTCCCTAAAAAGAGAAATATAGCCACTAAATAAGGTTGATGACTCAGCCATAAGTTGTATTAAATTGAGTAATCTATTTTTTAAACATTATAACGCTTATAAAACATTTTATTCATAAAACCTTATGGACAATTTTAAAAGTACAAAGCATTTGCTTCTATAGTCGTATACCTACAACCATGATTTTCATTGTTGTTTATATGCAGTGACTAATAGATTATATATAGCCATGAATTTCCAATTCCTGGTGTGATGAATACAAATAATATATACAATGACCATAAGTAACCTAGTGTATATATACAACAATATTTCTACTAATATTCATATTTGTTATCTTCTAGTGGGATGCTTCTCACAAGTAAGTCATCATTTTATTTCCAAGGTGGTTGTATATGAAGATGAATAATTTTTAAAACTAACTTGATATACATACATATGGTAAAAGGAAAATACTAACTCCATATATAGGTCGATCGGGTGGTGAAAGGAAAATCAATATACAAACACATTGATAATAATATAGATTGGTATTATGTCCATGTGCATATCGATGCCTCTATAGTATAAATATATAGTTTATTCAAACTATTTATATATAGTATTCAAATATATATTATACAGATATATTTTATACAAATATGTTTATTTGGTTTACAGACATACTAAATCGATATACAGAAATGTATACGTTAATGTAAGTTGACCCAATGTGAACATGTAGATCAAAGCATCTACAAATGTATAACCAGTTTAAAGTCACCTAGTTTTAATATTTCCTAATCTTTCTATGAAACACCTATGATATTATACATCTATGAAAATAGATTATAAATTTATTTGGTTTATATATTTAGTAAACAGATTTACAAATCAACACATATATTTTTATATTTATTTTTTTATAGATCTGTTAAACATAAATATGTAGGTCAATGCCTAAGTATGGTTGAAGAATTTTAACATATACTCCACTTAGTTCAAATATTCTTTTCCAAATTTAATTCCATAATTAATGAATTGCCATCACATAGATAAATTTATGGGTTTTTATCATGGTCAAAGTGCCTACCTGGCAGCTTGTATAATTTCCCTCTGTTATTTGTCCTTGCTTCCTCTCCTTCTCTTCCAATGCCTCTTCTCTTATGTGTTACGTCCTCCTTCTTCTCCTTGGAATGTCTCTCATGATCTTCTTTTCCTAATATATATTACGATGGAAAAGGACATAGTCCTTTTTTATTTTGTTTTTTTTAATATTTTTTGTATTTCTTTCTTTTTAGTTTTTCTTAAATTTAGACCTTTCCCCATTTTATTTATTTTTTATTGTTTTTTATTTTCTTTTTATTTTTTGTTCATTTTTTATTCTCAATATGAAATTTCTAGTTATTTATTCATTTTAACATTAGTTATAAAAAGTAGTAATTTCACTAATTTAATTAGCATCTCCAAATGTCATAACAATTTAATGACAAATTCATAAATCGATAACCTAAATTTAATTTAACTAAGCAAATCAAATTTCTACCAGCATTTAATGATCACACATGCTAATCATGCAAAATGAGTTTCATAAAGCCATTGAACTATGCTAGCAAATCATGAGAAAACAACTATCTAATGCAAGCAGTAATAAACACACTGTGCTAACCATTTTATTATGCATTCTAACATGTGCTAGATACTATGGTGTGTGTAGGGTTCTAGCCAATTTCTCTATCATCTTATGATATCTCCATCTATGTCACCCTCTTTGATGATGCTCTCCCTCCATCACACTCTGAGGGAAGAGTTCTCTTGTGTCAACCTCACAACAAGCAGGTAGTTAGATCATAACATCATGATATACATACATCATAAAATATAAATAAAATAACAAATCAACAGGTTTGTAATGTAAACACATACAATATAGGTAACTCATAAAAATTTAAACATGTAACTTAAGCAATATCCTACTATCCCATAACAACATATATTTCAAAGCTTAGTTTAAAATAACCACATCAAATGTGTCAACTATAAATATCCATAAATAATCAGATAATTTGCTTAGCAATAAATTAGGATGTAACATTGATTGATAGATTTCTCATGAGATTTATTCCATTGATAGGGCCATTATTTATCTTAAATTATATTAATTTGTTTGGGTACCAAAGCTATTGAAGTGGAGGTAGCATTTGGGTTATAACTAGTGTATGGTCTAATATTAGTGATATGGCCTTGTCCTTGAGCATTTCCTTGGAAGGGTGGCCTATTTGATTAATAGGGATGATGAGATTGGTGTGGATCTTGATAAGTCCTATGAAATTGACTTTGTTTCCTCTCCATTTCCATGACTTTATTTTCAAGAGTCGTAAGTAGCCCTTCCACATCATTTGGCTTCCTTGTTTGCCTAGGGGCAACCAATTTATGACTGGTTATGGTAGGAATGGGAGAAAGAGTTAGAGTAGGGAGATGGATGTTGGGAAAAATGGAATAGAGGGCCTTGAAGTAATTTTTATAGCTTGGATCATATTGTTCTCAGCTCTAATAGCAATTTCATATGCATTTGATAAGGTATTCCCACCCATAAATTTAATCATAATAGTTATATCACTATTCAAATCCATGAGATAATATAGGAATCCATAATTTGGATCCTATCCCATGTATTTTATAACCTATCATTGAAATCTTATATGAATTATTGAGGGGCTCTCTTTATGGTGGTCAATTTCTCAACCAAAGATAAATGATCACTCTTATCTTCAAATATATTACTCAATTACTCTCCCAAGTCATCCCATGAATCAATGGAATTAGGGGATAAGGTTATATACCATTCAAAAAATTTGCATTTAAAATTGATTGCGAACAACCTAATGTCCACATTTTCTTGTGTTATATTATGGGCGTTGCAGAAATTTTCCATGTCCCAAATGTGCTCAATGGGAGTAAGAGTAGTTTCTCCATTAAAATACAGGACACTTTTGAGGGAAACCACTGGTATGTCATCATATTTTGAAATGTTTAAGGGTTAAATGTCATTGAAAGCAACAAAGGGCAGATTTATATCCATACTACTAGCCTTAGGAAGACTTGGATAAAAGGGGATATAAAGCATTCTTCTAGGTGACTTGGTATAAGGGAGAATATGAGGGAACCTCTTTATTTTGACTGAATATAAAGTTAATTCAACAAATTAAAAAGGGATACATTTCAATTTTGATCTTATAGTCACATTTGGCATGAAAATTGGCTCACTAGTTAGCAACAAAGATTTTAGAATTTATTGCAGTCACCAGATGTTACATGAAGAAGACTGATACAAGTGCACTTTTATCAAGACCAACATCAATATTGGATAACCTCTTTCCAATTGTGTCCCACCAGAAATTCCATAACTATTATAGCTCAAATTTTAACCCTTTATAGGGTGTCTTTAAGCCCTCTCACTTTATTTATGCAATGGGATTGGTCCTAGGTTGTGGGTGGCCTCTAAGTGGACCAAACCTCTAGATTTAGGGCTAGCTCCCAAGTACAACACCTGAACTAAAAATTATACTACTTGATTGTCTTAAAAATGGAAATATTAAAGATAAAACTAAGAATAAAACTTGGATTTTATTCACCAAACATAAGGTCCTTAGATTTCTAAATAATGCACTATGAAATACTAAGTTACAATCTAATTATACCATTTCAAGACAATCCATATCACACTAGTGCTCCAATATGAAGTCAATGAAGGTTGAAAAATCTTAAGATTATCATCCAAGAGGTAATAATACTTTACACTAATGAATTATTAGTTATCCAACTAAGTAAACCATGTATAACACTTCTTATGACCTGTGAAAGAAGACAAATTTAAATAGAGGTATGAATAAGAAGGACAAATACAAGGAAACATACTCAATATCACTAAGCATCCATCAAAACAACCCATTCAAGATAACTATATGCAATATTAATATATTAATATCCAAAATCAATTGATTCCAATAGGAAAATGCAAGACTTAATTTTGGCAGGGCTTTGCCATAACCAATGTGAGGATGCATTCTTAGTCATTCAAGGCTTGTTTATAGCAAGAAGATAGAGGAGGAAATAAGGAATATAAAATAGGCAGTCCATCATTGAATTTTGTCATCAAAAAAATTACATAAGAGAATAAAATGGACACCAAGCCATGGAGGATGTGTTCTTAACTTGTTTATTCAATTCTCATGACCAAGTGCTTATAAGATTCCTTGTGTATATTGTTGTAGGAGGTTACTTCGGTAATCTTGTGTTATTTAATCTAACTCCTTCCTTTTGAGGCTAAACCCTTATGCCTGAAAGGATAGTTACAAATATCTTATTCTTGTAAACTTCTTTTATCCTCAAAATCTCATAAATTTCACTAGCTCTCTTTGGCCCAAATGCTTCAAATCTTATTTCTAACTTCATGAATGGAATATTTCTCCATTAATCACCTATATATATATGTTATAAAACTTGTATCAACCCCATTTAGTTACTCATACACTCTCTAACACTCCATTTCACACCTAAGGATCATACTTGCTTTCATTTCCTTGTATCCCTCAACACACATAAAGTTACTTGTATATAACCTTCTAAAGATGATCCTAGAAAATAAAATATATATTTGAGTACCCATTTGGCTCTTATTTATCTATATAAAATATCATGATCAAACAAAAAATACAAGTGTACTTGTTCCACCTGTTTCTTCTTTCAATTAGCCCTCAATTAGGTCTCTAAGCCTAAGAAACTGAGATTTGGCTATACATATCCTTCACAAATGTGAAACCTCATGAAAATATTTTATTTAATTATAATACCCCATAATTATTTTATATGACAAATTTTAAGATCTAAAACCTTGTACAAATGGGTGAACCAAGAAATGGCCAAAACCCTAGCTTAGATGCATGTTCAAGCTCGAGAGGTAACTAAAGTGGTTTTCTTAAGAACTTCATAGGTTATAATGCTTGATTATGAATTGGTAAGGCTTATACCATCATAATACAACTAAATATATTGAATTAAATCTCTCTAAGTGTAATTGGCAGGTCTTGCAATTAGGCTTCTCTCATGTCAACAAGAGAGCACTAGTCATCTTAGCTTGTCATAAGGACCTATAACTTATTAAATCCTCATGTATACCTATATTGTGAAATTTATAAGACTTTTATACTTTTTTACCATGTTTTAAAGGTGTTTTCAATTGATATTGGTGCTTTCATACATTCAAATCCTTAAACAAAGGTCTACAACTATCCTTTTAGGCCATTTCCATATTGTTTTGACTTCACACGTGCCACTAAGTGTGTTTATCAAATTCCCATGGGGGATATTAAGATAATTATTACCCTATACAATCCAAACTATTCTATTTAAATTCATTTAACTCATATTTTATCTTATCAGGTCTTCTATATAGGTTTAACAAGGGTTTTAGGTGTTTACCATCTTAACAATAGTTCATAAAGTACATGGACCTAATGTAAGAAAAAATTCCAAAATAAGGAATTAGGTATACCTACCTAAAATTACTGTTATCTTGGTCTCTAATGCAAATCCTCCAAACAATTATGAGCAAAAGAAAATGTTTCTCGAGCTCCTTCACACGGTAAATACATAGTTTAGAAAGACCTCCAATCTTAAGGATTTTTCATGCAGGTATGAGGCTTGAGTAAAGCAAAAATGACAATATTTTGGAGTATTATATCCCATTAATCACCTAAAAAAGTAATTTTACACCATGCACTTCCTCCAATAAGTTTTGAGCTTCATAAAATGACCTCTCGAGCATGGAGGACTATGTATAAGACCGAGAGAGGGATTTTGAGTCCAAAACGCATTAAAATTATAGTTAATATGTTATAAATTAATAAAATTTATTTTAAACATATCTCATGAAGTTATCAAACACCTTCCCAAACATTTTGACCCTTCAAATATCTTAAAACATACTATGTCTCCTCATGAGTGTTTGTGAACAAATTGGCCTATCTGAACCTAACAGTCTTGTTTAGTCTTTTCACCTTTCACCAAAGACTCCATAATTTATAAGAATATTTTACATTATTTTATACATCCCTAAATATTACTAATACTTCTCATTCACCTCACAAGTATCCTTCCTCAAGTATGTCTACTAACAGGCATGTAGGTCATTGTTTGACTCTCTTGACTACAACTTGGGAATAAACCTTATTCAACTGGGTCTAATCATTTTGGTGGTCTACACAAATATTATAGGGTTATCTTCATGATCTTCCTCATCTCTCTACAAACCCCTTGATCTCGCATAATAGTCATAAGTCTCACTCTTGCTTTCATACACAAGCTTGTGTATGAGCATTTACACCTATTAGGCCTAATTAGACTTCTTGTCCTCTTTAATGCCATCAGTCACCTTTTGAGTTATTTTCTCAATGTATTGGGTGTTTCCAATGGTTTATTAGCTTCCTTCACACATATATGAGGTCATTACTACCCTTGGAAACTCAAGACACTCCCCTTCATATTAGATTTTGATCTTTGGTTAAAAATGTGGACCTACAAGTCTGAAGACCTATAGGTTTACATTTTATTTTAATTAGGATATTGATAACATGTTTCTTGAGTTTATCCAACTTTATGGTTATATCCTACACATGTATTTTTCTCTCTTTTTCCTATAGTAGGCCTATGGATGCACATTTGGCAGAGAACCTTAACAAGACTGTAGGTGAGCTTTTTAGACTATGAGAAGTTTCAAAAGGGCAATGAGGATCATGTTATGGGATTGAATCACAAGTGAGGATACTTCCTTCACTTATATATCCCCTTATATTATGCTTATAACATATTTATAAGCTCATAACACTGCCCCTTCCCTATGTTCATACACCTGTAACTTATGAAGAATACAATGCTTGTGAAGGGTTCTAGACCTTGTTATCATGGAGAAACTCATTTAGTGACATTGAATATAATTGGTAAGGTATTTATGTGGTGTGATAGATTTAAAAACATGTTTTCAACTATTTGAAACCTTGAACTCAACAACACTCCATTACTTCAAGCTTGCAACTCGATCAAAATGAATATTTCCCATCTCTCTTAGTCTACATGTGCCAGGTGAAGTTAGTAAAATTTTTGAGAGATATATTGAAACTATAAATGACCTCCTCCAGTCATCTATTTCATTCAATATCTCACTCATGTTTAGAAATTGCTAGAAACCATTGACTATGAGCAATGGGGGGGAATTTTAACTACCTAGACTTTTTAGAGATTGTCCATAGGGGAGGGGGATTCAATCTAAGAAATAATGATAAATATTTTAATGGAATAAGGACCCAAATAAACCACCAAGTTCATTCTATCCAACTCTCTCTCTCTTCTGCCTTTACTGACTAAAAATTGAAGTGCCTTCTAGAGCTGCCAAGGAGAGTGATAAGAAGGATGAATAGGTTTTTTTTTATGTTTTAGTTTTAAAACTCCTCAAATGCATGGATTTGAACCTATATGAATTGGAGGAAGCTATAGGAGTGTATGGAAGTGATCTTCACTCTACAACCTATACGAACTTCTTGAAAACCTCTCTGGTTTCCTTGAGAACTATCATATTTTGCATAGAAATTGATTGAACTGAATCAATAAGTATTCCTTGAGCTTCCTAACACATGTATAGATGTGGGATAATGCATCAATCACTCCCTTATTTTTCAAATCTACCACTTTCTTACCATATTCCCTTCTTGAATTTTACAAATGATCAAACAAACAGTTCAAAATGGGTTGTAACATTAGAAATGGATATTTGACTTCATTTAATGCACTTGTACAGACCATGGGGAGCATTAAATTAAATTGAATTTAAATACATGACATGATAAATATTTCTCAACCCTTGACCTTCTTTGAACCCCTTTAACCAAGACACAATATGACTAGACATGCATGATGTTAGTGAAGACACTTACTTAAACTTGTCAAAAGTACCTTAAACAATGCTAACTATACCTTATGAGAAGTTTTCCAGTTTGATAACCAAGGTGAAGGCTTGATAAGATAAGGTTTTTGTTAAACTAGTCTATGGTATCCAAAATATGGCTAACAGTTATAAATATTGAGTAAAATTATATGAAGTCACCTTATATTGTTGATTCACAAAAGGTGTTGCATATCCCTCTTGCACCTAAAATATTCTTACACCCCTTTCCAAATGGTTTTATTGCACCTAATTTTACATTTTATGATGAAAAGGATGATCTTGAACAACATATTCGATATTTTTATATAGCATGCATTGATTATGCCTCCAATGATAACATTTTGACTAAACTATTTCCAAGGAGCCTCAAGGACTATGCTCTAAGGTGGATCTATGATTTACCAATCCAATCCATAAAATAATTCAAACCTATTGTGGATTAGTTTTTGACACACTTTTCTATCAAGATTACTAAAAATATATCATGTGTCTAAATTGAGAAAATAAAAAAAGGAACCAATGAACCTATCAATAAATATGTCTTGAGGTAAAAGATAATGTTGGCTAAAAAGATAAACCAAATTGTAGATAAATAACTTCAAGACATCTTCAAGTAAAGTGTGTTTAACCCATTACATGAGTCTATTATTTTCAAAATGCTTAAATCTTTTGATGACTTATGCCATATTATGCGATATCATGAAATAAAACTTATCTCTTTGAACAAGCATAAGTATGTATCCAACACACTGATTACATCCAATACCAAGTTTCATATCAAACCATTTTTTAAGGTCAAACCTACAGAACCTAAAAATAACACAAATACAACTATTAATGTAGTGTCACAATAACCTAATCAACTTGTCTTATCCAATGCACCAAGGAGACAATTGACACGATTACTTAAGTCTCTAGCCTACTTAAGAAGCTTATAGATTGTCATCTCATATTTCTTCCTCATCCCATATATGTTGATATGAGTAGACCTCTACCTCATGGATATGATATCAATGTTTATTTTGACTATCACTAAGGACCTGAACTTTTTACTAATTGATGTTATGCCTTGAAACATAAGATATAAGACATTCTCAATAACCAACATCTTACATTTGATGATCCTCCAAAAGTTTCAGGGTCACAACCTAGTAACCATAAAAACCAAAATATGTTGAGTAATCCATTACAAGATCATTCTCAGAAGAATCTGAAAGTGAAAATAGCATATAATACACTTTCCCCTCCACCATAGTATGGGAACCCATTAGATGGGATTATTGGTACTTATACATGACATACACCTCCTATGGTTCAAATATCCTCTATTACTTTTGATGATAATGAGATTGTGGATGATGAATCAGGGCTTCATTATTTATTTATTTATTTAACCATACCTTGATCATCAATTTGTTTATAGTGTTATGATTGATAATAGTAATAACGAAAAATGTTTGCACCATGACATTACTTACACATTTGGGACATGCACATGATAATTTTCACACTTCAACCAAAGTGGTCAGAGAATTCGATGGAACCTCACAATAGGTTCTGGGTGATATTGAATTATATTTATAGGTTGGCATAACACATGTGGTCAATACTTTCTCATTTATACTATACATGAGAGTATTTGATAAATTATTGGGATATCCTTGGATACATAAACTTTGGGTAGTACCTTCCATAGTGCATGTGTGTATTAAATATATTCATACCAACATAATATTCACAATTATTAGAATTCCATATAAACATCCACTTGAGAAAAACAAATTTATTACAAGACATAAAATTATAAAACCTAATAAGGTTAATCTTTTGCAAAAGGGTAATCAATAGGAAATCCCCTTTCCTAAGTGACCCATAATTGAGAAATTATTTCCTCAGAGATACATAGTAGATTCCACAGAACCCTCATCTAATAATATGGATCATACTCAATTATCCAAGTAAACTAAACATATTATTATTAATTAAAATACACCACAAATAACAAAATTATGGGTTCCACGAACCCCTACTCCTTTTATTACCTCTTTGAGATCACAAAGTCTTATGACACATACAAAGAGCATTACAAAGCCTATAATGCCAGATATTGCACCTATACATGCACCTCAGTAGTGCCACCAATTTTTTATTCCATATATGATATCAACAACACTTATAGATGAGTATACCTTAGATGGGATAATTGGCTATATGTTTTCGTAACCAAAAATTCAAAAAACAATTCAATAATTCAAAAATACAAAAAAAAATTAGCATGTTCCTATATATACTATTTATTATGCATATGTTTTTTAATTAATGTTAGTAGATAAAAAATCATTCTTTCCCTACATACACATATGTTTGATGCTTAATTTCATTTGAGTGTGATATAGGCATACCTAGATACATGATATTTGTACATACAAATGTTAGAATTTCTCTTTACTCATGTCCTAAGTATGTTGGGGGCATCTATTCCTTTGATCATGATACACCCAGTTTACATTAAATTTTATATAACTTTCTATTATCATGTTTAAGATTATATATACTTACACATGTCTATGTCCATGTTTACACATTTCATAGTGTACTTGATATGTTATGTAATTAACATTTTGAAAATACATATGTTTAGGAATTAGGAAGCTAGGTTCATGTTGGTTGATTATATTTGTCTAATTTTTATATTTTTCCACTTCCTTGTGTGTGTTCCTTACTTGATATTATCTTGCATATTATTGATTCTTTGAGCATGTAAATATGCTCCATTGATTGTGACCCATGTGCCTTTGCTTGCCTATTTTGATATTTTAATATGTCATTATTTATTGTATGTGGACATTTTAATATGTCATTCTATGATTTATGGACATTTGACGAAGGCATGTCCCTTCGATTATGTGGAATTTTAACATGCCCATTGTATGAGGTCTCCTTAGACTATTTTATTTTGCATCACTACTAAGTGCTCTTATGTGTGTGCTTGATTGCTTGCCAAACTTGTATTATTACTCTCTAGCCATTTTCATAATCTATATCATGCATCTTAGGACTTGATGTGATCACATACAACATGATTCAATGTTATATCTACCTATACATTTTACCCTTATATGTTACATGATCCATACATAATTTATATAATTATTTTATCCTTTTGAGGTAAGGTGACTACTAGATTCTACTTGTCTTCACCTCAAAAGGGGGGCATATCCGCAAGGGCATGTCATAGAGGAATAACTTCCACACTTTCATAGTTTTACAAGGCATGACCTCCACACTTGCATCATTACTCAACATTTGTAGATTATAATGGGGGCATGTTATGGAAACATGTTCTCCACATTTACACCAGTTCTCAGATTCTCTAGATTATGGTGGGGCCATGTCATAAAAACATGTCATCCACGTTTAAATACATATTTGTGGTAGCATTATATACATTGGTACCATTATTATTCCTAGAGTTTAGCTTAAGATATATGTGAGGTGCATATGCCATGCAAAGGGCACTTAAAATTACAAAATCAAATCATTGATGGATTTAAAATTGTTAGGGATTAACTCTTACATTATGTATTTACAGAGAATTAAATAGTAATTGGTTAGTTAGTATTTGGTAATAGTTAGTTATCAAAATATTGTTGTATAAAAATATTATGATAATAGATTAGTATATTATATTGTTAAGATATATTATTATAAGTTACAACAATATATCGTATATAGTTTGCATAATCATAGGGATGAGAATATGATGGAAAAATTATAGGAATCATATTCCTATACATTTTTAATGTGTCTTGAATGATTAATAATTAGAATATATCATAATATTATTATGTGATTTAAATGCTCTCTAAGCACTATTCATATTTGTGTTTAGCTCTTTGAATTCATAATAGTGGTATCAGAGTAGGATAATCTTGTGATGAATCATTTTATTAAAGAGACATCACTGTGTTGCAGTGTCCTGATATATGAAAGAATTTTAGCAAGAGTTTTTTTTTTGGTTATATTACAATTTCAAGGCAAAGGATGGAAACTAATCTGCAAGTGAAATGAGTTGCACACAATTCTATGATTGAATCATTTAATACACAAATTACATTGCATTTGTCCCACTAGATTGCCTGTATTACACCTTACCCAATGCTCATTAATATCAAATATTTGATTTTTGTTTTTATAGAGGCTTGTGTTTTGCATCTATATCTATGCATTTGTGTATTTTGGGTTTTTAGTCTATACATGAAATACAATGATTTCATTAAATGATTTTTGCATCAGTCTTCACTCAGCTTCAAGTCCATTTGGTGTAGTACCAGCTTAGATATGATTTCTATCAGTGAAAAACATATCATTATGGCCATTCAATACCAACTGTTAACAACTCTATCCCACGCCACAACTTATCTCAGATTTAGCATTGATCCACTCACCTCCCAACTATAAAAATTCATTAACGTAGAAACAATAGATAAAAGAGCAAACAAAGGAGAATGACATATTCACCTATCCATTTTCTACTATCGATTCACCATC